>CAWUFJ010000004.1:792602-876250 GCA_963921375.1 Tiliacea citrago
CCGTGCCAGCAATGCCAGGGTTCTTGCTCAGGTCCAACGACACAATCATGCAGTCGAACGCGTTCAGGTCCGCCACCTCTGGCAGCGAGCCCGTGAGCTGCAGACTCGACGCGACGACCGTGACGCCGCTCTGCCGGCACGTCACACCGGGGTACGCGCAGAAGTTGCTGCTGGTGAAGTAGCCCCAATAGTCCAACAAGCCGGGAATCGAACGTGCCAGGTCTCTCATCGCAGCGTACGTGACGGCAACCTGGTCCATCGTGTAGCACGAGTAGTCAGCGCACACTGGGGATGTGTCACCCGAGTCGACAGCATGCGCAGGCACCGCAGCTGCCGCAACCACGAGCAGCAGGAGCAGCACCCACGCACCAGCCAGGCGCGACGTCCGTGCAGCAGCACGCGCACCGTCGCGTGACGCACCACGAGGGGGGGTGCACGGAGGCATTGCGGACGCACAGCAGGCACAGTGAGCTCCGGCGGACGGGACGCTGGTGAGAGGAGGAGGAAAAAGCTGCGGGACTTCTAAAGGGAAAGGCAACGTGTGGGTGGCGGTATGTGAGGGTGTGGGGGGGGGGGAGATAGGTGAGGCGTGAGGCGTGAGGGAGGCGTAGGCTTTGATTTGCGCACACGCGTTGTGGGGGGGGAGAAGAACAGAAGGCGGTGGGGGGCGAAGCAGGAGGAGACGTTGTAGGAAGTCGCATCAGTGCAGAGAGCAGGCCGCGCAGATTCGAGGCCCGCATTGTGTCCCGGTGGGCTACTCCTTCAGCCCCGACAATGGCGGCCACCCCAGCGTGGTGTCGGGGGTCCAATACCCGCCACGTGGGGAAGCCGGGTGCCTGCAACCTGTGCGGTGCGTGCCGGGGTGCGGCCGCGTGGTGACGGTGCACAAGTACGAGCTGGCGCCATCCCGGAGGTGGTTGCGGGATCGTCAGCGTCCCTGCCCGCTCATTCCGGGTCGCACCGGCGATTGGCCGCCCTTGCTCGTCAGCTCATGGCTGTCCTTCTTTTCTTACTCTGTGGTGATGTGGAGCTCAGCCCAGGGCCGGTGCTGGGGTGTCTACAGTGGAACTGCAATGGGTCAGACAACGGTAAGCGTGTCTGGCTATCCCGCCTGCTCGGGGCGTTGGCGCTGGACGTGTGCCTGCTCCACAAGACGCACCTGTCTGGCGTAGCCGCTACTTCCTCTGCCCTTCCCGGGCCCAATCGCCTTCGTGTGACGACGGAGCAGACGACCAGCGGCGGGGTGTCCACTCTCACCAGGCGAGATCGGCGAGTGGCGGAGGGTCCGGAAGTGCTCACCACCGAGCAGCAAGCCGTTGCGGCCGAGGCCCGCTCTCAGCGCGGACAGCCGATGGCGATCTCGGCAGCGGGCACTCCACGCCGCGATCTTGTGAGGCGAGGTGTCCTTGGCGCGCTCCCGTGGCCAGACACGCATCCACAGGTCACTGGCACGGACGCATATCCGCACCGTCAACTGTGGGACGCCACCGGACAGTCCAGTCGAGCCGGACTCATGCGGCACGACTCGCTCACTCACAGCCTTCTCCGGTGTGCCAGCGACAAGGATGGCCCGACGCGGCACAGCCCCGACGGCCGAGCAACCACATCGCATGACGGCACCCGCTTTGCCGACCGCATGCTCTGTGGCTGCAACGTGGTCAGCACGGCACCGAGCGGCCACGGCGCTGTTCACCTCACAACCCAGCGCCGCCGGGGACTCCACACTGCCCCCCACCCCACAAACACCCGCCAGGGCTGCGGCACAGCTGCATTCTCTCCACAAGGCCAACTGCAGGCCGTACCGCGTGCAGGTCGCCAAGCCGCTCAGCGAGTGTCGTAGGCGCAACCTTTCCGGGAATGCTGAGCCACCAGCGAAGCAACGCGCCGCACTGGACCCACCCCCACCCGTTGTCGGACACAAGCGCACACGAAGCGGGAGAGGAAGCACACAGGCGTCGCCACCCCACACACCCCAACCAGAGCGTCACCCTCAAAGAAAGAGCAGCACACACCACCGACGCCATCAGCAAGGCCACCCACAGCCATGTCCCCAGTGGAAAGGCTCCTCACCGGCCATACGGGACACCACACCCACACAGAGCTCCAACCGCACCCAGCCCAGACGCACCCCGCTGCGGAGGAGCACAGCCATTTAGCCGGCCATGCTCAGCTCCGAGCTGCGCAAAGCCAGCGTCGCCGGCTCGATAGAGTCGTGCAATGCCCCGTGCTCTGCCAGCAGCCCCCGCGCATGGGGAGTGGCCAACGCCATCCGCACGCCCCCGTCCCCCCGTCGCACATCGCGATCCGAACGGAGACGCGGTTCACAAGCGCACGGGGCACCACGCGCACGCGTTCCTCACGCCTCGGAGAGAAGGGTCCACGCGGCACCCCGGCGCCCCCCTCCGCACTCCCCCGCGTCCCAGCACCGTGCCCCTCAACGACCTCACCACGTGCGAGCGGGCAGTGGCACGGCGGGATGTGCAGACCCGGTCCGCCGTCCGCTCCCGACGGCACCCACAACGAGAGCCTCAACGCCGTCCGCAGCCTGGCAACACGGCGCTCCTCGCCATCGGCAACCGGAGCGTCCGGACAGGGCACCTTCCTGCGGCGCGGAAGACGGGCCACATCACCCCGCCGCCGAAGCCTCGGTAGCCGCGAGGTGCGCTCTCCGCCTACCGACCGGTCACCCTCACGAGCAGCCTCTGCAACCCTTGCGAGCGCATCATCACTGGGCGGGCTCGCGGCCAACTCGAGGCTCGCCTACAGCCGCAGCAGGCAGGTCATCGTCCCCACCGCTCAGCCGTCGACCCGCTCGACCTCGCTCTCCGCACAGTCGTCCAGCGGACGCTCGGCACCACCGCAAGGGCCGTCTTCGTGGGCGGCGCCAGGGCTCTTGAGTCGGTTGGCCGCGGCTGCATCGTCGCCACGCAACGCACGCTCGACGTCGACCCGCGCCTCAGCACGTGCATCACGGCCCTCCTCGACAAGCGCCGCACACGCGTCCGCGCCTACACAACACGCTCTCGAAAGCAGGCACGCTCACCCGCGCCGTCCCACAAGGCTCCGTGCTTCGCCGCCTCTTACCCATCCGCGCCACGGCACCCCTCCGTGTGCAGCCCAGCCGCTTTCCCAGCGCGCACCACGCACTCTTCGCCGACGATCTCACAGCTCTCGCCGAACGCGGCGACGCCCACGCCGTCCACGCCATACTCCACACGGCTCCCAGCGTCGTAGCCGCGTGCACCACCGGGCATTGCATGACGCTCGGCACGAGCAAGACGCACCACACACTGTCTCGCGCGCGCCATCACAGCCAGCTCGATCCCCGCCCCCATGGCACGATGCTCGAAGGGGGCCGGTACCCCAGGCCCCGAGGGCTGCACACACAGCCGATGCGACGCGTGCGCAACCACGTGGCAGCCGTACGGGAAACTGCAGCCGCACGCCTATCCAAGCCCCGCGCAGTGCACACGCAGCACCGGCGTCCGTCGAGAGGCATGCCCCGCACCTGCGGCATCGCCGCCTCCCTCCCCCCCTCCATTCAATTCACGCTCATGTGCGCAGCAGCGGCACGGTGCGACAGCGCCAGCGCAAACTGTCGAAGGGCCCTCGAGCACTCCCACGCAGGAGCAGCAGCAGTCACCGCAGGCACGCCCACGTACGCACACGGCGGGCACCCTCTCGAAGAGGCCGACCTGCTCCCGCCGCACTCGACCGTTCACCCGATGCGCACAAAACGCTGCCCGTCCGCCATCACGCGAGGCGGCTACCCGACGCACCCGGCACAGGAAGCGCACCCACCCAATCCCTCCGTGGTCGAGTCCCTGCAGCGCCTGGCCCGGCTCCGACAGCACCGCTTCTCCCTCTGGACAGACGGTGCGGTGCAAGCCGATGCTCGGCCGGGAGGGGCCGCCGTGCCCAACGACCACAGCAGGCCCGTGCGCTCCAAGAAGGCGGCCTGCGGTCCCCCCGCCTGCAGCTACCGGACGGAGTGCGAGGCCACGGAAGCAGGACTGGCCCTGCTCGAGCGGCACCGTCGCGCCAAGCGCATCCGCAGAAGCCCCAGCGGTCGCCGCCACGGACTCCCCCTCTCCCCTCGGACGGCGCTCCATGCAGGGACAGCGACAGTCGAGGACGGCACCCTCCGGCGCATTCGGTCGCAGACTCTCACGCTGGTGGCGCGTCGAGTGCGCCTCGCAGCTCAGTTCGCCGCCGGCCACTGCAGGCTGCACAAGAGCGGGTGGCTGACAGGCTGGCGAAGGCAGCAGGGTCCGAGGAGCCCACATCGCGCGCATGGGTTGCCGACCTCGTCACAGGCCTCCGGCGACACGCAGACACCCCTCGAGGGCGGGACACGAGCGCTGGCACCCTCCGGCAGCGGCCTCTCCGTCACAACGGCCCGACACAGACCAACGGCGACGTGCAGCTCACGCGCACGCAGGAAGCGGTCCTCGCACAGCTTCGCACGGGCACCCGCGCACGCTTCGGCTTCCCCCACAGACGAAGTACGAGTGGAACTCACGTGGGACGTAGCTGGGGTGCAGCGTACCACAGACTCCAACAAGTGCGGCGGCGTCCCCCGCCCGAGCATCCGCCGCCGCCAGCGTTCGCGATGCGGGCTGCCGGTTCAGCACGGTGCCCGATCGGCTACCGTCGCCTCGCCAGTCGCGCAGCTCGGAAGGCGCATCCGCTGCCCCGCCACCACCTGGTGCACCGCGACCTCGTCCCGCACCCCGCGCTGGCCCTGCACGGTGCACCTCCGTCCGGCACGCTCCGCTGCCCGCTGTGCCCCCCACCACCACCTCGTACGAGCTGCTTGCGCGCCGCAACATCTTCGCTCACGGCCCGCCGCCGCTGCACACTCCGACCCCTGTTCGCGGTCCCACCGTGCAGGAAACGGAGCCGTGCCCGCGCTGCCCTCGAGAGGTCGCGGTGTCGCACCCACGCCGCCGTCGGCGCACGACCCACCCGGAGCACCCTCCCCGAAGACGAAGGGGACAACCACCACGAGCACCGCGCCGCGCACATCGGCGACCGACTGGGAGGCGCCAGCACGCCGTCGCAGTCCTCCAGGGACCCGACCAAAGACTCAAAAATGCGCACACGGCGGTCCCCGCCGGCCCACCAGAAGGGGCATGCCATGCCACATCCAGACGCATCATCCGCCAGCGAGAGCAGCACCCACCGTCGACGAGAGGGGCAAACGAGTCACGGTCCCCACCAACCCCAGCGTGCGTGTGTGCGAGATCGGCAGCACAGGCTTCATCAGACCAGAGGCTCTCGAGCGTCGCCGGCGAAGGGTGCACGCAGACCCCCGTCCCGAGTCTCCCGCCACGTCGCCCCGTCTCCTTTGCGACGAACCTCCCCCCTCCCTTCCGCCACCACCACCAACCATACCCCAGAGTGTCCCGCGCTGGCAGCTCTCCGTCAAACCACGGGATCCACGCGCTGCATGTCGCTGCCGCTGCCCCGCACCAGCCGCTGGACAGCCTCCGTCGCGCGCTCTTCCCGCCGGCCGCCGCTCCCCTTCTCGCTCCGAGAAACGAACCCGCCTCCCCACCCTCAGCCTCCGGGGCCGGTGCCTCCTCCTCCCTCGGGCAGCCCTCGTGGCGCACCTTTGCCCACCTCCTCGGACCGTGTTCGCATTGCCCAATCCTCTTCTCCTCCGCCCCTTCCTCCAGCTGCGGCTCAGGAGTTCGGGGGGCGCAGAGGCAGCCGACGCTCGCGAGACAGCCGAGGACAGCCGCTCCCGCCCACACGACTGCTGCGACACAAAGGTGGGTGCCTCAGCCTCGAGGACTGCGTTGGCACCGCAGTGCTCGCGAGACGGACGGCGAGGCAGCGCTCAGCCCACAGCGAAAGGACGTCTGACTGCTCGCACTCACAGTGGATGCAGCAAAGAGAAGAGAAAGGCTCCCCTCGCCAGCCTCGGCGCGGAGACTCGAGAACGGCGCCGAAGGCAGGGTCCGCCGTCTCTCTTCCACACACCCCACGCAGCAGCAGCCGTGCCTTCTCCGCCTTGGTGAGCCGCATGTGGGGGCCCAGCAAGCCGAGCTCCTCCGCCCCGTCGTCCCGCCTTCACGCAGTCAAGTCCAGCGTTGCCTCTGCGCTGGGGGAGGTCGCCGGGTGTCGCGACGTGCGGCTGCGACGAGCCGCGGTGTGCTGCGCCGTGCCAGTGTCCACGTGGCACGCGTGCGACCCCTGCCGCTGCAGCTGCGGCGCACCCGGCAGCGCCTCGGTCGCGCAGTCCGGCGGGCCGTCAGCGTATCCACCCTCTCCGTCCTCCTCCTCCTCAGCGCCAAACCACGAGGACGCTGTGGTGGCAAAGGGCTCATCCGCGCCAGCACCAGGCCCAGGCGTGTGCCTCGCCTCCGCAGCGGCAGCTGACACGGACGCACGCAGTGGAGAGCGCGGCGTGGGGGGCGTCCACGAGGACAGCCGCGTCGGCCGGTCGCACGTCGCACCGGCGGGGTGGCAGCAGCGATGCTGTTGGCGCGGCGGGGGTGGCGGGGCGGGCCGCTGCGAGGCGTCACCGTCCCCGAGGGTAGCCTTGCGCCGCAACCGCCGCTGTCGTCCGCAACTGCACCAGCCGACAAGGACAGCAGCGGTGACGGCCACGCAGACCCAGTCCACGCTCACGAAACGGACGGCTCGCCACGGCAGGCGCGACGACGCCGCAGAAGACCGCCTTGCTGGGGACGTGGCCACGACGCTGGCGGATGACGCAGCCGCACACGCTGCCACAGCCGCCGTGCTCGGCATCGTCGTACCCGCACGGCGGCCCGGCGCGGCGCAGCATCGAGGAAGGTAAAGCGTTCGAGAGAGGCAAAAGGCGGGCAGACCTGTGCGTGCGTGTCGGCGTGTGTGCGGCCTCGAGCTCACAGACCGCAAACCCACACACCGGGTGGTGGAGCTGTGGGGGTGCGTGCTGTGTGCGACGGAGGCGGCAGCAGCGGTGGAGGCGACGGAAGTGCGGGGATCGGCGTGGCACGGTCACCGCCAAGTGAAGAGGCTCGTGGCGGCCACCAGGCGACGCAAGAGGCGCAGCCCCGCCCCGGTCGCACCGCACCCCGTCAGCGCCACTGCTCCGCTCAGCAGGCAGCCACACAACAATCGAGTCCGCCACACAGCGGGGAGCTCCGCTCAGGCGGCGGGGAGAAAGGGAAGGTGCACGGCACGCCACCGCACGGCGCGTGTGGCGGCGGCAGCGAGACGCGACAGCGGCGCCTCCACGGCCGTGGTGTGGCATGTGGGAGAGAGAGAGGGGGGGGAGGCGACCGCGTGTGATGGTGTTGGGGAGAGGTTTCGTGGGTGCGGGTAAGAGAGCGCGCGCAGAAGGGCCGGGATGCGCAACGGAGAGCGGTGGCGACGCAAAGGGGGTGGGGAGTGCAGAGACGCCAAGGCGAGATGCCGCGCGCACCACGCAGCCACGAGAGACGGAGCGTGCGCGGACGCGGGGAGGTCCTCCGCTGCGCTTCGGGCGTGCACAGCGCACAAGGGAGGGAGTGCCGAATGAGGCGCTGTGCGTAGCTCACGGCCAGCACTCCGAAAGACACGGGCAGCGCTGTCCCCTGCCGCTCACGACGATAAGGAGAGAGCAGTGCGAGCGGTGACCGAGCCGTCCGAGCTCGATGCCGCGAAGCGATCCGTCACAGCGCCTCCAGAGACGCCACGCACGGGTGCGAAGTCAGCGCTTTGAGACGAGCTGCACAGCGTCCCCCACCGGTGCAGGCCCCGCGGTGCGTTCGGCGTCACTCTGGACCGGACACTCCGCATCATGTCCCTCCCCCGCCCCCTGGTGTGGAGCCCGGAGTCCTCAATAGCGCCAGTGTGCGTCTTCCCCCCCCCCCCATTCCCTCCCCCTCGCCGCCGTCACGTGAGCGGCGCTTCAGGGAGATGGAGGGGGAGCGTGAGCGTGGTTGCGCCGGCAAGCGCAGGAAACGCGCAGCAGCTACGTAGTGAGTGGAATGAGGTTACAGGGAGGAGAGGAGGCAGGCAGAAGTGACAGGTGGGCCTCGCAGGAGCTCTGGAGGGCAGTGCGCGGTGGAGAAGCAACACGCCTTCACGGAGAGGCGAGCCCCGGCAGCCTCGGCAGCTCACCGAGCACGCTTCCGCGTCCGTGGCGCCTCCGCGAGGTCGGCGCATGGTGTGCCCCTCTGCTCGTGGGCAGACGGTGCGTCGTTGGGGGATGTTCTACGCAACGCGACAACACCCACACCGCGAGGCGGGTGAGCGGAGGCCGGATCCACGCCGCCGACTCCTCTGCGACACCAGTCAAGGGGCAGGAGGCGGGTGGCTGCCGCAGTGCCCACATCGGTGCACGTAGGCGCGTACGGGCATTCCAGCACCGGGTGATTTGATGGCCTTCTTTTCTTTCCTTCGAACGTATAATGCAGTCGTGCACACACACACACACACACACACACATCAGCGGGATTGAGGATGCGGACGCTCAAGGTCATCAGTGCAGCTTGCGAGGCGCATGTGCGACTTCACGCAGTCCTCCACCACGACGGCTCATCTCCGGGGTGGAGGGTGGACGCACACCTTGCGATGCGCAACGCGCTACGTCACACACACACACACACACACACACACGTGCGCTCCAAGCACGCAACAACAGCCGCAGCGACACTCCTCAGAGGCGACGTGGTGATGCACGCACTCTCTCCCTCCTGGTGGTGGCCAACACAAAAACAGAAATCAGCGAGAACGCGGAGCAAAACACAAAAGTCACACGTCAACGGTGGAAAGAACAGAATGGGGAAGAGTGAGAGAGGAGAGAGGAGAACACCTTCTGCGTGAGCGCCATGCCACGCACAACAGTCCTGCAGGACGGACAGGGATGAACAAAGCAAAGCCAAAGGCAAGACACAGCCAAGAAGACCAAAAACCAAGACGCACTCTAAAGCAAAGACACAAGCACACAAACATACGCACATGGACGAACAACAGCTTTGCAGCCACTGGGCAGGCGGTGCTTACTTCTGCCTTTGTGTACTGCGGCGCCACCCGCACGCTCCCGCGGAACTCTGCACGGACGGAGGAGCGGACCATCAAAGAGAGTCCATGGGTTGGCGCACCGCACGTTTTCGTCGGGCAAATCGCAGAGTAGCTTGAGCGGGAGTACGCACATCACCTCCGACACATCAAGCCAAGCAGACAACAGCGAAAAGAATGAAGAGGGAGAAGCCACAAAGTAAGGAAAGTCCGAAGTCACCTTAGAAAAGATAGGGGGAGGGAGAGGGGGTAAGGAGGCGCAGTGAGGCCGGGGCACGAGTGGGGAGTGCACCGCCATTGTGTATGAGAAAGCGAGGAGAAGTCACCGAGCGGGGAACAGGACACAAAAGAAACTTCGAAAAACGATACACGCCGTTCTTTGCACATTGACGGGACAGGCGCTGCAACATTGGTCAGCGTCATCACCAGCACGCACACGCACGCAAAGGCACAAAGGGAAAGAAGGGGCAGAGCACCAGCCCGTCAGCAAGTTCAGCTCACCAGCAACGCAGAACCACAGCGAAAGAGAAAGCACATAGAAAACAGCACAACCTATGAGTGCGGCTACTCCGGACAGTGCAGAGCAAGCAAAGCACAGCGAGTTCACGGCTGGCCACCGTTCACTCTGTAGGAGAGGTCCCCATGCGACAACAGCAACACAAAGAAACGGGGAAACAAGATCAAAAGAAACGGAAACAGATGCCGTCCCACACGGCACACACGCACACCGCTTGCCTGAAGCGCGCAAGCATCACCTTCCGTTGTCGTTGTTGTTGTTGTTCTTGGGGTAACCGATGCACATGCGACGGTGAGCGATCCCCTCCACACCTTCTGAGAGACGCGGCCGTACCAGCACAGCGCGTGGGAGTGCAGCCGAACACTGCTCGGTTGGGGTGCTGAGCGGCGCAGAAGACTCCCGGGGGGCTCGCCGACAGAGCACGCAGACGCCACGTCCGTCCGCCGGCACCGAGAGGCGCAGAGCACCGTCATTGCAGCTCGGAGGCTGCACGTCTGCCACCGTTGCAGCGCAGCGTCCCCGCCGCATCGGTTCTCGCACGGCGGACTTCCGCGTCGCAGGCAACAAGGCAGAGGTGGGGAGGGGAGGGGGAGAAGGAGGGGGTGGGGGCATCACGCCTCTTCCCTGCCGCAGCTAGTCACTGCGCGGCGCGCTATCGTCGCTCCCCAGCACAGAGTACGTCGAGTCCTCCACAAACACGCCGAAGAAGGGGTCCGCCGTCTCCGGGTTCTGAAGATCGATGAGGGACTGCACGCGACTGCCTGTCATGTAGGTGAACTCCCCCGAGAAGGATCGCGAGAGCGCAGCCCTACCCTCGGCGTGTCGCGCTTGACAGGCAGCCCGGACGGACGGCGCCTGCCCCTGCAGCGGGTTCCGGACCGCCACTGCCCCGCTCAGCTCCCGTGCGGACAGCGACGCGAGCTCCATCGTGCTGCCCGCTTCTCGGGGGCCCAGCCCGTCCCGCCCCGTGCCGTGTTGCGACGCTGGAAAGAAGGAGCTGCTACAGTCGTACATGCTTGAACCGTGCGTACTGCCACCGACCTGCTCAATGCCGGCCGCTGCCCCCCTCGCACCATTTCCGGGCTGTTGCGCCGGCACCGCCGCCTCCGATGACCGTGCAGCCGTGCCGTCCGACGAGCTCGCAAAGTCGCTCGACACCCGCGACGAGCACGAGTGCACCCGCCTCCCGCCTTCGTCCGAGCGCTTCCGTGAACGCCGCCGCGACTGCCGCGAGCCGTCGCCCGTCGTCCGTGAGTACACCGACGTACAATCCGTGTTCGCACCCACGCCTGCACGTGTCTGCTTGCGACAACGGCAGCACCACACAGCTACCACAATGCCGAGAACCACCACAACGCTGACTACCACAGTCACCGCAATCACCCAGTCAGGCTTATCGCTGCTGCTCGGCCGCGGGGTGCTGCTTGGCGCCGTTGTGCTCCTGCAGTTCCCGGACGACTCAGACGTCAGGCCCACGTCCGCCTCCGTCCAGCCGTTCTTCTCCACCAGCGCACTTGGCAGACACCCCGTCACAGAGGTGCCGCTCAGGTCCAGCGTACGCAGCGAGCTCAGCCCACCCCACGACTCGGGAAAGGTACCCGACACGGCCGTGCCGTTCAGCAGCAGCGCCTCCAGGTGCGTCATGCTGGCCCAGGTGGTGGGCAGGGTGCCGTTGACCTGGGTGCCATCGAACGCGAGCGCCTGTAGTGCCTGCATGCTGCCCCACGAGTGAGGCAGCGTGCCGCTCACCAGCGTCGAGCTGAGAGTCAGCTCCGTCAGCGCCGTCATGTCGGCCCACGACTCGGGAACGGTACCCGACACCAACGTGCCGTTCAGCAGCAGCGTCTCCAGCTGCGTCATGCTCGACCACGACGCAGGCAGTGAACCGTCCACACTCGTGCCACTCAGGTCCACCGCCTGCAGCTGCGACAGCACACTCCACTCAGACGGTAGCGACCCACCCACAGTCGTGCCAGACATCACGAAGCGGCGCAGGGCGGGGTACGTCGACCACGACGCAGGCACCGTGCCAGCAATGCCAGGGTTCTTGCTCAGGTCCAACGACACAAGCATGCAGTTGAACGCTTCCACGTCCGCCACCTCTGGCAGCGAGCCCGTGAGCTGCAGGCTCGACGCGACGACCGTGACGCCGCTCTGCCGGCACGTCACACCGGGGTACGCGCAGAAGTTGGTGGAGCTGCCGACGCCCCAATAGTCCAACAAGCCGGGAATTGAACGTGCCAGTGTTCCAATCGCAGCGTACGTGGCGACAGCCTGGCTTGCCGTGTAGCACGACGTGACAGCGCACACTGGGGATGTGTCACCCGAGTCGACAGCATGCGCAGGCACCGCAGCTGCCGCAACCACGAGCAGCAGGAGCAGCACCCACGCACCAGCCAGGCGCGACGTCCGTGCAGCAGCACGCGCACCGTCGCGTGACGCACCACGAGGGGGGGTGCACGGAGGCATCGCGGACGCACAGCAGGCACAGTGAGCTCCGGCGGACGGGACGCTGGTGAGAGGAGGAGGAAAAAGCTGCGGGACTTCGAAAGGGAAAGGCAACGTGTGGGTGGCGGTATGTGAGGGTGTGGGGGGGGAGATGGGTGAGGCGTGAGGGGGGCGTAGGCTTTGATCTGCGCACACGCGTTGTGGGGGGAGAAGAACAGAAGGTGGTGGGGGGCGAAGCAGGAGGAGACGTTGTAGGAAGTCGCATCAGTGCAGAGAGCAGGCCGCGCAGATTCGAGGCCCGCATTGTGTCCCGGTGGGCTACTCCTTCAGCCCCGACAATGGCGGCCACCCCAGCGTGGTGTCGGGGGTCCAATACCCGCCACGTGGGGAAGCCGGGTGCCTGCAACCTGTGCGGTGCGTGCCGGGGTGCGGCCGCGTGGTGACGGCGCACAAGTACGAGCTGGCGCCATCCCGGAGGTGGTTGCGGGATCGTCAGCGTCCCTGCCCGCTCATTCCGAGTCGCACCGGCGATTGGCCGCCCTTGCTCGTCAGCTCATGGCTGTCCTTCTTTTCTTACTCTGTGGTGATGTGGAACTCAGCCCAGGGCCGGTGCTGGGGTGTCTACAGTGGAACTGCAATGGGTCAGACAACGGTAAGCGTGTCTGGCTATCCCGCCTGCTCGGGGCATTGGCGCTGGACGTGTGCCTGCTCCACGAGACGCACCTGTCTGGCGTAGCCGCTACTTCCTCTGCCCTTCCCGGGCCCAATCGCCTTCGTGTGACGACGGAGCAGACGACCAGCGGCGAGGTGTCCACTCTCACCAGGCGAGATCGGCGAGTGGCGGAGGGTCCGGAAGTGCTCACCACCGAGCAGCAAGCCGTTGCGGCCGAGGCCCGCTCTCAGCGCGGACAGCCGATGGCGATCTCGGCAGCGGGCACTCCACGCCGCGATCTTGTGAGGCGAGGTGTCCTTGGCGCGCTCCCGTGGCCACACACGCATCCACAGGTCACTGGCACGGACGCATATCCGCACCGTCAACTGTGGGATGCCACCGGACAGCCCAGTCGAGCCGGACTCATGCGGCACGACTCGCTCACTCACAGCCTTCTCCGGTGTGCCAGCGACAAGGATGGCCCGACGCGGCACAGCCCCGACGGCCGAGCAACCACATCGCATGACGGCACCCGCTTTGCCGACCGTTTGCTCTGTGGCTGCAACGTGGTCAGCGCGGCACCGAGCGGCCACGGCGCTGTTCACCCCACAACCCAGCGCCGCCGGGGACTCCACACTGCCCCCACCCCACAAACACCCGCCAGGGCTGCGGCACCCCTGCATTCTCTCCGCAATGCTATGTGGAAGCCGTACCGCGTGCAGGTCGCCAACCCGCTCAGCGAGTGTCGTAGACGCAACCCTTCCGGGAATGCTGAGCCACCAGCGAAGCAACGCACCGCACTGGACCCACCACCCCCACCCGTTGTCGGACACAAGCGCACACGAAGCGGGAGAGGAAGCACACAGGCGTCGCCACCCCACACACCCCAACCAGAGCGTCACCCTCAAAGAAAGAGCAGCACACACCACCGACGCCATCAGCAAGGCCACCCACAGCCATGTCCCCAGTGGAAAGGCTCCTCACCGGCCACACGGGACACCACACCCACACAGAGCTCCAACCGCACCCAGCCCAGACGCACCCCGCTGCGGAGGAGCACAGCCATTTAGCCGGCCATGCTCAGCTCCGAGCTGCGCAAAGCCAGCGTCGCCGGCTCGATAGAGTCGTGCAATGCCCCGTGCTCTGCCAGCGGCCCCCGCGCATGGGGAGTGGCCAACGCCATCCGCACGCCCCCATCCCCCCGTCGCACATCGCGATGCGAACGGAGACGCGGTTCACAAGCGCACGGGGCACCACGCGCACGCGTTCCTCACGCCTCGCCGGGAAGGGTCCACGCGGCACCCCGGCGCTCCCCTCCGCACTCCCCCGCGTCCCAGCACCGTGCCCCTCAACGACCTCACCACGCGCGAGCGGGCAGTGGCACGGCGGGATGTGCAGACCCGGTCCGCCGTCCGCTCCCGACGGCACCCACAACGAGAGCCTCAACGCCGTCCGCAGCCTGGCAACACGGCGCTCCTCGCCATCGGCAACCGGAGCGTCCGGACAGGGCACCTTCCTGCGGCGCGGAAGACGGGCCACATCACCCCGCCGCCGAAGCCTCGGTAGCCGCGAGGTGCGCTCTCCGCCTACCGACCGGTCACCCTCACGAGCAGCCTCTGCAACCCTTGCGAGCGCATCATCACTGGGCGGGCTCGCGGCCAACTCGAGGCTCGCCTACAGCCGCAGCAGGCAGGTCATCGTCCCCACCGCTCAGCCGTCGACCCGCTCGACCTCGCTCTCCGCACAGTCGTCCAGCGGACGCTCGGCACCACCGCAAGGGCCGTCTTCGTGGGCGGCGCCAGGGCTCTTGAGTCGGTTGGCCGCGGCTGCATCGTCGCCACGCAACGCACGCTCGACGTCGACCCGCGCCTCAGCACGTGCATCACGGCCCTCCTCGACAAGCGCCGCACACGCGTCCGCGCCTACACAACACGCTCTCGAAAGCAGGCACGCTCACCCGCGCCGTCCCACAAGGCTCCGTGCTTCGCCGCCTCTTACCCATCCGCGCCACGGCACCCCTCCGTGTGCAGCCCAGCCGCTTTCCCAGCGCGCACCACGCACTCTTCGCCGACGACCCCACAACTCTCGCCGACCGCGGCGACGCCCACGCCGTCCACGCCATACTCCACACGGCTCCCAGCGTCGTAGCCGCGTGCACCACCGGGCATTGCATGACGCTCGGCACGAGAAAGACGCACCACACACTGTCTCGCGCGCGTCATCACAGCCAGCTCAGTCCCCGCCCCCATGGCACGATGCTCGAAGGGGGCCGGTACCCCAGGCCCCGAGGGCTGCACACACAGCCGATGCGACGCGTGCGCAACCACGTGGCAGCCGTACGGGAAACTGCAGCCGCACGCCTATCCAAGCCCCGCGCAGTGCACACGCAGCACCGGCGTCCGTCGAGAGGCATGCCCCGCACCTGCGGCATCGCCGCCTCCCTCCCCCCCTCCATTCAATCCACGCTCATGTGCGCAGCAGCGGCACGGTGCGACAGCGCCAGCGCAAACTGTCGAAGGGCCCTCGAGCACTCCCACGCAGGAGCAGCAGCAGTCACCGCAGGCACGCCCACGTACGCACACGGCGGGCACCCTCTCGAAGAGGCCGACCTGCTCCCGCCGCACTCGACCGTTCACCCGATGCGCACAAAACGCTGCCCGTCCGCCATCACGCGAGGCGGCTACCCGACGCACCCGGCACAGGAAGCGCACCCACCCAATCCCTCCGTGGTCGAGTCCCTGCAGCGCCTGGCCCGGCTCCGACAGCACCGCTTCTCCCTCTGGACAGACGGTGCGGTGCAAGCCGATGCTCGGCCGGGAGGGGCCGCCGTGCCCAACGACCACAGCAGGCCCGTGCGCTCCAAGAAGGCGGCCTGCGGTACCCCCGCCTGCAGCTACCGGACGGAGTGCGAGGCCACGGAAGCAGGACTGGCCCTGCTCGAGCGGCACCGTCGCGCCAAGCGCATCCGCAGAAGCCCCAGCGGTCGCCGCCACGGACTCCCCCTCTCCCCTCGGACGGCGCTCCATGCAGGGACAGCGACAGTCGAGGACGGCACCCTCCGGCGCATTCGGTCGCAGACTCTCACGCTGGTGGAGCGTCGAGTGCGCCTCGCAGCTCAGTTCGCCGCCGGCCACTGCAGGCTGCACAAGAGCGGGTGGCTGACAGGCTGGCGAAGGCAGCAGGGTCCGAGGAGCCCACATCGCGCGCATGGGTTGCCGACCTCGTCACAGGCCTCCGGCGACACGCAGACACCCCTCGAGGCCGGGACACGAGCGCTGGCACCCTCCGGCAGCGGCCTCTCCGTCACAACGGCCCGACACAGACCAACGGCGACGTGCAGCTCACGCGCACGCAGGAAGCGGTCCTCGCACAGCTTCGCACAAACACCTGCGCACGCTTTGGCCTCCCCCACAGACGAAGTACGAGTGGAACTCACGTGGGACGTAGGTGGGGTGCAGCGTACCACAGACTCCAACAAGTGCGGCGGCGTCCCCCGCCCGAGCATCCGCCGCCGCCAGCGTTCGCGATGCGGGCTGCCGGTTCAGCACGGTGCCCGATCGGCTACCGTCGCCTCGCCAGTCGCGCAGCTCGGAAGGCGCATCCGCTGCCCCGCCACCACCTGGTGCACCGCGACCTCGTCCCGCACCCCGCGCTGGCCCTGCACGGTGCACCTCCGTCCGGCACGCTTCGCTGCCCGCTGTGCCCCCTCACCACCACCTCGTACGAGCTGCTTGCGCGCCGCAACATCTTCGCTCACGGCCCGCCGCCGCTGGACACTCCGACCCCTGTTCGCGGTCCCACCGTGCAGGAAACGGAGCCGTGCCCGCGCTGCCCTCGAGAGGTCGCGGTGTCGCACCCACGCCGCCGTCGGCGCACGACCCGCCCGGAGCACCCTCCCCGAAGACGAGGGGGACAACCACCACGAGCACCGCGCCGCGCACATCGACGACCGACTGGGAGGCGCCAGCACGCCGTCGCAGTCCTCCAGGGACCCGACCAAAGACTCAAAAATGCGCACACGGCGGTCCCCGCCGGCCCACCAGAAGGGGCATGCCATGCCACATCCAGACGCATCATCCGCCAGCGAGAGCAGCACCCACCGTCGACGAGAGGGGCAAACGAGTCACGGTCCCCACCAACCCCAGCGTGCGTGTGTGCGAGATCGGCAGCACAGGCTTCATCAGACCAGAGGCTCTCGAGCGTCGCCGGCGAAGGGTGCACGCAGACCCCCGTCCCGAGTCTCCCGCCACGTCGCCCCGTCTCCTTTGCGACGAACCTCCCCCCTCCCTTCCACCACCACCACCAACCATACCCCAGAGTGTCCCGCGCTGGCAGCTCTCCGTCAAACCACGGGATCCACGCGCTGCATGTCGCTGCCGCTGCCCCGCACCAGCCGCTGGACAGCCTCCGTCGCGCGCTCTTCCCGCCGGCCGCCGCTCCCCTTCTCGCTCCGAGAAACGAACCCGCCTCCCCACCCTCAGCCTCCGGGGCCGGTGCCTCCTCCTCCCTCGGGCAGCCCTCGTGGCGCACCTTTGCCCACCTCCTCGGACCGTGTTCGCATTGCCCAATCCTCTTCTCCTCCGCCCCTTCCTCCAGCTGCGGCTCAAGAGTTCGGGGGGCGCCGAGGCAGCCGACGCTCGCGAGACAGCCGAGGACAGCCGCTCCCGCCCACACGACTGCTGCGACACAAAGGTGGGCGCCTCAGCCTCGAGGACTGCGTTGGCACCGCAGTGCTCGCGAGACGGACGGTGAGGCAGCGCTCAGCCCACAGCGAAAGGACGTCTGACTGCTCGCACTCACAGTGGATGCAGCGAAGAGAAGAGAAAGGCTCCCCTCGCCAGCCTCGGCGCGGAGACTCGAGAACGGCGCCGAAGGCAGGGTCCGCCGTCTCTCTTCCACACACCCCACGCAGCAGCAGCCGTGCCTTCTCCGCCTTGGTGAGCCGCATGTGGGGGCCCAGCAGGCCGAGCTCCTCCGCCCCGTCGTCCCGCCTTCACGCAGTCACGTCCGGCGTTGCCTCTGCGCCGGGGGAGGTCGCCGGGTGCCGCGACGTGCGGCTGCGACGAGCCGCGGTGTGCTGCGCCGTGCCAGTGTCCACGTGGCACGCGTGCGACCCCTGCCGCTGCAGCTGCGGCGCACCCGGCAGCGCCTCGGTCGCGCAGTCCGGCGGGCCGTCAGCGTATCCACCCTCTCCGTCCTCCTCCTCCTCAGCGCCAAACCACGAGGACGCTGTGGTGGCAAAGGGCTCGTCGAGGCCAGCACCAGGCCCAGGCGTGTGCCTCGCCTCCGCAACGGCAGCTGACACGGACGCACGCAGTGGAGAGCGCGGCGAGGGGGGCGTCCACGAGGACAGCCGCGTGGGCCCGTCGCACGTCGCACCGGCGCGGTGGCGGCGGCGATGCTGTTGGCGCGGCGGGGGTGACGCTGCGGGCCGCTGCGGGGCGTGCCCGTCCCCGAAGGTAGCCTTGCGCCGAAACCGCCGCTGTCGTCCGCAACTGCACCAGCCGACGAGGACAGCCGCGGTGACAGCAACGCACACCCAGTCCACGCTCACGAAACGGACGGCTCGCCACGGCAGGCGCGACGACGCCGCAGAGGACGGCCTTGCTGGGGACGTGGCCACGACGCTGGCGGATCATGCAGCCGCACACGCTGCCGCCGCCGCCGTGCTCGACATCGTCGTGTCCGCACGGCGGCCTGGCACGGCGCAGCATTGAGGAAGGTAAAGCGTTCGAGAGAGGCAAAAGGCGGGCAGACCTGTGCGTGCGTGTCGGCGTGTGTGCAGCCTCGAGCTCACAGACCGCAAACCCACACACCGGGTGGTGGAGCTGTGGGGGTGCGTGCTGTGTGCGACGGAGGCGGCAGCAGCGGCGGAGGCGACGGAAGTGCGGGGATCGGCGTGGCACGGTCACCGCCAAGTGAAGAGGCTCGTGGCGGCCACCAGGCGACGCAAGAGGCGCAGCCCCGCCCCGGTCGCACCGCACCCCGTCAGCGCCACTGCTCCGCTCAGCAGGCAGCCACACAACAATCGAGTCCGCCACACAGCGGGGAGCTCCGCTCAGGCGCCGGGGAGAAAGGGAAGGTGCACGGCACGCCAGCGCACGGCGCGTGTGGCGGCGGCAGCGAGACGCGACAGCGGCGCCTCCACGGCCGTGGTGTGGCATGTGGGAGAGAGAGGGGGGGAGGGCGACCGCGTGTGATGGTGTTGGGGAGAGGTTTCGTGGGTGCGGGTAAGAGAGCGCGCGCAGAAGGGCCGGGATGCGCAACGGAGAGCGGTGGCGACGCAAAGGGGGTGGGGAGTGCAGAGACGCCAAGGCGAGATGCCGCGCGCACCACGCAGCCACGAGAGACGGAGCGTGCGCGGACGCGGGGAGGTCCTCCGCTGCGCTTCGGGCGTGCACAGCGCACAAGGGAGGGAGTGCCGAATGAGGCGCTGTGCGTGGCTCACGGCCAGCACTCCGAAAGACACGGGCAGCGCTGTCCCCTGCCGCTCACGACGATAAGGAGAGAGCAGTGCGAGCGGTGACCGAGCCGTCCGAGCTCGATGCCACGAAGCGATCCGTCACAGCGCCTCCAGAGACGCCACGCACGGGTGCGAAGTCAGCGCTTTGAGACAAGCTGCACAGCGTCCCCCACCGGTGCAGGCCCCGCGGTGCGTTCGGCGTCACTCTGGACCGGACACTCCGCATCATGTCCCTCCCCCGCCCCCTGGTGTGGAGCCCGGAGTCCTCAATAGCGCCAGTGTGCGTCTTCCCCCCATTCCCTCCCCCTCGCCGCCGTCACGTGAGCGGCGCTTCAGGGGGACGGTGGGGGGGGTGGGGGGGCATGAGCGTGGTTGCGCTGGCAAGCGCAGGAAACGCGCAGCAGCTACGTAGTGAGTGGAATGAGGTTACAGGGAGGAGAGGAGGCAGGCAGAAGTGACAGGTGGGCCTCGCAGGAGCTGGAGGGCAGTGCGCGGTGGAGAAGCAACACGCCTTCACGGAGAGGCGAGCCCCGGCAGCCTCGGCAGCTCACCGAGCACGCTTCCGCGTCCGTGGCGCCTCCGCGAGGTCGGCGCATGGTGTGCCCCCTGCTCGTGGGCAGACGGTGCGTCGTTGGGGGATGTTCTACGCCACGCGACAACACCCACACCGCGAGGCGGGTGAGCGGAGGCCGGATCCACGCCGCCGACTCCTCTGCGACACCAGTCAAGGGGCAGGAGGCGGGTGGCTGCCGCAGTGCCCACATCGGTGCACGTAGGCGCGTACGGCATTCGAGCACCGGGTGATTTGATGGCCTTCTTTTCTTTCCTTCGAACATATAATGCAGTCGTGCACACACACACACACACACACACATCAGCGGGGTTGAGGATGCGGACGCTCGAGGTCATCAGTGCAGCTTGCGAGGCGCACGTGCGACTTCACGCAGTCCTCCACAACGACGGCTCATCTCCGGGGTGGAGGGTGGACGCACACCTTGCGATGCGCAACGCGCTACGGCACACACACACACACGTGCGCTCCAAGCACGCAACAACAGCCGCAGCGACACTCCTCAGAGGCGACGTGGTGATGCACGCACTCTCTCCCTCCTGGTGGTGGCCAACACAAAAACAGAAATCAGCGAGAACGCGGAGCAAAACACAAAAGTCACACGTCAACGGTGGAAAGAACAGAATGGGGAAGAGTGAGAGAGGAGAGAGGAGAACACCTTCTGCGTGAGCACCACGCCACGCAAAACAGTCCTGCAGGACGGACAGGGATGAACAAAGCAAAGCCAAAGGCAAGACACACCCAACAACACCTACCACCAAGACGCACTCTAAAGCAAAGACACAAGCACACAAACATACGCACATGGACGAACAACAGCTTTGCAGCCACTGGGCAGGCGGTGCTTACTTCTGCCTTTGTGTACTGCGGCGCCACCCGCACGCTCCCGTACAAATCTACTTTGACGGAAGAGCGGACCATCAAAGAGAGTCCATGGGCTGGCGCACCGCACGTTGTCGTCGGGCAAATCGCAGAGCAGCATGAGCGGGAGTACGCACATCACCTCCGACACATCAAGCCAAGCAGACAACGGCGAAAAGAATGAAGAGAGAGAAGCCACAAAGGAAAAAGAATACACAATTACTGGGGAAGAGGGAGAGGAGAAAGAGAGGGAGGGAGAGGGGGTAACGCAGCGCCGTGAGGCCGGGGCACGAGTGGGGAGTGCACCGCCATTGTATATGAGAAAGCGAGGAGAAGTCACCGAGCGGGGAACAGGACACAAAAGAAACTTCGAAAGACGAGGGACGCCGTTCTTTGCACATTCATGAGACAGGCGCTGCAACATTGGTCAGCGTCATCACCAGCACGCACACGCACGCGAAGGCACAAAGGGAAAGAAGGGGCAGAGCACCAGCCCGTCAGCAAGTTCAGCTCACCAGCAACGCAGAACCACAGCGAAAGAGAAAAAGAACAAAGGTATAGAAAACAGCACGACCTATGAGTGCGGCTACTCCGGACAGTGCAGAGCAAGCAAAGCACAGCGAGTTCACGGCTGGCCACCCTTCACTCTGTAGGAGAGGTCCCCATGCGACAACAGCAACACAAAGAAACGGGGAAACAAGACCAAAAGAAACGGAAACAGATGCCGTCCCACACGACACACACGCACACCGCTTGCCTGAAGCGCGCAAGCATCACCTTCCGTTGTCGTTGTTGTTGTTGTTCTTGGGGTAACCGATGCACATGCGACGATGAGCGATCCCCTCAATACCTTCTGAGACGCGGCCGCACCAGCACAGCCCGTGGGAGTGCAGCCGAACACGGCTCACTGGGGGTGCTGAGCGGCGCAGAAGACTCCCGGGGGGCTCGCCGACAGAGCACGCAGACGCCACGTCCGTCCGCCGGCACCGAGAGGCGCAGAGCACCGTCATTGCAGCTCGGAGGCTGCACGTCTGCCACCGTTGCAGCGCAGCGTCCCCGCCGCATCGGTTCTCGCACGGCGGACTTCCGCGTCGCAGGCAACAAGGCAGAGGTGGGGAGGGGAGGGGGAGAGGGAGGGGGTGGGGGGCATCACGCCTCTTCGCTGCCGCAGCTAGTCACTGCGCGGCGCGCTATCGTCGCTCCCCAGCACAGTGTACGTCGAGTCCGCCACAAACACGCCGAAGAAGGGGTCCGCCGTCTCCGGGTTCTGAAGATCGATGAGGGACTGCACGCGAGCGCTTGTCATGTAGGTGAACTCCCCCGAGAAGGATCGCGAGAGCGCAGCCCCACCGTCGGCGTGTCGCGCTTTACAGCCAGCATGGGCGGACGGCGCCTGCCGCTGCAGCGGGTTCCGGACCGCCACTGCACCACTCACCTCCCGTGTGGACAGCGACGCGAGCTCCATCGTGCTGCCCGCTTCTCGGGGGCCCAGCCCGTCCCGCCCCGTGCCGTGTTGCGACGCTGGAAAGAAGGAGCTGCTACAGTCGTACGTGAGTGAGCCGTGCGTACTGCCACCGACCTGCTCAACGTCGGCCGCTGCCCCCCTCGCACCATTTCCGGGCTGTTGCGCCGGCACCGCCGCCTCCGACGACCGTGCAGATGCGCCGTCAGACGAGCTCGCGAAGTCGCTCGACACCCGCGACGAGCACGAGTGCACCCGCCTCCCGCCGTCGTCCGAGCGCTTCCGTGAACGCCGCCGCGACTGCCGCGAGCCGTCACCCGTCGTCCGTGAGTACACCGACATGGAAGCCGTCTTCCCACCCTCGCGTGCACATTCCTGCTGGCGACAACGGTACCACCACACAGCTACCACAGCAATGCCGACGGCCACCACAACGCCGACTACCACAGCCACAGGAATCACCCAGTCAGGTGCGCCGCTGCTGCTCGGCCGCGGGGTGCTGCTTGGCGCCGTTGTGCTCCTGCAGTTCCGGGACGACTCAGACGTCAGGCCCACGTCCGCCTCCGTCCAGCCGTTCTTCTCCACCAGCGCACTTGGCAGACACCCCGTCACAGAGGTGCCGCTCAGGTCCAGCGTACGCAGCGAGCTCAGCCCACCCCACGACTCGGGAAAGGTACCCGACACGGCCGTGCCGTTCAGCATCAGCGTCTCCAGGTGCGTCATGCTGGCCCAGGTGGCGGGCAGGGTGCCGTTGACCTGGGTGCCATCGAACGCGAGCGCCTGTACTGCCTGCATGCTGCCCCACGAGTGAGGCAGCGTGCCGCTCACCAGCGTCGAGCTGAGAGTCAGCTCCGCCAGTGCCGTCATGCGGCTCCACGTGGCGGGTAGAGTACCCGAGACCGATGTGGAGCTTAGGTGAAGCCTTTTTAGCGGCGTCATGGTGGCCCACGACTCGGGAAGAGTGCCTGACATGAGCGTACCGTTCAGCAGCAGCGTCTCCAGCTGTGTCATACTCGACCACGTTGCGGGCATGGCACTATTGATTTTCGTGCCGTCGAGCGCGAGCGCGTGCAGCGCCTGCATGCTCGCCCAGGATTCAGGCAGCGTGCCACTCACCAGCGTCGAGCTGAGAGTCAGGTCCGTCAGCGCCGCCATGCTGGCCCACGTTGCGGGTAGAGCACCCCGCAGCGAAGTCGAATGCAGGAACAGACTCTTCAGTGCCGTCATGCTGCCCCACACCGGTGGCAACGTACCGTTCACCGCCGTGCCATTCAGCAGCAGCGTCTCCAGCTGCGTCATATTCGACCACGACGCAGGCAGTGAACCGTCCACACTCGTGCCACTGAAATCCACCGCCTGCAGCTGCGACAGCACGCTCCACTCCGACGGTAGCGACCCACCCACAGTCGTGCCAGACATCACGAAGCGGCGCAGGGCGGGGTACGTCGTCCACGACGCAGGCACCGTGCCGGCAATGCCAGGGTTCTTGCTCAGGTCCAACGACACAAGCACGGAGTTGGACGGTCTCAGGTCCGTAACCTCTGGCACCGAGCCCGTGAGCTGCAGGCTCGACGCGACGACCGTGAGGCCGCTCTGCCGGCACGTCACACCGGTGTACGCGCAGAAGTTGGTGGTGCTGTAGAAGCCCCAATAGTCTGCCAAGCCGGGAATTGAACGTGCCAGGGCTGTCATCGCAATGGTCGTGGCGGCAAACTGGTCCCTCGTGTAGCACGAGTCGTCAGCGCACACTGGGGATGTGTCACCCGAGTCGCCAGCATGCGCAGGCACCGCAGCTGCCGCAACCACGAGCAGCAGGAGCAGCACCCACGCAGCAGCCAGGCGCGACGTCCGTGCAGCAGCACGCGCACCGTCGCGTGACGCACCACGAGGGGGGGTGCACGGAGGCATCGCGAACGCACGGCAACCACACGAGTTGCAGTGGGAAAAAGGAGAAGTGAAGGAGAGGCGGGCTGTGAAGAGCGAGTTGGACTGGCTGATGCTGAGTTGTGAAGGTTGTGGGTGCGGGGTGAGGGAGGAATGGAGTGGACGGGCTTCGGTCTGTGCACACCCACACCGTTCAGATAGAAGAGAAGGGGGGGATGAGGGCAACGGAGACGTTGAGGGAAGTCGCAGCAGGGGTGCAGAGGTCGCTGTGTACTTGCCAAACACCGAGGCAGCGCATAGACAGCGGCCTGGGACTACATAGAAGCTGAGAAGGCAGGCTCTTGCACCGGGGAGCGGCTGCGGGGGGGAGGAGGGGCACCGCTCATTGGTCAGCAGAGGAGGGCTGCCAGGACAGCAGCCTTCACGTGTTAGCACGTTGCCTCTGCTACGGGTCACCGCGAAGCTTAGTAGCGCAGACACACGAGAACCGTTCGGCGCAGCCGGTTTGAGATGGAGCAGTGCCCCACGGGGGGGGGGGGTGGCTCACTCTTTGTGGGGCCACTCCTGCAGAGAAGGAGGCGGAGAGAGTAGACTGAAAGAGGCCGAACGGCGGCTGTACTTGCGCTGTCGTTTCTCACTTCTTTCCTTCCCATCAAGGTTATGGCGTGCACGAGCAGACCACCATAGACAAAGCGACGAGAACGCCGTACAGCCGCCAGCGGGGCGGTGGCGGAAACGCATGGAAAACAGCACCGCAGTCCCTAACAAAGCACGTTGCTGAGCAAGATCATCACCCATCACTCAGCGGGCGGCCTCGAACACACAGGCACACAACACTAGCAGCCTTGCATACAAGCAGCACCAACACACCGACCGCAGAAAAGAGCGGAGAGTGTGCACGTTGCGCCCGAAAACTTATCTTTTTGCTTTTTTTGGAGGGGGTTGATCGCACAGGGGGGGGGGGTAACAGCATCGGCGGAGAACACACACCCAGCAGCAAGAAAGGCCCTCTTCGCCCACCCAAAAAAGGGAGAAATCAGAGAGGAAGAAACGAAGTACCATTGACGGGAGAACTGAACGTGACGGCAGAAAACACGTACGCTGAGGGCCACGCCACACCCACACGGGAGCCACGCGCGGCTCTTCAGGAGACAACGACCACGAGAGCGAGTGAAGGAAAGGGGGGTGGAGAAGAGGAGTGCTTGAGTGAAGATCCAGAATTAAAAACAAAAAAAAAATGGAGCAGGGGAAAAAAAGAAAACGCAAACAAACCAAGAAAATAGAAACGTTGATTGAGGGGGACGAAGGGGGACGAGGGGGGCAAACACGGAGGACAAAGAGGAATACAAAAACACACAACACTCTGTGTGTGCACACAGCTAACAGGAAAGCCGAACGCTTCATCCAATAAGAAAAAAAAAACGACGAAGCCACCCACACAAATGCAGAAGCACGCACTCCTGGAAGCGATCGACACACACACACACACACACACACACACACACACACACACACACACACACACACACACACACACACTCAAATACACACATACACACATCGTCGCATCTCTGTGAGTCGCAGCCGCTCTGTTGCTTCCCTATGAGCCCGAGCACCAATTGTCTGCGTGGCAACGCACACATAGCGCGCTGGAGTAGCAATGAAGCAGTAAGTCAAACACGCTGACAATTCACAAAGAAAAAAAGCAGGGAAAAAAAAACCTCAACCAAAGGAGAAACATTCAGATAGCGCAGCCAAGCGAGAAGCGACGCAACACGGGCGAAGAAAAAGAAGGGGGGATCAAGAAGACAGCGGCACAGTGGGACACTGGAGCCCGGGGCCACAAGCAGCAAGTTAGGGAGCACAACCGTCGGAAAGCCGCAAGGTGAAAAAAAGGAAAGAGAAAAGACAGAGAGAGAGAGAGAGAGGGGGGGGGAGAAGTTCACCTTTGCACATATCACGGATTGACGCTGCAACTGCGGTCAGCGCCGTCACCTCGGCAGCGCTTGGTTGCGCGGGGTGCACAAACCAAAAAACCTGGGATGCAAAATGTATGACGAGGTACGCGGTGTGGGCCAAGAACAAGCGTCCTAGGCGATAGACAGAACCACTTGGCGGGGGGGAGTAGATGCGGGACTCGGTATGACCACGGTGAGTGCCAGCATCGGCGCACCTCCACTACAAAAAAAAAACAGAATCGGCTTCACGGCCACGCCGTAGCAAGCGCTGGAAGCTTTCTCGTCGTGCGTCCCGATCGACGTGAACAACGAGTCGAGGCTTCAAAAGTAGTCAAAGTCCAAACCGAATGTTGAAGCATCGAGCTCGCTAAAGGCACGGTGCATCCTCATCGGCGGAGTCGGCGAAACCGATGCCGCGAGAGTGAGGTCGCCGCCGCGAACCAAGGGGTTCACACCGCCGGTCGGAGTGGGCACTATAAGGCTGTTAGCGGCCGCCGAACTTTCCACGGGCAGCTGCACGCTCCCTTCGGAGCTGCTAACAGCACCGTTGGCGTCGCCGGACGGGCACTGCGACGTCACGCCCGTGTGAGAAGCTCGCCGTGACGACATTTGGAGCGGGTTCGTGAACGGCACATCAGTGGCTTCGTGGTCTGACGGAAGCAGAGGCACCGGGGCGCCGACGCCAGGCCGTAGGCGTGGCGGCAGTGACGGTAGCGAGGATGGCGGTGGAGGTGCCACCTGGACATCCCCTTCATCCTCACCCCAGAACGTGCAGTGGCCGCCCAGCCAGGGGGCAGTCGGCGCCAGCTCGGTATCTGCGCTGCGCGAAGACGTTTTCGTCCTCGACCCTGTTCCGACACTCGCCTCAGCTGCCCGTCTCGCCGCCGCCCCAGCAGCCGCGGCTGAGAGGCGGATCGCACAGTGCGCAGTGACGCCGGCGAGCTTGGGGGTTAGTGCACCGGAACGGCCCGAGTCGTCCGGGGTCGCGTTCACGCCCTGACGGAGTGCTTCACGGACAGAGTCCGCTGCAACGCCGGCTGCTACTCCAGACTGCCTTGTCGACAACGACCGTCCTTCCTTTGTGGTGAAATGCAGCATCTCAGACCCCACGGCGGCCGTCGATAGAGCGGAGGATGAAGCCCTCTTGGCGCGATCGGGCCGCGCCTTCGACATGTGGTACCTCCAGCAGCAGTAAACGAGCAGAACCAGGAGCACTGCAATGACCCCCGCGCACACAACAGCTACCGGAATGAACCAGTCAGCCATGTCGCCGTTGCTTGGATCCTCGCCGCTGCTTGGCACTTCGCTGCTCCTTGGCTCCTCGGTGCTGCTCAGCTCCTCGTTGCTGCTTGGAACCTCGGTGCTGCTCGGCTCCTCGTTGCTGCTTGGACCCTCGGTGCTGCTCGGCTCCTCGTTGATGCTTGGACCCTCGGTGCTGCTCGGCTCCTCGTTGCTGCTTGGACCCTCGGTGCTGCTCGACGCCGTTGTGCTCCTGCAGTTCCGGGACGACTCAGACGTCAGGCCCACGTCCGGCTCCGTCCAGCCGTTCTCCTCGACCAGCGCACTTGGCAGGCACCCCGTCACGTAGGTGCCGCTCAGGTCCAGCGTACGCAGCGAGCTCAGCCCACCCCACGACTCGGGAACGGTACCCGACACGGCCGTGCCATTCAGCATCAGCATCTCCAGCTGCGTCATACTTGACCACGAAGCAGGCAGTGAACCGTCCACACTCGTGCCACTGAGGTCCACCGCCTGCAGCTGCGACAGCACGCTCCACTCCGACGGTAGCGACCCACCCACAGACGTGCCAGACATCACGAAGCGGCGCAGGGCGGGGTACGTCGACCACGACGCAGGCACCGTGCCGGCAATGCCAGGGTTCTTGCTCAGGTCCAACGACACAAGCATGCAGTTGAACGCGGTCAACTCCGGCACCTCTGGCACCGAGCCCGCCAGCTGCAGGCTCGACGCGACGACCGTGACGCCGCTCTGCCGGCACGTCACACCGGGGTACGCGCAGAAGTTGCTGCTGGTGAAGTAGCCCCAATAGGCCGCCAAGCCGGGAATCGAATCTGCCAGGGCTTGCACCGCCACGTTCGTGGGGACAAACTGGTCATCAGTGTAGCACGAGGTGTCAGCGCACACTGGAGATGTGTCACCCGAGTCGCCAGCATGCGCAGGCACCGCAGCTGCCGCAACCACGAGCAGCAGGAGCAGCACCCACGCAGCAGCCAGGCGCGACGTCCATGCAGCAGCACGCGCACCGTCGCGTGACGCACCACGAGGCGGGGTGCACGGAGGCATCGCGGACGCACAGCAGGCACAGTGAGCTCCGGTGGACGGGACGCTGGCGAGAGGAGCAGAAAGACGGGAAGACAAAGCAAAAGTCGATGTGTGGCGGCGCTCCGTGAGGGTGTGAGGGGGAGGGGCGGGTGAGACGTGAGGCGTGAGGGAGGGGTGGACTGCAGTCGCGCACTCGCGTTGTGGGGAGAGAAAAGGAGTGAGGGGAGAGACGACGGTGACGCAGTAGGACGTCGCAGCAGTGCAAAGCGCACCCCGCGTAAGAGGGGGAGGGGGGCATTGCACAGGGATCTCGCAGCTGTGCGCTTCCCCGGGGGAGAGGAGGCGACCGCCGCAGCTTCGTCCCCAGACGTCGGCACACCAGCCGACGGCAGCACATCCGCACCCTTGGCCGTGTTCTCCTTTCAGGTAAAAGATCTCTGGAGTCCGTGAACGGACCAGCACGGATGAAACAGGTAGACGCGGACGTCGAGCCAGCGCTGCCGCTTGTGAGACATGCGCACGCGTCCACCTGCCCCGCACTTCCTCTGTCTGTGCTCCGCCCAGCAGCCACAAACACAGCACAGCGCACGGCGCACAGCACAGCGTCACACACACGACACCGCACGCCATCGCACACACAAACACACAAAGACACACATCACACACCGTCACTCGGGAGTAGGGAGGGGAAAGAAAAACGCACGCGGCGCACTCGGGCCCCGTCGCATGGCGGCGCACACGGGTGAGCAGCCGCACAAAATCAAATCGGGAAGAGCGGCAACGCCGTGCCCGCTCAGCGGAGCTCAGAGGAAGAAGCGCGCCGTGACAGCAGAGCGCCTTCGTCTTGAAGGCAGCGTCACAGGCGCCAGTCCCGTGCCCACATCGCGGACGCCGCACACGCATCGCGTGGCCAGCAGGAAAGAAAGGACGATTGGCACGAGGAGAGCACCAGGCTAGGCGCCGCGGACTTTGCAACACGGCAGCCGACAGCGTCACCCACCACCGCGGAGGCACGCGCGCCTGCACCCATCAGGCTGCCAGCCGCACACACCGCCAGGGGGAGGTCCGCACAAGCGGGGGACTATGGAGAGGTGCCTCACACACACACACACACGAGAAGAAGGAGTAGAGGGAATACGAAAAGGAAAAAAAAGGAGGAGAGGCGTCGATCGGCACAGTCACGCGAGACGCGAAGCAAGGAAAGAAGGCAGCCGTCTTCACAGCGCGCACCACCGCACGCCCAAAAGCACGAGACCGCAAAGAGCGAAGTCACACAGCGGGAGCAGGGAACAGAAAACGGCGCGCTGCTGCAGGCATCCCGTAGCGGGATCGGCGGGCACCGACACCTGCAACACGCGCAGCGGCACACACACACACACACACAGTCAGCGCTCAACGGAAGAGGGGACAGGCACCTGCGTGACAGACAAGAAATACGTGCGAAGAGGATGCCGCCGCCCCCCCCCCCCCAGCGAAGACGCAGACACTTCTTGTCGCGAGAGAAGCACACCCCTCCCTGTCACCCCGGAAGAGGCTCTGTGAGCAAAAGCAATACACAGAGACAGGCAGTGCTTGCACACACAGTGATGACTAGCTTGCCTTCTAGCTCCTTTTATGTCCGTATGGGATGAGCGAGGTTATTGTGGGGATGTCAAAGATGATGAGGGGGGAAGAGACTAGTGCAACTTGTGTGAAATAAGCAACTGCATGTATGTCCTTCCGGAGGGATCGTGGTGACCACGTGCCCTACATCGTAGTTCTTCTCTCATCCTAACAACCGCGGGCCACCAATACTGCTTTGTTCTCGACAACAAAAACCAGGGCAGGAGTATTTCGGATTTTTGTTGTTGTTGGATTTCGATAGAGGGGGGAGGGGGGATTGGATTCCCCATCCCCCACCCTCGCGATACGCGTGCCCTGGAGTGAGGAGGGTGGGGGTGGGAAAACTGACAGACACTCCACAGTACAGGAGGAATAGAAATTGAAGCAAGTCCAAAAACAAAAAGCGAAAACAAGTATAGGAGAAATGTTCGGTACAGAGTTTTTTTTTTCTTTTTCAACGGGAAGCATGCGATACTAAAAATCGGAGCCGAGACGGAAGAGGAAGAAAGAGAGGAGAGCGACATGGAAGGAGGCGGGACATTCAACATTGGCGAACAAGTCGAATTGTTCAGTAGGGAGACGACCATCACCACCCGCCCTCAAACTACGACCCGCACTTCCCCATCTGTGCGCACTCCACGCTGTCCATCGGTGTGCAGGTGGAGTCCTCCACATACGCGCCGAAGAGCGGGTCTGCGGTCTCCCGCTTCTGCATCTCGAAGAGCACGCGCCACCGGTCCAGACTCATCAGCGTCTCTGCAGGAGCCGTTCGCGTAGAACCGCTCATGTCACTGGCGGTGCTCCGTTCGGGAGGGGCGGGATGGGGTGTCACGTGCAGCTCCACCACATCGCCAGCGCGGCTGCTCAGCCGCTTCGCCAGAGCGGTGCATCGAGGAGAAGAGGTGCCACGTGCGCTGCCCCGTGCTGTAAAGGTCATAGACCCAGCGCTCTCTGCGTGCCCTCCGCTGCCGGAGTCCACACCGCCCGGAGCGCTGCGCCACCCTGTCGCCGCCGTGGCGCACTTCTGCGATCCCCGCTGAAGCGGGTCCACGCACGGCAGCACCTCAATCTCAGCGTCTGTCCGCGCACGAGGCCCACGCACGGCACTGGCGGCACTCGGCACCCGCGCCACCTCGTCGCCCCCTGCATCCGCACCCCGCACACAACAAAGATCCCCATACAACGAGTCCACGTCGACCACCTGTACATCAGCAGCTGGGTCGAAGGCGTCTGCGTCCGCCGAAGCCCGGCAGCTCCGCATCCGCCCGGCTCCCTCAGCGGCGCTCCTCACCGTGCTCGCCGGGCCGGTCAAGAAGCTCGTTGACGTGTCGGCGTGTTTGGGTGTCGCCACGGTGGCGCGCTCTCCCGCCGTCGGAACAGCGGTGTCGACCGGGTGTGACGCTCCAGCGCTGGCACCGAAGGCAGAGCAGTGCGGCTCCGGTGAGGAGGCACGAGGCTGCGGCACCGGTGCCGGTGAAGTGCGCCAACAGCAGAGGAGCCAGCAGAGCAGCGTCAGCAGCAGCACGCCGAGCACCGCGCACACCACACCCACCGGAATCACCCAGTGACGCGTGTCGCTACTGCTCGGCCGCGGGGTGCTGCTCGGCACCGCTGTGCGCCTGCAGTTCCGGGACGACTCAGACGTCAGGCCCACGTCCGGCTCCGTCCAGCCGTTCTCCTCGACCAGCGCACTTGGCAGGCACCCCGTCACGTAGGTGCCGCTCAGGTCCAGCGCACGCAGCGAGCTCAGCCCACCCCACGACTCGGGAACGGTACCCGACACGAGCGTCCCGCTCAGCAGCAGCGTCTCCAACAGTCGCATGCTGCCCCACGTCGTGGTTAGAGTACCCGACACCCATGTCGACTGCAGGAACAGACTCTTCAGCGCCGTCATGCTGCTCCACTGCGATGGCAACGAACCCGACATCTCCGTACCGTTCAGCAGCAGCGTCTCCAGCTGCGTCATATTCGACCACGACGCAGGCGGCAAACCGTCGACACTGGTGCCGCTGAGGTCCACCGCCTGCAGCTGCGACAGCACGCTCCACTCCGACGGGAGCGACCCACCCACAGTCGTGCCAGACATCACGAAGCGGCGCAGGGCGGGGTACTTCGACCACGACGCAGGCACCGTGCCGGCAATGCCAGGGTTCTTGCTCAGGTCCAACGACACAAGCATGCAGTTGAACGCGGTCAACTCCGGCACCTCTGGCACCGAGCCCGCCAGCTGCAGGCTCGACGCGACGACCGTGACGCCGCTCTGCCGGCACGTCACACCGGTGTACGCGCAGAACTCGGCGATGTTCGAAGCAGTGTCCCAATAGTCCGCCAAGCCGGGAATTGAAGCTGCCAGGGTTGCCATCGCAGCGTACGTGGCGACAGCCTGGTCTTTCGTGTAGCACGAGGTGTCAGCGCACACTGGAGATGTGTCACCCGAGTCGCCAGCATGCGCAGGCACCGCAGCTGCCGCAACCACGAGCAGCAGGAGCAGCACCCACGCAGCAGCCAGGCGCGACGTCCATGCAGCAGCACGCGCACCGTTGCGTGACGCACCACGAGGGGGGGTGCACGGAGGCATCGCGGACGCACAGCAGGCACAGTGAGCTCCGGTAGACGGGACGCTGGTGAGAGGAGGAGGAAAAAGCTGCGGGTCTTCGAAAGGGAAAGGCAACGTGTGGGTGGCGGTATGTGAGGGTGTGAGGGGGGGGAGATGGGTGAGGCGTGAGGCGTGAGGGGAGGCGTAGGCTTTGATCTGCGCACTCGCGTTGTGGGGAGAAGAAGAGAAGGTGGTGGGAGGAGAAGCAGGAGGAGACGTTGTACGAAGTCGCATCAGTGCAGAGAGCAGGCCGCGCAGATTTGAGACCCGTATTGTGTCCCCGTGAGTTCCTCCTTCAGTCGAGCGTTCCATGCACCACGTGTGCAGAGCACAGGAGTAGGAGTGCTTTAGGTTCGCCTTAGCGCGTCACCGCCCCCACCGCGCAAGAAAAAAAAAAAGAAACACATCGTTCTTTTGGCGTTACGTTGTTCCCGTCGGAGTTCGGGGGAGTCTCCGCGAGGGAAAACGAGTGCGGCAGGACTGCTATGGAGGCTCTCTGACGGCGGCGCCACGTACTCCCGTACTGCGTCGCAAGAGGCCCTCCGTGTCGACTGCGATTTACCTCTTGGTGGGGCTGCTGGTGATTGCGCTCCTCTTTTGGTGGCCATCCGCTTGCCTGAGGAACAGCAGTGCGGGTGGGTGAGAAAGAAGGATAGGAGGGGCTCTGTGAGGAAGAATATCAAGAACGGGGAAGAGAGATGCTGCAACGTTCTGCAAGACGTCAGTGGTTCAGGTTGACGCGCGCGGTGCACAAGAGGAACGGTGAAAAGAGACACTCGGGAATCCCGCACTTCTTGTTCCTTCCCATGACCACGCACCGCCTCCTCCAATGCAAACCGCTTCGCCTCTGCCACAGCACCACAACCTACCCAGCGCCTCTCTCCCCGAAGTTGAGGCACGCCTCCACCGCTTGTGGAATGTGCGCGAGCTCGCTGAGTACCTCGCGCGGAAAGGCGAGGTACCACGTCTCGAGCGCGGCCTCCCACCCGAACAGGGACAGGTACTGTAGGCAGTGGCGCGCAAGCACGACGTTTGGCATTGCGGGGGGCTGCCGCTGCAATAGGTATCGTGTCTCCTCAAGAGCGACCCGGCGTGGCGCGTCACCACCCTGGCGCGTCGCACACGACTGAGCAGCGGCGCAGAGGCAGTAGAGGAGCGACAGCGTGCCAGGCCGCACCGTGTGCAGGCCGCACAGCTCACACTGCAGGCGCACCAGCGATGCGCCGCTCCTGCTGAGCTCGGAGCTGACGTCTCCATGGTAAATTTGTGTCACGACCCCGCTAGCCTCGTCGTACTCGGCGAGGCGACAGCAGAGCTTCAGCAGGTTGTGCAGGAGCACCGGCTCCACTACTCGAGGTCGGAGGCTGGGGTGTGAAAGCGCTGCGACGACGAGGCGCAGAAGCTGAAAGGCGGCAGCGCAGCGTTCTGCTTGGGCGTCGGGTCGGTGGTGGTGTGCCGCAGCGTAGGCCCTGCCTGCCTCACTCCCTGTTGACCCAGGACGCGAGAGCGGGGGAAGCAGCCGGTCGAGCTGGTTAGGAAGCAGCATGTGCGTCGGCGGCAGACAGCCGTAGCGCGACACGGCACGCTCCAACAGGTGGCACAGCTGCTCCACCCGCTGTACCGACGTCTGCGGCACGTCCTCATCCCCCTCCTCGTTACACGTCGCATCCAACGCAGACTCGCCGTGTTGCCTCGCCTCTGCGGTGAGTGGCACACTGTCCAGGAGCGAGAGGACCGCCTCGAAGGTGGCGCCGTAGTAGCGCTCGCGTGCCGCAGCGGCCACAGGCGCCGCCTGCGTCTCGGACGGCTCCGTGGTCGCACCAACGTGCAGCTCTGCAAAGCACGTGGCGAGTGCACGGAGGTACCGCAGCGTCCACGTCCAGCGCCGCGCGTAGGCGTGCTGCCCTGTTCCGCTTGTGCGCGTGGAGATTGTTGTGGCGCACTGTACGACGCGCACCACCTCGCAGTGAATGGCGACGGGGTACGTCAGCAGCCACGGGACACTCAAAGAGGCGCGTCCAGGCGGGGCAGCGCCGCGGAACAACAACGCCGGTACCTCGGCAGCCGTTGTCGGCGGAGCGAGCGGCTCCGAGTGCCGCTGCAGCATCAGCAGCCACAACACCGTGAGAGCGCGGCCACACGGCTGGTCAAAGAAGTCCGCATCCGTGTCCTGCGTCTCGTCACGTCGGGCCGCGCCTCTACCGTCCGTGCTCTCGTGTAGCAGGTGATAGAGCGTTGGGGCAGTCACCAGCAGGTTACTGCCTCGCCGTGCCTGCAGCAGGTCGCACAGCGTGCGGTACTGCACCGCCTGCAGCAGCGCTGCGGAGAGCGCCACTTGGTTCGCTCCCGTGCCCGGCCCCCGCTCCGCCGCCTCAACCTCCAGCGCGCGCAGCGCCAGCCGCTCCGCCTCCGCTGCACGCCCGTGCGAGTGGAGTAGCACCACGGCAGCCGCCAATGCGAGCGCGCGCGGAGATGGAGAGGCCGGTGCGGCTACAGAACGGCGACGGCGCGGATCTGCTGTCTCCACGTGCGACACCTCGAGAAGACCGTAGCGCTGCACCACGTCGAGGGCAGCGTCCCACGGCAGCCGCGGGTGCCGCAGTAAGAAGGACAGCGCTGCCGGTGTTGGCCGACGAGGTGAAGAGGAGGGGCCGTGCGCTGGCAGCGTGGTGCCGTAGTTGGAGGCGAGCACCTCGAGGCAGTACTGCCAAAAGTGCAATCGGCGGGCGAGGGCTGCAGGGGAGGCGGGAGCCGAGCCATCGCGTCCTGCGAGGGTGAGCGCCTTGGACAGCACGCACTCCACCTCACGGTCGTTCAGCCGCAACCGCACAGATGACTGTGCCGGCGTCGCAGCGCTTCCGCGAGGTCTGCCCGACGAGGGGCGGCGGTGGCGGTTCAGAGCGGCAACGACGGGGAACACCGAGTCGAGGGTGCACCCGTGCAGAAGGTGCAGCCGCGCCTCGCCGACTTCGCGCCGCGAGAGACACAGCGACGGCGATGCGCCTGGCGGTGGTGTCGGCGCCTCTGCCATGGCCCGCTCGAAGAGCAGCAGCGCCTCCTCCCACTTCTGCTGGGAGGCGAGGCCGCGGATGAGCTTGAACACATCCAGCATGGAGCCACGGTGCGCAAGCTGCAGGACAGCGAGGCGGGCCGGCTCGGTCGGCAGCGCCTGCACCGCAGACAGAAAGTGGCCGTCCAGCCGCACGAGCGGCCGTGTCGCTGCACGGGCCGGGCCGCCGGCGGCGGAGCCCGCGTCTGGCAGCAGCTGGCGCAGCATCGCGACGAGGGTGTCCGGTGGTGCCCCGGGCGACCTCTGCGCGGCTGCCATCGCCATGGAGAGGGTTGTGCCCCACTGCCGCGCAGCCGCGTCGTCGATGGGCCCCACAGACGATGGGGCCTTGCAGCGCTGAGCCTTGAGCAGCTTCACGCACAGCTCGTAGACCTGCAGCACCGACGCCCACTGCCCAGCACGGCCGAGCTGCTGCACGAGGTAGGCTGTGGTGATGGTGCCCGGCAGGTCGCGTTGGTACAGGGTGTGGTAGTAAAAGTGGAGCCCCTTCGCCCACTCGGATGCCTGCAGCAGCGTCGTCAGTGTCATGTGCCGTAGCGCCTTGAGAAAGGCAGTGGTGGCCTCCACGGCTGGGGGAGCGGCAGCCGCGCCGCTGCCCACCGGCGTGCCGCACGCCGTACGCTGCGTCTGCGCAGCGCACAGCTGGTAGAGCTCCAGTGCCTCCTCCCACGCCTGCTGCGACGGCGTGGCGAGGCTGATGTGGCACAGCAGCTGCGCAGCAGCCGGCGGGCTCAGCGCAGGCGGAAAGGGGGAGGACAGCGCAGGGGAGTGCGACGCGGCGCGCCACTCGTGGAGGAGCCGCAGTGTCACGGCCCAGCCGGCCGGCGGGAGGACGGCGTAGCGCAGCAGGTGCTCCGCCGTCCGTGCGACTGCCACGCTCTCTGGTGGGTTCGTGGCGGGGCGTGACGGTTTTTGTGGCGGTGCCGCATCCACCAGGCGGGCTAGCTCCAGCAGCTGCAGCGCACCGGCCCATTCGCGTGACACGCGAGGCGGGTCGCGGCAGAAGCGGTGGTACGGGTGGGCCGCAGCAGCCGCACCGCGCAGGTCAGAGTGGGTTGCCGCGGCGTAGACGTTGGCCCACAGGTGCTGCGGGAACCATTGCGTGAGGCACCGCTGCAGGTGCGCCTCCGAGGCGCGTCTCGAGTGCTGCCCTCGCCGAGCTGCGGCCAGCACTCGTGCGAGCAAGTCGCGGGACAGGCGTTGCGTCGGAGGATTCGGCATGCATTCTAGGAGAAGCGAAGAGACTTGCAGATGGGGGATGTGGTGGGCCAAGGAGTTGCGCAGGAGAAGAGTGCACGCAGAGCGTCGTGAACGTGAGCGTTGGTTGCGAGATCGAAGCACCGAGGAGGGCGAGGGAGGGAAAAGAGAACGTGTGGTTCAGCGGCATGGCAAAGGCGACAATGAGTGCTGCAACGTGCCGCATCGAGAAACGGCACTGGTGCGCTGCGCGTGTGCATAGACACCTCGTGCCTACCACACCTCCGCTCGTCACCGCTTTCGGTGACAGTGGTGAGCCCCTAGCGAGGTTGTGCGTTTCGCAGTGGAGTTTGGCTCCGCAGTTGCCCTCCGTTGGCTACGTCAAGTCCACTACGAAAAGAAAACATGTCAAGACATGTTCTCGCAGGAGAGGCGACGACGCAAACAGCGAGCTGAAGCTAACCACCCATGTGCCCCGCTCTTCTGGGGCACCAACGTCCGGGTGGTGAGGCAGGGAGAGGGGACCGTCTAGCGGAGAATACCGTCCTCGGGAATCCACCCCCGTGGGAGGTGCTTCGGCCGCATCCCCTCCACGAAGCCAGTCCGCCACCGGTAGATGAACTGGCCGACCGCGTGCTCGGCTGTCTTGCCACAATCCGGCTCACCCGCATACTTCTCCATTAGGAGGCGGACGACGAGGAAGGCATGGCTGTCGACGTACGGCAGATCCCACGGTTCGGCATCGGTCACGGACTCCGGTTCCGGCGAGCTCTGCTCCGGCCCACCGTCTTGTGACTCGCCCGCCACGGCGTTGTCGCGCGTGGGCTGGCGCAGACGCTCCTCGGCGCGGGTCACGATGGGCAGCACCGCCAGCAGCTCAGGGTGCTCGCGGACCCAGTACCGCGTAAGCACGCCACGGCTCGTGTTGCCCTGAGGCACGCTGTACGCGTCCTCCTCGCCAGCCCCGTCACCAACAGGCCCCTCCGCACGTCCAGAGAGGATGAGCCGCACCCCCGCCGCAGACGCCGCGCCAGAGCCGTCGGCGCCAAACACGGACTCCTGGAGGTCGACGCCGCTCTCGGCGGCCCCGCCGCCGTGTCCGGAGCAGAAGTGGTAGCGTGGAGCGTGGATGCAGAGGTACGCGACCATCATGGCGCGACGCTCCTCTGGCAAGACGGTGACCGCCGCTGCGTTGGCGGCAGCGGCCTTGCGGTCACGCCTACGGCCTCGCTTTGCAGGCCCCGAAGCTGGGGCTGCGGTCGCTGCGTCGTCGCCAACGCTCTCGCCGCGGCCTTGCCACTCACCGTCAAGGTGAGCCTCTGTTAGTGCACCGGCGCCGTGCGCCGTTGTCGCCTCGAAGTGGTAGTGCAACGCCTTGGCGAAGCTGAAGATCCTGTCCAGCACTTCGCGGTTCTGCATCAGCGCCAGGTAGTCCTGCATCCCACGCAGGCGCAGGCGCGGGTGTATGTCGCTGTCCTGCTCCGCACAGTTGGCACCTCCGCGCCGCTCCCGCTGAGCTTCTTCGTAGACCGCGGAGCTCTCGGCAAGCCGCTCAGCCATGGCGTTGACCGTGTACGCGTACTCGTCCTGCTCCTTGCCGCGCAGGTGAATAACTGGAAGAGCGAAGTCGTCGGCCACGCACTGGCGCAGTCGGTCGTAGAGCATGCGAGACGCGGCAAAGCACCGCGGACAGAGCAGGAGCAGATCGTAGCTGTTGTGGCTCATGTACACGCTCGGGAAGAAGCGGCGGTACATGAGCGGCACGACGGCGAAGCGTACCAGCGATCCGCCCCCACCGCACACGACGCAGATATTCTCTTTTGGCTGCTTGAAGTAGTCCATGTTGCGCCGAATGTGTGCGTCGTTGTAGCGTGCGAAGTCCGGTGCAAAGCTGAGCTGGATCGCGGCCATTTCCAGCCCGTGTGAGTCGCCGCCACCAGCGTCGAGCGCCTCCCGCTCCTCCTCGTGGACTACGGCGCCGGCTGATGTACGCCACTCGACGACCCGAGCCAGGCGCTTTTTGTTCACGTACCACTCCGCCTTTGCCTTGTCCACCGTGAAGATGAGCTGCATGGCGGGATTGAAGACGTTGATGTTGTCGTAGTATGGCCTCTCGCGGCCCTTGCACCAGCGCAGCTCATCGCCAGCCTCCACCGCCGGTAAAAGTGCGTCGCTCGGTGCCCGAGTCGCATTTGCAGCGCCAGCGCCTCCGGTGGCCAGCTCCTGGCTTACCGCTGCTGCCGTCTTCGGCACGGCCACCGCTGGCGCCGTACTGCAGCAGGAGAGCACCTCGCGGCAGTCCAGCCCCTTCACTGTGGTCCATGGACGTGCTTCTCCGTCGTCAGCGTCGACACTGTCCACCAGGAAGTCGCCGCCCTTCAGTATAGCGACGCAGATGTCATACGACGCCTCTGCGTCTTCGGCGGCGTAGTCGAGCTGCAGCGGCGTCAGCGCCCCGTGGCAGCTGCCCCAGTCACTGAGGACAACAGCCATGTCCTTGCCCAGCTCCCGCCCAGTTAACGCTGCACACAGGTTTTTGAGGCTTCTCAGCGAGTCCGTCCGCACCAGCGCCGCTTCTCGTCCCCCAGCGCACGAGCTCGCATCAACAACAGCTTCAGGAAGACACGCGTCAGCTAACTCGGCCAGGTCAACCGCAGAGCGCAGCTCAACATCTGGGAAGTCGCGGTGCAGCTTTACCTCGTCGCCATGAATACCGACGCCGACCTTGAAGACGCTGTCGTCGTGAATGAGGCGTACCACGTCGCCGTAGACCTCTTGAAGGAGAGCCGCTGAATTGCAGCGCTGCCCACGGCGGTAGCCGGGCCATGTGGATGACCAAGCAGCATACGGGTCGTGAATGGAGTGCACCGAGCTATCCGTGCACAAAGCACGAAGATTGAGCCACTTGATAACGGCAGTGCACGAATACGTGCTGAGCTGCACGGTTGCCACCGGTCCAACAACGCGGCGCGGCCGTGACTTTGCAGAGCGTTCCGTCGTCTGCTGCTCCTCAGCGCCACTGTCCGCAAACTGCATCTTTGTCGTCCACTCCATGTCAAAGCCGACAAAGCCGAATGATGCGGCTTCTGTTGTGAGAACGCGCCATAGCCGCCGGTACTGCTCTGCATCAATCAACTTCCATACCGGGTCGATTATGAGCCGCGAGCGCCGCTTGCCAGGTGTGTGGCCGTTGTGAGCGCTGGAAGTGAGGCCTGACATGTGCGCAGGCCACCTCTACGGTGTGCAACGACTTCCTGAATAGACCTGCGCGACCAAAAGCACGTGCGTGGAGACACGAGAAGGAGCGTATGGGAGACGAGAGAAAAGCAAGTGCAGCTCAGAATCACATAAGAGAGAACTGCGGAGTAAACGCCGTAGGTGGGCCAGCAAAAGGTCGCGTACTGGAAACCCAGACGCGAGATGATGACGTGTCTGCGAGACCAAGGCAGGTGGCAGGGTTCAGCAAAAAAGGAACGCGTTTTCCACCTGTCCTGTTCTCTGTTTGTGCTTTCGCTTGTGTTGGCTTGGTAAGGTTTGAGGAAGAAAAAGAGAGCTCCGGCATCTAATTCCCTTGCAAGAGCAAGCAGCGCTGATGAGTAGAAACACACAGCAGCCGAATTGCACCAAGCATCGATTCTCACGACGCAACTCTTTGGGTAGCGGAGCCGATACAGCTCGCGGCGAAAAGACATGCACACGGGAAGCAGCAGCTTGGCTCGCCTGAGCAAGACGGCAGAAAAAAAAAAAGTCTCTCAGGCGAACGCACCGAGGAGGGTAAGACACATAGAAAAATGGGGAGAAGATCGTAAACGTCACACACGAGAAAAAAAAATGCTCCGTAAAATCCTTACATGTAGATGCCAAAGAAAAGACTCAAGTAGGTACTCAACCTCATGTGTCTGCCTAAAACTCGCGAATGCTGTCGACGGGCTTCTGCTCACGCTCTGCCTGGTCGTCCGAGCTCATCGCTGAGACAATGCCGCGCCAGCGAATCTCATCGCTTGTCTGGTTGTCGGGTAGCAGTGGGCCGTTTCGGACACCGAAGAGCGCGTTCAAGAACTGAAGCGTTCGCAGTGTCTCCTCGATGTGCTCGGAGGCAGCCCGCACCTGCCCAAGCACCGCCGTCACCGAATTGCCGCCTAGCAAGTCGAAAAGCAGCGAGGACTCCACCGACTTCGTGTACGGGACAGCCGCCAGCTTTCCCGAAAGAGCGGCGGAAAGGTCGCGCAATATCTGATTTGACGCATTGGCGAACCTTGCGCTTTCGATGTCGGTCTTCTGGGACGCGAGCGGGCCGCCGCCGCACCAGTCGAAAATGGTGAGCCGGCCAACGGTCTGGCACTGGTGCGCGAGGCTGGTTCGCACGCACTGAAGCTGAATCCAGGTGTGCGAGCGGCCATTGTGGTGCTGCCGCCGCTTAGCTAGCAGGTTGTCAATGACGCTCGGGATGCTTCCACTTGTGCAGTCAACGAACCGGACGTTCTTCGGCTGAACGTAGCCGTTCGAGTCATAGCAAACCTGCGTAATGTCTCCACCGGACGCGCAGTCGAGGCTGCCGCGGGCAGAAACCTCGACGACAGCAACGCGGTACGTGTAGCTGAAGAAGCCGTGCTTGGCGTCCCCGTCAGCGGCCCGGAAGATGTGCTTCATGCAAAGCGGCAGAAGCTCCCTCACAAGGCACGTCTTGCCGGAGCGCAGCTCCCCGACCGTCATGATGGCAAACTGGTAGCCGGACCAGACGAAGGCCAGCGGATCGCTCAGTTCTGTGAAGACCTGCTCCGCCGAGGCGCTCTTCTCAAAGCAGAAGTCGTACTGGTGGACCGTCTCCTCTCCGCAGTCGCGCAGCACCAGCTTGGACGGATCTGCTGCGTCAATCTTAACGGCGTCGTCGTTGGTGTCCCTGGCGTTGGGCACGTTGTCGCTGAGCGCTGCGACTACTATCACTTGCCCCTGCAAGGCCCCTAGAGCACGGTCCGTGCGAGCAAGGCGAGTCTGTGACTCGTAAAACTGCTCTGCCACGCCATTGCGCTCCGTGGTCACCTTCTTCAGGCGCCTCTGCAACTTCTTCAGCTCTTTCTGCACGGAGGCCATGTCTTCGCCACCGCCATCGCCGGGAGCCGTTCCGGTGCTCTCCCGCCGCTTCTTCCTCGCCGGCAAACCGCTGAGGTGCCCCATGTCGACGCATGCCTCATCCAGCTGATGCGCCAGCTGCGCATTTTCCTGCTCGAGCCTCGCAATTCGCTCGGTTTTCTGCTCCAGCGACTCCTGCAGCTGTGGATTTGCTGCCTTGCGGGACGCAACCGCCTTCATCGCCTCCTCCAGCTCCATCTGCCGGTGGTGGGCCATGGCGGCCTTATGGTCTGCGTCGCTAGTGGCGTGCTGAAGAGCGGTCAGCTCGGTCTTGAGGCTCGTCACCATCGCGCGCAGCTTGTTGTTCTCCTGCTCAAGCAACGCAGCTTCCTGCGCTGAGGCGGCTGAGCTGGCACCGGTGTCCTTCGGTACCAGCTGGCGCTCGATAGAGCTCATTTTTAGCTGCAACTCCACGTTGAGTTGATTTGCCTGGACGAGCCGCTGCTGCAGCTCCGCGAGCCCGAGACTCTTCTCCGACGCCGCCGACGGCGATGTGCAGCCGGAAGCCTCGGACTGTGCCAGCGGCGGTGCAAATGTCACTGCGCCTGGCGCCTCTTGCCGAGGGCTGCGAGTGGCTTTTCCAGCCCGGCGCTCCCTATCCAGCGTGGCTTGCAGCAAGGACATCTGCTCCATGAGCTTGTCATACTGATCCTCCGCCGCCTCCTCCTTTAGCGCCAGCTTCGCGTTGTCGGAGGCGAGGAACGCCGCCTTTCGCTGCAGCTCTTCATTCATTTGTCCAAGCAGCACATTTTGCTCGCGCAGCTCCTTCAACTCTTCAGCATCGATGGAGTCTGGCTCTGGTGCCACACCGTGCGGAGTCGTTTTCTGTGACCCTTGAACGCGGACCTTTTGCGCCGTAGCCTTCAGCTCAAGCTCCTGCACTTTGGCCTCGCTGCCCTTTAGCGCCTCGCTCAGTTTTCGCGCTTCCACGACGCGTTCGGCTAGCGTGCACTCCAGCAGCTTCAGCTTGTGTTCAAGGCGCTGTGTCCTGTCTTTCCAATACTGCGCAGCTGCCTCGTCCGCCGCCGCATCGCCGCTAGGTCCCTTTGTACGGTGCAGCGCGAGGATGTCCTCGATGCGCTTGCGCAGAATGCTGTTCTCGACCTGCGCCTCTAACAGCTGTTCATGCAGCAGATCCTCGTCCTTCTTCGAGCGTCGCGCCACGTTTGATGACTCGTGGTTTGCGATCCACGCCAGGTAGTGGCGGTACGGCACGGCCCAGTCCGCCTCCGTCTCGTCGGGCGCGTCGCACTGCTTCAGTTTGACGATGAGGTAGCCGCCGACGTACTCGACAAGAAAGGGGATGCCCTTCTCGCGCAGCACGCCTTTGCCATCCATCGCCCCGTCATTCCACGTGCCGCAGTAAAGGTCGTTGTTCGACTGGCAAAAAACGCCGAGGCCCTGCTGATGACCGCTGGCCCACTCGCCTTCGTACAGGTCGCTGTTGCCGTAGTACAAGGAGCCCTCTCCCTGGCGCACGCCGTCCTTCCAATACCCTTCGTAGCGGTCGCCACTGGAGGCGAGGAGGAATACACCGTAGCCGTTCATCTGGTTGTCTTTCCACGAGCCGACGTACTCGTCGCCGCTTGCAAACACAAACTGACCCTTGCCGTGCTTATTGCCCATGTACCACTGCCCAACGTACTTGTCGCCGTTGGCAAAGACATAAGATCCTCGGCCGTGTTTCAGGTCCGCCTTCCACTCGCCCTCGTATACATCGCCTGTTTTGGCGTAGGTGTAGACGCCGTAGCCGTCGATGCGGCCATCTTTGAAGGTGCCGTCGTAAGTGGCACCGCTGGGAAAAGTGAACTTGATGTTGGCGCCGCTCAGCAGCTTCTTCCTCTTCTTGAGTGTCCGCTCCTCGTCCGTGGCGTCCGTGCTGCCGTTGTGCGTCGTGAGTGCAGCGGCCCGAGCAGCCGACTGCGTACTCATCGGTACGGAAGCAGTGGTGCTTCTTTCGTCGTTCTCCTGTGTGTGTGTGTGTGTGTGCGTCGTGGATAAATGGGAGGTGCGTGTGTGCAGAATGCTGTGAGGAGAGAAAGAGAGAGAAATAGGAAGTCGGTGTTGAAATGAGGACAGGGTATGCGGTGAGGTGCGCGCTTCAAGATGCACATAGGCACGCGCCGGGACAGGGGCGTGTTCTTCAAAACAAGGAGTCGCGAAAGGCGTGTCCAGCGCGTTGCCCGTTTTTTTTTTCTTTTCGTGTTGAGGTTGTGGGCGGGAGCACAGGAGTAGCCGTCGAAAAAGAAAGAAAAAACAAGAAAGGTCTTGCTGCGGGTGGCAACAAAGGCAGGTTCATGTCGCAGGGAAATAGTGTGGCACCTCAAACAGTTTGGGTGCGCTAGGCTGACTTGGCGTGCGTCGCGGTGGCTGACGTGGCGCGAGCCGGTGCGGTCGGCTGCGGAGCCTGGCTCTTGAGGAGCGCGGCGCACTTCTTGACGGCGAGGCAGAGCACGCACGTGACGAGCTGGATGTACATGTTCCTCTCCACCCGAAGCCGCTTGTTGTCGTGCTGCAGTTGAAGGCTGATGTCATGGAACTTGGCCTTGGCGTCGTACTTGGAGTGCCATTCGAGAAAGTGGAAGAGGAATGAGATGGAGGAAGCGATGGCCATCACGGTCATGACGGTGAGTCCATTGAAGTGGTATGCCTCGATGAGCTGGGTGACTCGCGCCGCCAGCTTGGAGACGGCGGGGATGGGGATGCAGTACAGGAGGAAGATTATCAGGACCGGCACCATCACGACATTCACCTCGAGGGCGAGGAAGCTGACCATCTTCTTTTCCTGCTGGCGATTAGCGAAGGAGGTGTGTGAGCGAGCTTGACAAGGCGGTGCGGGCGGGCTGTGAAAACCTGCGAACGCGAGACAGACAGGGAGGTAGATTGGAGGTGAGGCATGGGGGGCATGGGAGGCACATCGAGGGGACGGCGCAGCAAACGGTGGCGCGAGGTCGAGACACACGGAGCTGTGTCGGTGTCCATGGCGTAGAGCGAAACAGGTGTTGGGGTCTTTTTTTTTGTGTTTTCGCGGAGAGGGGCCTGCTCGCTGCAAATTCTGCACGGTAGGTGAGACTGTGGTGACGAACTCGTGGCTTCAAAATGCTGTGGGTGCCTGGGCAGACATGAATGTTGTGGTGGCTGCTGTTGGTTGAAGAGCGATCAATATGCTGAGCCGGGGGGGGGGGGGGGGGGGGAGCGGTCGGGGGAAGGGTGAGCGAGCGGAACTGCGCTCTGCGGTGCCTCCTTTTTCTGGTTTGGGGATATGTTTGGCGGCAAGTTTCCCTCGCAACGTCGAAGCCGCGATAGCTCAGTTGGGAGAGCGTCAGACTGAAGATCTGAAGGTCCCTGGTTCGATCCCGGGTCGCGGCATACTTTTTCGCCCGCTGGGGCGGCGGCCAGCGGGTTTTCGAAAAAATGCGTCACCAGCAGGATTCGAACCTACGCGCGAGATCGCAACTGATTTCTAGTCAGTCCCCGTAACCACTTGGGTATGGTGACTCGGTGTTTGGAGAGATGGCGGTTTGAGGTTGCGTTGGTTGCTTGGCTTTGGGCTTCTCCGGGAATGGGGCTGGGGGCATTGGCACGGGGCTGGGCGGGGTGGGGTGGGGTGCGCGGGGCTGAGTGGGACGGCAGGGCGTTGCTTCCCCCCCCCCTGGGCGCCGCAGAGCATGTTCCTGCCAGCCAGGCGGCGGTTTCGCTTCTGCGATTAAGGGCGGTCACGGGGAAAAACACAACAGAAGAAGCCACGGCATGTTCGAGGGCAGGAACGTTCCCTTGCAGGCGACTCACTTGAGAGTCGCGCGGAGGCGTTGCTGGCGGCTGGACGGGGCGACGCGGTGGGCGTGGCCGGCGCCGGGCGGCAGCTCAATCGGTGTGGCGCTCTCGGGCACGTGGTACGCTTCGTTGTGGTCAAACAAGAGGTTGAACCCCTTGCCGCACGCGAACCGCGCCGTGCTCCACAGCGGGCTCGTCGGGATGAGCACCGGGAGCAGCTCCGTAGCCTGGAAGGCCGGGGCGAGGTTGACACGCTTGCCGTGCAGCTCTTTCGTGACGTTGTGCAGCTGCCCCTCCGTGTTAGCCCCGAGCCCGGCGACGCAGCCGTTGCGATAGCGCACCAGCAGCGTTGTGGGGCCGCCAACGAGCTCGGCAATATCGTAGTCGTCCGCCGACTGCGGTGGGCCCATGCGTGCGGTGAAGAAGGCCAGCGCCGGTGCCTGGTCAACCGCGGCGAAGCGTGGCGCTGGTATGAGGACGCCAAAGTCGGGCAACGAGCCCTGCACGAGCAGCTCGTTCTTCGTGCTGACGAAGACGGCGAGGCTGCCAACGCAGGCGATGTCTCGGACACGGATCAGCCGCGGCGCACCGCCGCTGCCACCACCGTTCTGCTGCTGCTGCTGCTGTTGGAAGGAACGGGTGAGCGGGATGGGGACCGGGTCGAACGTGTTCGGCGGCAGCTGCCCGCCGTTTGTCGCCCCGCACCCGTACACGCGCCCCTCGGAGGCGAGGAAGAGACTGAACGAGTTGCCGAGGGCCACCTTGCGGATGCGCAGGCCGCGGTCGTCGAAGAAGGAGAGTCGCGTTGGCGCCATCGGCGCGTCGCTGCCGCCGATGCCGAGCTCGCCCCAGTTGTTGCTGCCGAAGCCGTAGAGACTGCCATCAGACAGCTGTGCGACGGCGTGGTTGAATCCGCAGTGTAGCCGGGCCAGGACGCTCGTCCGCGCCGCCGGCCACCACCGTGCCGTCGGATCCCACTCCGTGAACCCGCGCGCCCCGTCGACGCGCTCTTTACTCCCCACGCCGAGCTGTCCCATGTGATTGTTGCCAAACGCAATGACACGGCGGCCACCGCGCTGGTAGACGAGGGTGAAGTTCGAGCCGCACGTGACGCAGGTCCTGACGGCGGGGTCGCCTTGCGGGAAGGCGCCGTCGAGGTCGATGTAGAGCGGATCCAGGTCTGCCACAACGGAGGAGGCGCGCACGGGGCCGCCGCCGTGACGGGCACCACCGTGCGCAAAGGACGCGGCAGCCGCGGGGCCGCTGCCGTCGTCGCCGTCCGAGTTGAAGGCGCCCGTCTGCCCGTAGCGGTTGTCGCCGACGGTGATGAGGTTGCCCTCGCGGGTGAGCATCGCCACGTGCTTGTGGCCAACCGCAGCGTCCGCAACGTCGTAGAACGGCTCCGGCGCCGCCCGGGGCGCCGCTACTGCTGCAGCTGCAGCGGGTGCCGGGGCGCGGTGCGGCTGCGCGGCCGCCGCCTCCTCGCTCTGGAAGCGGCGGTACTTGACGGGGTCAGCGTCGCTGGGCGGCGGCAGTGTCTTGAGGAAGACCTCCGCCGGCGGGGACGGCGCTAGGCCGCAGACGGAGCCCATGCCAATGATACGGGTGTGCAGACGGCGCAGCATGTGCACTGTGCAGGCCTCCACGGCGTGCGTTTCTTCCGGTGACGTGCGTGTGCGGTGGGGCAGACACAAGGGGAAAAAAGGAGAGGAGTGAAGGAGTGGAGGAGGGGGAGGGGGAGACGAGGCTCGGTGCCACCGAGTGCCAGACCACATTCCGCCAAGTAGCAGGGGCACCCAGAGCCGTCTCCACGGAGGCGTTTCTGAGACGTCGTGTCTTTGTGCGTTTTTCTGTTTTCCTTTCTTTTGTGCGATTGAGCTACAGTAGAGGCTCTGAGACTTCGGGGATTTCGAGAGGGTGGGGGACGTAGAAGGGCTCCCCGCTTTGACACAAGGAAGGAGGAGACCGAGGGGGGGGGGGCGGGGGCGGACAGTGGCTTGGCGACTTCAGCGCTGCGCCGCAGCCACCACAGCCGTAACAGGAGTGCACATCCAAACGCGCGAAAAAGGAAAAAAAAAGAAAAATGGAAGAAAAAGGAGCACAGGGGAGGGGTTTACACCGCGACAACCACTCAGTTTTGTAGTATCACCGGATTCAAGACGACAAGGCCTGTCCGCCGACAAACAAAGGGGGCCGCCAGGATGGTGGGGAGCACATGCACCGCTGGTCGGCAGGGGTTTATACAACGAGACAGACACACGGCGATGCCCTACTTGGCGGCAATGCTGATCTGTCCGCGCCGGCTCTGGCGACTCAGAAAGCGCGAGAGCGAGACGTACTGGTAGGCCGCCATTGTGAGCATCACCATGATGTTGAGTGCCAGCCCAGCCGCCATGATCTTTGACAGCGCGCTCAGCTTCACGCGGTCCGACTCGCCGACGAGCTGCAGCGCGTTCGCGTCCCTCGCGATGCCGAAGAGGATGGTGCCGTAGCGGTGCAGCTCCTCCTCCATCTCGCTCTCCACCTTGTTCACCGCGTCGGGGTCCACCTCGAGCACGTCGCGCTTCATGAAGGTGAAGCGCACCCACTTAGGCGACAGCGTGGAGAAGCTGTTGTCGAAGCAGACGGACACCTCCTCGGGCAGCCCGTGCCGCGTCTTGAGCACCGACGGAGCGGTGTACGTGAAGCTGCCGTCCGTGGCGCGCGGCCACGTGTTCAGGATCGTCTCGCGCTGCCGGTCGCGCAGCCCGGCGAAGTGGGGGCTGTAGTGCAGGCGGCTCAGCTCCACCGTCTTGTCGACCGGCGGGGTGAAGCGCACCTTCATCACGGCGTCCACGTCGAAGGCGCCGCCGTCCGTCACGCGAAACGTGAAGCCGAGCGTGCCGCCTGCCTCGATGATTTCCGTGTAGCACTCCGTCGCCCCCGCTTCGATCTTCGACCCGTACGTTGCACCCATTGCGGTGGTCGAGAGGCCCAGCAGAACCAGCAGCAGGGCTGGCACGAGGACACCTGGCATTGCTCGTGTCCGAATTGCACCGGCTGTGTGTGGCATGCTGACGAGCGGAGAAGCGGCGTTTGTTGGCTTTTGGGTGCTGTTGGTGGGTGCCTGCGTGAGCGTTTTCTTTTCTTGTGTGTTCGTGTGTGTGTGTTCGTGTGACTAAGTGAAAGAGAGGGTTACTGGAAGGGGAGGTAAGAGTGATGCGGTGATGGAGAAGGGAGAGGGAGTGGTAGAGAGAGAGAGGGGGGCGAGATGACGGAGATGCCGCTTACGGGGTGGGGTAGGCTGACGGCTGCTTACGCTCTATTCGACTCTTGTGCAGGCGAGAGGTAGGGTCAGCACCTCTTTTTTTTCTTTTTTTTTCAATCAGCTCACGATGGGTTTGCACACAGAGCGTCTGCCTCACACGCTGGACTGCAAAGCCGCAAGCCAAACGCCTCTCGCTTGTCTGCTTCGTCGATCCTCTGCTTGACGCTTCAGTTTTCATCTCCATGCGTGACTAGCTCTGCTTCCCCTCGCGCATCTTGCGAAGGCGGCGGGCGCCGTGAAAGCACATCGCATCGACGAGACCCGCCACCGTCAGCACACCGCCACACACCGCGCACAGCTGAAGCACAAAGTGCACGACGGAGGGGTACGGGTGCCGCTCCTGTACAAGAATGCGCACCGGGGAGAGGTCGTACGCGATGAAAACGCCGGGGATGAGGTTCTGCTGCGGCGCCGTGTCGGCCCCCGCCGCAGCGGACGACGCAGCTGTAGGAGTGAAGTGGTGGGTGGCAGAGTACTGGTTCGACGCGACCGAGTCCTGCAGCCCAGTCACGAGCGAGTAGCGCTGGTACGACGTCGGGACGACCTTGACAAAGTAGCTGAAGCGACCGCTCATGGCACTTGCGGCGCTGCTGCCGCTCGCCGCGGTGCCCTGCGCGGTCCCGTCGAGCGGGTTCTGCTGCCCGGGGAAGTGCGTGCCGAACTCGAGGGTATGGACGGTGTGACTGAGGTCCAGCTGACTGCTGGTTTTGCCCATGAAGTCGTGCATGCGACGCCCCATGGTCGTGAAGAGGCGGCCCGGGATGAACTGCAGACTGCCTGTCGCACGCGAGGCGGGGAAGGAGGCGTACACGTTACACCCCTCCTTGCCCGACACGGCGGAGGCAAGCTTCAGCCGCTCCTCGGCGCACTGCTCGACACTGATGTCGTCCACGTTCAGATTCCACCCGCGGCGCGCATAGGCCTGGCGAACCTCGTCGCAGGTGTGGCAGCAGTCGCCGGGGTCGCGTTCGGCGCCGTAGCAGCTCGGGCAGTTCTCCTTTTCCGCACCGTCCGGATCGATGGGCTTTGTCATGATGCGCTTCTCATCGACGAGTGCGCGTGCCTGGCTGATCACCTGCCCCGTCACCGGGTCGATGCGCTGCTTCTGTGTGTTGGCGACCACGGAGTTCGCGAAGACGCCAAAGACGTCGACGGCGTCGAGCGTGATGAGGTCACACGGGATGTGCGGGAAGGTGATGTTCGCTGTCACCTGCATGTCGCCGCCCACTTCGGCATCGATGAACATCTCGTGGTGCACCTCTACCGAGGCGAAGTAGCGGAACTCGCCAACGAGGAGCCACAGAATGATGGCGACGGCAACGAGTGAGAAGGCCCCACCAGAGACGGTGCGCTGCCGCGCGTCCTGCTCAAATTTCCTGTCGAACTTTGGGAACACATCCAGCTGCTTTAGCTGCCTCATGGTGGGGAGGGGGGAAAATGCGGCGGCAGCGGTGGTGGTAATGGTAAAGGGGGCAGCGGTCTATCGTGATGCTGTCGACACACAAGCTGTCCGCTTTGGTCGAGGACAATAAAATGTGAACTACGAAGAAAAGAAAAGTAATGGCGGTAGTGTAGGGCTCGGGGGAGAGGGGGGAAGGCGGCAGAGCGTGGGTGGCGGCAGAGTTAGGCGAGTCGCACCGATGCTTGAGTTTTGCGTCGAGCTAGCGTGTGAGGAGGTGTGCGGAGACAGAGGGAAGCGAAGGGGATGAGATGTGTGCAGGTGCGTAAAGACAGCACACCAAAGATATCAAGGTGCCCATGGCGACGGAGCATGCTTGCGGGTTGAGGGGACGCACGTCTGCGCTCCGATCTCAGAGGCATCAACAGCTCAGCCCTCTCTCTTCCAACAAACGTCGCCGTCGACTCGTGTCAAACCGTCGCATGCCAGCGCACACGGCGCCCTTGAAGCGTCGGCTGACGTTGTTCTCCTTTCGTTCAGCACGTGTGTACCATCTACACACACACACACACACACACACACACAGACATGCAAAAAAAAAAAGCCGGAGGGGAGGGGGACCGCACAGGAGGCAGGCGAGAGAAAAATCGAAGTACGTGGAGGGTCACCAAAGGCACTGGTGTCAAACAGCGGCGCAGCGTTGGGGTGGGGGGGGGGGGTGGGGAATGGGGGCGGCGATCGCCCGGCAGCGGGTGCTGCCCATCTAAACGGCACTGGAACGGGGGAAGTGTGAACGGGCATGGGTAGGGTGGGCCGGCGGGCGGGGGGAGGGGGGGAGAGAGGGAGTGACAACTGCGGGGCCTTCCCCTGACCACCAGAACAACCAGAGCGCCAACGCACTTCATCGCAAGCGCGCATGGGTGTGTTCACACGCACCCCTACATCACCAAACAAACACAAAAAGAAGGCGGTGAAAAGCCGTGACAAAATAATAGTAAAAAAACACGTGATATCTATGACAGGTGTGCAGGAGAGAATCAATCAAACAAACAATCAAACAAACAGAAAAGTCTGAACAACGAGCCAAACGGCGACACACCGCTTTCCTGCGCATCTACATGGCCGTCAGCTCAACCTTGCGCCGCTTCGTCCACGAGTCCCTACTATCGTTGAGGGAGAAGGCGACGCTGGTGCCGCCGATGTCGGCCTCAGAGAGCCCCGCGAAGGCGTAGCCGGAAGCGGGTTCAGCGTGGGAGCTCGAGTCGTGCACGCTGGCGTAGCTGTCCGTCATGGCACCGGTCTCATCGTCCGCGCTGGGGTGTTGTGCGGGGGAGGCGGACTCTTCGCGGTCCAGGTCGAGCACGATGCTCTTGTCCGGTGCAAACGTGACGGCCCGCGACGAGGAGCGCTGGGCGGAGGAGCGGCACTGACTCTCCTGCAGCTGCGCTAGCGGTCCGCGCCGGGTCATGTCACGCAGTTGCGCGTCAAGCTTGCGGACCGCCTTGTTGCCCTCCACCACGCGCTTCGTCTCAACGTCAAAGTAGCGCTCCGCCCGGGCGACGCACTCACGGCGCCGCCGCTCGACGTCCTGGAAGCCGTCCAGCACGCGCCGCCGCTCCGCCTCGAAGCTTTCTGCATCGCGCAGAATGTACTCGGTGGCCTGCAGCTGGGCCTGTGCGTGGTGCGCCTGGGCCTCGGCCTGCTGCAGGTGGTCGTGCAGCATGGCGCACTGCTGCTCGCGGGCGGTGATGTCGGGGCGCAGGTCGACGACCGGCTCCGTGTAGTAGCGCTCCTCCGTCTCGAGCATGTGGGCCCAGCCGCGGCTGAGGTGCAGCTGCTCCTCCTCCTGTCGCCGCCGCGCAGCCTGCAGCTCGGCCAGCTGCGCACGGAGCGACGACTCCTCGGCTGCCAGCGCAGACTCCTCCGCGTCGATGGCGGCGGTGCGGGCGGCGACAGGGTCAACGGTGGGGTAGGGCTGCATCTGGTGCTGTGCTGAGGCCGGCACCGGCTGATAGCTCCACCGCCCCATCGCGTTTGCCTGCTGCAGGTAGGCTGCGGGGTTGGCCGGCTCCGGTACGTGCGACGTGGCGGCTGCCTGCGGGTGCTGCGGTGGTGCTCCAGCTTGGGAGTAGGGGTACACCACCGCCGGCATGGTGTAGCCGGAGAGACGGGACGACGGCGGGGGCGGTGGTGCCGTGGGCATGCGCTGGGGGGCGCTGTGGTCGGTAGAGGTCGGCAGACGGACGCTGGACCGCGCTTGTTCGGCGGGCAGAGCGGCGGGTGTGCTGATGGGGATGCGGAGCCCCTCCACCTCGCGGGTGGGGACGGTGTAATAGGCGGGTGCGGTGCCGTCGGGGCGGCGGTAGTACAGCGGCGGTGTGGTGGACCGCAGCGACGAGTACGGGTGCGCCGACATCATGGGCGGAACCGGGGAAGGGGGGGGGGAGGGGACGTGACGAGGGAGGAAAAAAAAACAGGGGAGAGGAGATGTGGGATCTAAAGGTACAGGATGGGAATGGGGGGGGGGTGGGGTGGGCCAGGAGATGCGAGGCGTCCTTTTTTTTTTTGTCTTCGGTGTGGTCTATGGAGGATTCGAAGTGTACGCACGGCGCAGGCCAACGGTGGTGCGTGTGACTGCGTGTGCTTGTGTGATAGGAATGCGGCGAAAGAGGGGGCAGGGGGTGGTGTGGTGTGAAGGAGTCGAAGGGTTCACGGATGACCACGGGACACATCAGCGAGGGCGGAACAAATGGCCTCGCGTGCGCGAGCGGAGACGACAACAAAGCCACCAACTTCTGCACGCGGTCTTCTCGTCCTGTGAGACGCGACGAGAAGGACGACCGCGCGCAGAGACGGGGGGACGGCGCAGATGGAAAGCAGCTGCTGCGCCGGAGTGCCGCACGATCCTTCTTGTGTTTACGAAGAGAGAACAAAGGCGACAGATACGAAGGACGAGTGCGGCCGAGTCGCCTGCCCGAGGCGCCATCCCACAACAACACGGGCACTGGCAACAGGGAGCGAGAGACCGAGCCGGGAAGAAAAGGGCTAATGGCTACCACGGGAGACTGGAAACCATACAGGGACGAGTGCTTAGAAGAAGAAAGACACGATGGGCAGTCGGAAAGGCGGAGGAGAGTCGGCGCTGAGCGCTGCATTCGGCAGCTCGTTGCTACCTTCGCCTCGCCTCCTCCCTCCCCCCTGTCTCAGTAGACCGCCATAAGAGATGGACACGGGGGCTGTGGGAGTGCACACACCATGCTGCTCCAGCGAGGCACCAGCACCACCACAACAAAGGCGTACACAAAGTGATGACGTGAGCTGCTTGGCAGAGGGGGAGGGGAGCAGGGGAGCAGGAAGACCAGACGTGATGGTCTTGGCCCCTCTCCCCAATAATCTATAGGGTGGGAAAGATGCCGCAGCACGGATGGGATGGGAGGGGGGTGGGGGAAGGGGGTTGTGAACGTGTGGTATGAGAGACGCCGCAGTCGCAGCTCGAACACATAGGGGGGGGGAGAAGGGCAGACAAGACGCTCACACCCTTCGCTCCTACCCCGTACCATCACCGTCTTCAACTCGCGCCAAGCAACGCTCTATACTGAAAAAAAAAAGGTTGCGGACCTACCACCGGTTTGCACCGCTGCAACACTCACTGCACAAAGCGACGAGCGTGTTCATAACGCGGTGAAGTAAAACAACTACAACAACAACAAAGAATGGACCCGTCACTTGACACACACACACACACACACACATATGCCCGTCTGTCACAACACACACGTAAAGGTAAAGACGCAAGAACGCAGCCCTGTCCGCTTACTTGAGACGCTTAAAGACAAAACGCGCAGTGAGGCTACGCTTCATGGCTTCCATGGCACCCTTCATGTGCGAGGCGCTCGTCTCGTTCACCTCCTTCAAGAGCCACCGCGGCCGCGACTTGTAGCGCTGCACAAAGGGGTGCTCCGCCCGCTTGTCGGCCGCGTCAAAGGAAGGAAATGCGGCGATGGCCAGCGTGCGCTCCTGCCAGTCGAAGCGCAGGCCCACGTCCCAGCTGTCGTCGAGGCTCGCGCGGCGCAGCACCATCTCATCATCCGTGAAGGACTCGACAACGACCTGGCCACTCGGCAGCGCTAGGCCCGCCGTGTGCAGCAGCGTCGCCGCGGACGGCTCCTCTGCAACCGGAAGCGGCGGCTCCGCAGCGGTGTGCACGGCGCCTACCAGCGGCAGGTCCACAGGGGCCACGTCCACTGTCGTCGCTGTTGCAGCGGTGGGGTGGCCCTCCCGCTTGTGCAGCCGCGCTGCGGCGAGCTTTGCGTGCTTCTTGATCTTCTGCTTCGCGGCCTGGCGGCGTGCCGGGGAGGGGGAGGAGGAGAGCGACCCGAGCTTTGCAGCGACCTGCTCCACCGCTGTTGCCCCCTCCAGCACCGGGACCGCTGCCTCAGCGGCGGGCACGGCCTCCGTGACCTCTGCCGCTTCTGGCGCTGCAGCTACGGACGCTTCCGCTACGACCTCTTCCAACGCCGCCTCGGCAGCGGCAACAGGTGCAGGGGCAGTCTTGGCTGGCGCTTCAACCTCTTCAAAAGGCTCCACTACCGCAGCAGCAGCAGCGGCAGCAGCTAGGGCTTCCACCGCAACTTCCTCTACCGCCGCCACTGCGAGTGGCGCCTCTGCCTGGTCCTCCTCATTGGCTGGAGCGGCAGCACCGACGGTTGCCGTTGACTGCGGCACCTCCGCACCCGCCTCCAACGCCGTTCCTTCCATCACCGCTGCACTCTCCCCGATAGGTGGAACCGCCTCAGTCGTTGCATCTCCGCTGCTCGCCGCCGCCGCCACCACAACGGCCGGTGTGGCGGTGTCCTGCTGCTGGAGCTTGCCATGCCTGCGCTTACCGGCCCGCCTCGCCCGGCGCATCTCCCTCACCATCTGCCGCATGCTCGCCACACGCACCACCTTCTTCGACACCGCGGTGGCAGGCTCAGTCGGTGGGGCCTCTGGAGCAGCAAAAGGGGCCGGGGCTTCGGCAGGCTGCGCTGCCAGCTCCGGTGCCGCGGTGGCTTCTATGGGCGCCGCCTCCACCGCTGTCGTCGGCTCAAGCGGCGCATGGTCGTCACCGGGCTGGGACGCTGCGGAGGACGCGCTTGGCAGGGCTTCCACTTCCTCTGCAGGGTCCTGGGCAGCGGTCACAACGACTTCGCTGGTAGGCTCCGTCACGGCCGCCTCCGCCGCCGCCGCCGGAGCAGCAGCAGCAGTCGGTTCCGCCTCCACGGCTGCCACCACCTCCGCGTCCACCGCCACGGGCTCGCTGACCGGCGCCTCTGCCAGCCCGGCAAAAAACCGCTTCCTCAGCAGCTTCGTCATGCTCAACTTCGCCCTCGCGGGGGTGGCAGCGCTCGGCACCGCGTCGCTCTCCACCGCCTCGACAGCTGAGAGCGCGGGCGTGCTTTCTGGCGCCGCGGCAGGGAACGTCTCCGGCGCGACGGTGTCTCCCTCCGGCGCGGGCACGCCCGGCACACAATCGGCGGCGTCCTGCACCGCCTCTGCCACGGCTTCCACCGCGGGTGTGGCCTCAACGGGCTCCGTCGACTGCACCGCCGGCGCCGCCTCCTCCACGTCTGCCACTGCGGCGGCCGGTGCCACAGGAACGTCCGCGGTGTCACCTGTGACCGCCTCTTCCGCGTGCGCCGCCGAGTGTGGTGTAGGCAGCACGAGCCGTGGCATCTCCAGCGGGCGGAACCGCTTCGGGATTCGGTTGTACGCGGCCAGCTCGCGGCGGCGGATCTGGGCGGCGGTGAGCGACTTGGGCTTCGTCTTGGCGGCCTTGACGGCGCGCTTCTGCAGCTTTGACGGTGCGTCTGCGGCGGGGGCATCGGCAGGTGCCTCCACGGAAGGCACCGTGGCAGTGGCGGCGATGGTGGTGGCCGCCTCCATGGTGGGAAGGGCTGGACTTTCCGGTGCCGCTGCTGGTGCCACAGCTGCTGCCCCATGGACCGCCTCCGCAGCGGCGTCCTGGGCCACACCTGGCATGGCCGGAGGCTGCCGCTTTGTCCGCTTTGTGTTGCGGCGCCGTGTGATGGAGGCCGGCGTGCTGCTGACTGTTGGGGCCGCCGCCGCCTCCGCCTCCGCCTCCACCACCGGTGCCGCAGGGACGGGTGGCGCCTCCAGCGCAATCGCCTCCGTCGGCGCGGCCACCGCCGCCGTCCCCGTGGTGGCCTCCATGACGACTGCTGCCGGCGCCGACTCGACCGGGGTGATGACCGGGGCAGGCGATGCAACGGTGTCGCTGACGCGGGGGGTCTCCAGGGGTGGCTGGGCTTGTGCCTCCACCAACGCCGCTGCCGGCGCACCCTTGAGCTCTGTGAAGAAGCGCTTCTTTTTCTTTGTGATGCGGCTGATTGTGGCTCGGCCAGGGGGCGACGACAACGACGACGACGGCGCAGGAGCCGCAGCGGATGCGTCATCGGCGGGGGTGGTGGTGACCGTCTCCACGACCTTTGCAGCCTCTTCCACCGCAGCGGTGTCCACTTCGGCTGCAGCAACGATGGTGGCGACTGTGGCGGGGACTGCCGGGGCGGTCATCGGCTGCGGCGCCTCGGTGCTCGTTGAGCGAGTGACCTTTGCCCGCCGCTTGGCGCCGCGGCTTGTGACGAGGTGGCGAAAGCACGGTGTGATCGTTGGAGGTGCCGCGGGGGCCTCCGCGGGGGCCTCAGCTGGAGTTTCCGCCGTAACTGCGGGCGGCTCCTCTGGCAGGGCGGCGGCAGGCGCCTCCGCCACGGGCACGGCCTCGGCGACTTGGGTGGCCGTCAGAGGGGCCTGTGGAGCACTGGCGGTGACCGTATCCGTTGCAGCTGTCGCGGATGCGGCCGCTGGCGCTTCTACTCCGGCGCCTCCTGCTCCATCTGGCGCGGCCGCGTTCCCATCATCAAGCTCCGCGAAGAACCTGCGCTTCTTGGGGAGGCGGCTGATGGTGGGGCGGTGCGTCACTGCCGGCGAGCTCACCGGAGCAGCTGGGGGTAGCATCTCCTCCTTCTCCGCCACAGTGGGTGTGGCGGCCACGGGCTGCGGTGCCTCCGCGACGACTGGAACGGACGGCTGCTCGGGTGCCACAACCTCAGCCGCTGCCGGCGCCTCTTGCGTTTCCTCCTGCACCGCTGCAGCAGTGGCGGCCACCGCTTCCACTGCAGACTCTGTCGACGCCGGCGCACTGGCCACCTGCTGCTGCTGGTGCTGGTGCTGCAGTGGCTCTCCCACTTCAGCCGCGGCCGTGCTCTCTGCGACAGGCGTTGGTGCTGCCGGGGCAGCAGAGCCCGCCGGTACCGCGGTGGCCGCAGCCGTGCGCTGCTTGGCACGCAGGCGGCGCTGGTGTGCCGTGAGGCGGCTCCGCCTGCGGGGCTGCACGACCGCCTCGGTGGAGGAAGCCGTCACCGCCGGCACTGGGGGAGCCGCTGGTGCACCGGCTGTAGTGGCAGGCGTCTCTGTGGTCTGCACGGCTTCCACAGTCGCTGGTGGGGCGCTGGGCGGTGCACCGACAGGGGCCTCCGCCAGTGGGGCTGCAGGGGCCGGCGGGGTGGGCAGGGGGGTTGTGACCGGGGCTGGTGCGGCGGGCTGCGGAGGAAGTGACGCAGCAGCCGGTGATGCGGCCTGTTGCGTGGCAGCGGGGGGCTCGATGGGGGTCGGTGACTTTTCGACGGGAGGGGCGGGTGGAGGCTGCACGGTGGAGGGGGTGGTGGCAGGGGCGGGCTTCGAGACCGCGGCACGACGCGCCGCGCCGGGGAAGTGCAGCCGCTTGGCCCGTGCGCCCTTGACCGTCATGGGTGCGATGCGGGAGTCGCAGCGGAGGGGGGGAGGAGTGGGGAGAGGAAGGACAAGGGGAAGAGGAGGACCCGGTATGGAATGGTAGTGACGGCGTGACGAAGAGAAGGAAGGAGGGAGATGATGGAGGCCGCGGGGGTCTATGGAGTGAGGGATATACTTCTATGATGCGCGCTCGGTGCGGACAACGCGTGTGCCCTGAGCTTGTGTGTGTGTGTGTGTGTGTGTGTGTGTGTGTGGCTGTGCGGCTGAGACACAAGTTGAGGTGGGTGAGGGGACGCTACCACAAGGTAAAGGAGGTGCTAGGGAAGAGAACGGCGTGCACGGAGCAACAGAGGTGTCTATGAGGGGCTGTGTGGAGGTGTGAGGCGCACTCGCAGTCGTGGCAAGCAGTTAAGTAGGGGTGTCGCGAGACACACAATGAAGTACACCCACCAGCAGCGTGTTATGGGGAGAGGTCAACCGGCACGTCGAAAGACGTGTCTTCGTCGGCTGCGCAGATGTTCTTGATGGCACGGTGGCTGCGGTGTGGCGTGTGTGTATGAGAGAGAGAGAGAGAGCCGTACTCGATAGCTCGCGTTATCGCTACGGGTTTGTCCGAGAACACGTCAAGGAGGGTTGAAGAGAGGTAATAGAGAAGGGTTTGCTCATAGAGGAGAGGAAGCAGGAGACGCTGACGCATCAGCTCAGGGGACGGGCACCGTTGACAGCCGCCTGAGGAAGGGGAGAGGAAGGGCGGCACCTCCGACATGCGAGCCTCTGTCTCTCCAACAAACTCCGCAACAAGGTGGGGTGTACCAGGACGCCTCCGCGATAGAAACCGCACAGACGATGCCCCCTCGATCAGTCGGCCCTTGTCGTCACGGAGACTCAGACCGCGCCGCACTCGTGGAGCTGCCGTCTGTGGATAGCCGAGGGAACGGAGGAGGAGGGGAGGGGGAGGGGGCGAGGCGGAGAGGAGAGAAAAGAGTGTTTTGCTGTTGGTTGGATTTTTTGATCCCGACCTGGAAAGGCGCTGCCGGAGTGGGTGGAACGGCCGGGGACTGCGTGCGTGCACCGCCCGGCCCTCAGAAGGTGGTCAGCTCCAAGCCGCTCGGCGTTAGAGCCGTCAATTACGAACGGGAGAGAAGTTGCCGGCGACCGGGCTTGGGGGGGGGGGTGGAGGGAAGGGAAGGGAAGGGATACATCATGTACATACGCGAAGGTGTGCTGGTGCACGGACGCGTGAGCACACACACCCGCACACGCGAGAAAAGACGTATAGCAGAAAGAAAAAAAAATCGCACAAGCACAGACGCTGGCCGTACACGAGGGAAGGGAATCGAGGAGGCTAGGACAGCAAGGAGGGAAGCACGATACCACACCGGTGCTTAGGGGTCCTGCGCGAGCGGCCAGGAGTCAAGTGCAGACGAGTTGTACGCAGCACCGAGGCAAATCACCGACGTGCACCGTGTGTCGTGTGTACAAGTGCTTCGTCAACGCGCCTATCTTTTTATGCGAGGGCACCGGCGAAACACACACAAACAACAAGAAAGAAAAGCTGAGCAAAGCAAAAGAAACGTGGCCGGGGAGCGACACCCAGCCATGCGTGGTTGCGGAGCCCAAGACGAGGCACCTCGACCGCCTCACTGCCTCCTGCTCACTCTTTTGCCTCGTGGGCTGATGTGCGGTTGCACTGGCGGTGTGCCAGGCAACAGAGGAGAAAGGGATCGTTAGTGGAGAAGAACGGGTGTGCGGGCTGGCGAGGAGATGCAACGTGGCAGCACAGCCGAGCTCTGCAACTCACGCGAAGGCCTCTTGTGTGTGTCTTCTTGTGGCGTACCTCAGATAGCGAGTGGGCTGCACCACAAGTGAAGGGAGAGAGAGAGGGAGAGGGGAGGAGAGGGATACACCAGCGACACACAGACACACACACACACACAAACACACAGACACACACACATTTTACACCTGGTTGTCCTCACAGACCCCGGGCCGGTCCACGACGGCACAGAGACTCCCGCCTTATTCACAACTGCCTCATGAGAGTGGATGGGGATGGGGGCTGATGCTGTGGCGGCTCCCCCGGTCTCTCTTTTTCTCTCTCGTAGATACACACACGCACGTCAACATGACGTTGAAGATAACAAAGAAAAGAGTCAGCCAAGCGAGGGGAAAAAAAAACGGGCGGCAGCGGCAGCGATGTGACATAAGCGGCTTTGTCACGGGCAGGCGCTCACCAAGCCGTCCCGAAGAAAGGAAAAGGGGAAGAGAGAGAGAGATTAAGGGCGGTGGGCTGAGGGAGAAATGGAGAAGAGAGCTGCGTGCCATGTCGCCAACACACGTCATTTACGCACCTGCACAAAAAGGCAGATGCAGGCGCACGTCTACGTGCACCAAAGTAAAACAAACATCATCAACAACAGCAACAACAAGAAAGGGGGAGAAGGAACATCGTGATAAACAAGAGCGAAAAACACAAAGGGAGGGGAGGGAGAGAGAGAGAGCGGAAGAAGTTCCAGACGTATAGACGTATCGCTGTTAGGCAGAAGTACAGGCAGAAGGCGATGGGGAAGTGGGAGGCTAGCAGTGTCGGCAGGATCTCCGTTCTATCCCCCCCCTCGTCTCTATGACTCTCGCACAGGCTGAGGGACGCTGTGGCGAACACATGACAGCGTCCTCTGTGATCGAGAGGAAGAAAAAAAAGAGGGGAGGGGAGGAAGGGGGGGGGGGAGGGGCCTATACGAAGGCATTCCCTGTGCACCGCACCGGCACGGAGGACGAAGAAAGAATAGAGAGGACGGCAGTCAGTGTTCGTCACCTGCGAGCCGGCCTGGTGTGGTAACCACCGATCGCGTTTAAGATGAACACAAGAAGGCCGCAGTAGCGTCAGCGAAGAGGTCACAGCAGAGCCCTTTTGAGGCTGGGCACAGCTGCGAGAGGGAAAGAGCAGTGGGCCGCACGGGATCTGTGGAGCTCACCAGAGCAGTGCTGGGAGTGGCCTTGCAACCGATACATCCACGAAGGTGCCGCCCAGCACCGTGCCGGAGACACACAAGCACAACAGAGAAGAAAAAGGAAGTAACACGGAAAGGGTGAAGGATGGTGGACCACACTCGGCAGCGCACAGCGTGGCGTCTGGCAGGGTGAGGGCTGGGGGGCTGGTTGCGAAGGGAAGGGAGAGGTAGAGGGAGAGAGGGAGAGGGGGAGAGAGAGGGGTGGGTGGCAGGTTAACAAACCGACAGAACTACATACACAACGCAACACACCGAAGAGACGACCACAGGATAACAAAGCAACAAACACCAACAACAACAAAAAAAACAGAATACATGGGGGGGTGGGGGTGTAGGAGGGAGATGTTGAGGAAGGAGGAGGCCGAAGACACAGCCGAGGTCGACACACCGGAGTCACACCCCCCTCCCTTCCTATTCGCTGGCAAGGCAGCACAAACAAAACGTACACACTGTTGCCGTAGGCACCGAGAAAGCCGTAATGCGGTGCTCCGAGAAGGTGAGAGCTACGAAGGTGATGCGTGACGCGACTGTGCAACGGCACGAGGCGCAGAAGGCACTCGGAGACTTTTCGATCACCTGAACACACACACACACACACACACACACACACACACACAGACACACAGGAGTAGATACATACGCATGCAGACACACGGACAAGTACAGAAGTGTGCCAAGACACAGAGAGCGGAATACGAAGAAAGAAAGGTTTCAAGGAGGGAAGAGGGGGAGGGGGAGGGGGAGGGGAAGAAGGGGAGAAGGGGTATGGGTAGTGGTGCAGATTGCGCCGCGCACGAGCGCTACATCCAACACAAACGCGGAGGAAGAAGGAAGACGGGGGAGAGAAGGGAAAAGACTCTCGTCTCGTTTGCTGACGAGCTGCCTGCAAGACTCTGTGCGACCTCGTCACGTGCGCAACACACGTGACCGCTTCGAGATTGTGAGCAAGCGTGGTGAGAGGGTGTCGGAGTTGGAGTGGGACTGGTGGGGAGGGGGGGAATGAGAGTGGCGGGGAGGAAGACACGTTATGCACGCACATTTACGTGTGTTAGAAGAAAAGAAAAGAAAACAACAACAAAAAAGGAAAGGAAGAACAGCACCACAGGGAAAACAGAGCAGGTCACGGCAACACGTCAGTCAACAACAAATATACAAACGAAAACAAACAAAAAAAGAAAGCGAAGCAACGATAGGGGGACACCAGCACCTCCACGAGGAGAGAACATCCAGGGGATTTCAAGCAGCGGAGACAAAAAAATCACAAAGAGAAATGAAAGACGACGACAACAACAACAGTGGGCACTTCGTTTTTGTTTGAATTGAAGTGATGCGACTCTGCACGGTAAGAGGGCTGGGCTGGGCTGGGCTTGGGGGGGGAGGGAGGCAGCGAAGGTTGCGCGTATGATGGGTGCGATAGCACACATAGAAACGTGTCGGCTGTGCCCTTCTTAACTTGCTGCAGGCGATTTACTTTTGCTGTGTGTGTGAGGGGAGGGGGGAAGGGGGGTGGAGGGGGGGGGGGTGCACTGCTACGGACACAGACACAGAGCTCTATCGTTTTTTCTTTTTTTTGTTTCCCTCGTAGAAATCACCCTTCAAGACAGCCCAACGCCGTTCAGAGCTTCACCGGTGAGTCGGCGGCGCAACAGATACAGAGGCTGGTCTCGTCCTCCACATGATCCTTCCCGCCGCCGCCGCCGCCGCCGCCACCGCCGCTGCTGCTACCGCTGCTGCTGCTGGTGCTGTCCCACGCGATCGCCTTGTAACCGCGTCCTTGAAAAGACACACGGAACAGCTGCGCAGCGGCGGCGTGGCACACCCACACAAGTCCACACCGTACCACGCGCGACGCCGGCGCCGGCGCCTCCGCGGTGTTCGCCTCCACCACCGCGGTATCCACGACGGCGCACCGCAGCACCTCGCTCTGATCCATGTACGGAAGCAGCAGCATCTTTACATCGTCAGGGGTGGTGTTGCTGGGCAGCGGGAACAGCTGCAGCTTCACTGGGCCATCGATCTTGGGTGGGCGGTCGCACTGGAAGACGTGGAGGTAGATGGGGTCCTCGGCGACGGGCGGCGCACCCACCGGCGGGGGCACCGTGTTGTAGAAGGTGTAGCGCTGATGCAAATCTTCTATTGCACGTCGCGCCGCCTCTGCACTGCTCAGATGGACGTGCAGCTCGACCTGCGGCGGCAGCGGGGCTGTCGTCATCTCCGCCGTGTGCACGTCTGCAGAATCTTGAGGGCTTGCAGCACAAGGCGCGGCGCTGCACATGTGTAGCTGAGGGGCTTCGTCATAGAAGCGGAAGAGGGCTGCAACGTCATCGAGGGTGACCCACGAGTTGAAGCAGCGCACGGTGAGCACGACGTCCTCGTTGCTGTCCTCGTCGTCGGTGGACGTGAGGAACAGATCACCAGGCATGGCTCCAGTCCAGAAGAGAAGAGGGAGAGGAAGAACGGCCAAGCGCACACGCGCGCACGCGTGGAGGAAGGCAGATCGAAGGAGACCGTCAAGTAGGAGGTGGCAGAGGAGGCAGACAAGCAGGGAGAGAGAGAGATGAGAGGGGAGGGGAGGGGAGGGGACGGCTGAATGGAAAACAAAACCGAACAACGACCACCACGACGACCACCGAACGACGAGGGTGTACAGACACGCCAACGCACGAGTAGAGAAGGAGTTTGAGAAGAGGGAATGGGGAAAAGAGAAAACACAAAAAAAGCGGAAGAAAGGGAGATGACCACAAACACACACACACACACCGGTCAAGAACGGAGGGGAAGAGGGAGGGGGGAGGGAGGCAACACGTCACGGAGTGCAGCGGTCGGCTAGCGGCTTGTTGATGACGCCACAGCGACAAAGCTCCGCAACTGTGCGGATAAGCCAAGTGCAAAGGAAAAAAAAAAACAGGAGGGAGAGGAGGGGAGGGGAAGGGGGGAAGGGGGGGGAGGGGAAGTGTTACACGGAGACAAGGACAGGGCAAGAAAGTAACGTGGAGGAGGAGAGGATGGAGGGGAGGAGTGTGCGCGCTCAGCGTGCACGCCACGTCAATTGTGCCGATGGGGAGGAAAACAACAACAACAACACACACACAGAAAAAAAAAAAGTGAAGCGATCCGAGTTGCGAAGGGGGCGGGGGAGGATCGAGGGCAAGGATGGACCGTCACATACAAAGACACACAAAACGTACACACAGAGACACACAGACACACAGACAGACGAAGGCAGGCACCACCAAGGTGTGCAGATGAGTCAGCAGATAGCGAAAAAAAAGAAACAGAAGACACAGCGTAATTCTAAAGGGCAACGAGGAGCACTGAGAGGAGGCGGAGTGAATCAAAAGGGGGAGGAGGGGGACAAGGGGGAGAGTTAGATGGCGAGGGGAGAAGTTTCCAAATGGAAGAGACAAGAAAAAAAAAAGAAAAAAAACACAGGGAAGGGGAAGGTGACAGGCAATGGACGCAGGAATCTGATGGGGGGCGGGGTGGCACGAGACACCACAGACACACACAGACACACACACCAACAAAGACGCACGTCCGGTGCTGCTGCGCGCTTTTTCTTTTTGTTTCGCTTGCGTTCTTTGATTTCCTGTCTAGCGCACGGACCAGGAGCAAGCAGCTGTGTGTAACGTCGCGAGCGTCGTGGAGCTCTCCGGGCCGCGTGCCACTTACCTTGCGGAGGGGGGGGGGTGCGGCGACACGGCGAAGAAAACGAAGTAGAGTGGAAGGGGAAGGAGGAGGAAGGAGAAGGAAAAAGAGATGCAGCGAGGGGAATAGGGGGACGCGAACGGCGAAAGGCGTGAGAAGGAGGAGGGGGGAGTCAGTAGACACCGAAAGAAGAGAGTGAGACGCACTCAGAGGGGACACGCACACACAGCTAGGTGCGTGGAAGGGAGAGAGGGGGGGGGGGTGCGCCTTGCCGCCGAGGGAAGTCGGAGAGGACGGCGAGGATAGAGGCTGATGTGCCGCACTCTTTCGGCTTGTGTGCTTGTGTGCTTGTGTGCTTCTGTGTATGTGTGTGTGTGTGCAATACACGTATTGGAGGCAGGGGGGGTGGGGGGGGGGTCCGCGTGCGGCGGCAGTTTGGGGCGGGAGGGGGGGGGAGGGCGAAGCGATGGGGTATCGTGTCTGGCCCAGCCTATGCATGAAGAGCGCGCACAGGTGTTGAAGGAAAGCAGAAGCAAAAGAGAAAAATAATGGGGCAGGTGAAGGAGCGATGGGGTACGGCAGAAGGGGAGTGAGAACACGCAAGACGAGCAGGCAGCATGACAGCGGACGGGGAGCGCGATTCGACGTTTGCTTACACACGCCGAGAGAGAAGCCCGCCTTGCACCAAGACGCATCCAGCTTCCTGCGGCTTCGCTCCTTCCTCACAGTGCGTGACAGAAAGGCCTTCTTTTCTCTGCAGCCATCGCATGGTGCCTCCTGACCCCGTCACCCGGCAGAAAGCTTGACACGCTTCACGTGAAGGGGGGGGGGGTGGCGTCGTGCAAGATCATCGTGCACGGATACAGACAAGGCACCGCTGCAGCACCACTTAACGCGTGCGCGCTCTCCACGCACGGCGCCGCATGGGAAATGAGAACGGGCTTGAGATGTGTCTCGTACATCACCTTCCACACACACACACACACACACACAAAACGTTTTTGTGCTTCGGTTTTCTTCTTGCGGGAAGGACATGCTTTTCTTCTTTTTGTTTTTAAAGGTCCAGATTGTTAAAGAGGAGGAGACGCGAACGCGTCCGTGCAAGCAACAACACCGACTCAGCACAGGGGAGAACAACAACCGCTTCCGCCATGCCCACACGGACAATCAGACAGAGACGCGGCAGAAAAAAAAGGGGGGGGGGGAAGTGTCTCACGTAAAAGACTGCCGGGGCGCGTTGCACCCGAGTAAACACCGTGAGGCGGACGCTCTTGTGGGTGCACCTGAAGCACAGCCGCTGATGGACCCATCATCGTCGACACACCACCGCCCGTGTGCTCTCGTGGGTATGGCGCATCGCTCCCCTTTCAACGAGGAACTGGTGCTCCCCACCCCCCCTCCCTCCCCGACCACTTGCCCGGTCACCACTTCTCTGCGGCCCCTCCAGACATCCTTCAGCAACCTCACACACTAGAGCTGTCGAATGGGGATGGAGGCCGGAGCAGCGACAGAGGACGCCGTCATTGTGGCAGCAAAGGAAAATGAGGAAAAGGGAGCGGCGGGGTGGGGAGGGGGGAGGGAAGAAGTCGCACAGCAGCAGCAGCTCATGAGATGAGAAGGGAGGCGCTGCGCACACACCACACACACACACACACATGCAGGAGGCCGGTGAGCTACGGGTGACGAGCCACGGCACAACAAGGCTGGCACAGAGCCAAAAACAATCATAAGCACATCCGCCGACAGAAAAAAAAAGCAAAGCGACACGACACACCCGTGACTTTAACCACACCCAAGGGGGGTACACACGAAAGGGAGAGGGAGAGGGGGAGAGGCTACGCACCGGACTTCAAATCAGAACGCGTGGGCCACAGAGGCACCACCAATACACACACACACACAGAGAAACACACACCCACACCCATGCACACGGAGCAAAGTAAAAACGAAAACAAACGGGGAGGGGGAGGGTGTGAGAAAGAAGAAGCGTACAAAGCAGCACGGGGAGCAACAAACCAGAAGTTGCTCCCCGTGCTGCTTCTTTTCCCATCGGGAGAGACACCGAGAAGAAAAAAAACAGCGCACAAGACGAAGACGACATTGACGTCGAGGGGAGGGGAAAAGGAGGGGGGGGATAGGGTACCTCAGACCATGCATATCACATCGTTTGTACACCCGTAGGGAGAAGGGGAGGGGGGGGGAAGGACGGTGTCGTAAACAATCGCCGCACCACACCATCAACTGAAGAGGAGAAGAGAGCATTCCCTCCCTGTTCCTCTCTTTTCTTCTTCTCCACGCCTTTTTCTGTTCAAACAAGTACAGGAGAAGACGTGCATGACGCCGGAGTGCGGTGATGTGTATGCGTGTTTCCTATTTGTCTGCAGATACAGCGAGGGATGAGGGGAGGGAGAGGGGGGGGGGGTGACAGGGCGGACCTCTGGCTGCTCGACCGCTCAGGAGATCAGATGCTCGCGATGGACACACCACGCACGGAACATCCACCCGAGAACGGGGAAGTCGCACATACACACACACACACACACATATATCTACACAAAGACAGAAGCAGAGAGAGAGGGAGAAGAGGATGTCCAGAGGATGGGGAAAAGTGGCGATGCAGAGGCAAGGGGGAACGGGTCGAGGAGGCGAGTGCACAAAGAACAAAGAAAAAGAGATCGCACGGAAAGGGCACGGGATGTGGAGTGGGGGGAGGGCGGGGGGGGGGGGGAATGAAACCCGCGCAGGTCTGTGCGTCTTTCCATGTATGTGTGTGTGTATGGGTGTCTGCATGGGCGAGGGCAGGGGAGGGGGGGGGGGAATGAGGGAGCGCGGAGGAGGAGCTTTCGCCAAGATGCACAGGAGATGAAGAAGGGCTCGCCCCCAAAGATAAACTACTATAGATACATGTAAGCGAGTTCTCAGCTCACCACACACGCTGCCAGCCTTGCGAGGTGCGCAACACAGCACTCACTCTTTCTTACACACACACACACACACACACACACACATCAGCAGACACAGGCACGGCTGTTGCTCTACTTTCTCCGCAACACACCCGGATGACCACATGATGTGCACAAACTCCGCCCTGCAGAGAAGAAGAAAAAAATATAAAAAAAGAGGAAAGAAAGCAAAAAAGTACACAGAAGACAGGACACAAGGAACGCGGAGGAGAGGAGGTCACCCGCCCATGCGGCTGCTTCCGTCCACACCCGCTCCCTGTATCGTCTACGACCCGCTGGTCACAGTGAAGGTAGGCGCACCCATGATGAGGTCCTCGTCGGGGTCTGGCACGGTGTAGCGGGCGGTGCGGCGGAAGCTGCCCGGGTCCGCAAAGGCGCTCTTCTTCATCTCGCTGCTCACGTTCCAGAACGGCGACGCGGCGTTGCCGGCGAGGTCGCCGCTGCTCGTGTTGTCGTGTGGCGGCATGCCCCCCTGGCGCCCGTAGCCCATCCCACCGTATCCCGAGCCACCGCCGCCGCCGCCCATGCCGTACACGTGGTTGCGCCGGCCGAGGTTGTACAGATTGTCGTAGCTGCCGTAGTAGTGCGCTTCGGCGTGGTCGAGGTGCGGCGGCATCGCACGCTGCCCGCGACCCGAGGTGCGGTTGTAGCGCATGGTGGGGAGGGAACCACTTGACTGCGACGTGCGCATCGCTGGGCCGCCAGCGGATACGGTGAAGCCTCCGCCACCGCCACCGCCGTTACTCATGATGCCGGCCGGGGAGTACGGTGCGGCACCGGCCATGTGCGAGTAGGGGCCGGGCATGCCGTTGCTGCCCGTGCCCGTGCCGGACGGGTTGGTGAGGCGCATAATCTCCGCCTGCGTCTTCTGCCACCGCCCCCACTGCGTGCACTCGGGGCTCTTGTCGGCGTAGCTGACCTGGATGTAGCGCACCTTGTTCTCCTCCTCGTCCGGCGAGGAGAAGGTGAAGACGTTGTGCAGCGCCGCGATGGCGGCGTCGGCCTCCGTCGTCGTCTCATACCAGACAAACGCCGTTGGGATGCGGCGCTCCTCGTTGGGGGTGACAGTCGTGGAGTGGCGCACAATGTTCAGGTGCAAAATTTTGCCGTAGCAGCTGAAGACGGGGTAGAGGTCCTGCTCCGTTACGTAGGGCTCCAGCTGACCAACAAAGATGCGCGCCTTCGACTGCGACACGGCGTACCGCGACGGTCGGACGTTGTGCGACATCGGCGTGCACAGGAGGGGTTGGGAGTTCGCGTTGAGAAGGCTACTTAGAATACGCGTGTGCGTGTACGGCCTGTACGCCGAGGTAATGCAGCACTAGACGTGGTCCACGTAGGTCAGGCCCACACACACACACACACACACACACGGATGTATGAACAAAGGACTACAACTAAGAATTGTGAAGGTGGATCAGATTCGTTTAAGGCGATCCAGCGGCCAAGAGGGAGAAAAAACAACAACAATCGAAACAAAGAAAAGAAGAGCGAGAGAGAGAGAGACACACACACACACAGACAGAGGGTGACGTAAGTGGTAACAAGGATGGGGGGCGGCAGTCAAATAAAGCGAAGTGGAAAAGAAAAGATGTAGCTGCGGAACGAGTTCGAGTGACAACGACAGAGGGCCAGTGTTATAGACGGGTGGGTTATGGTGGTGATAGTGGGTGGTGGTGGGAAAGATGAACAAACAACAACAAAAAGAAGTGATACGTGGTGGTAGTGATAGTGGTGATTCTGAACGGTTAGTGCTACGGTCTTTGTCTTGAACAGGTGCACGTGTGAGTGCTTCAAAAAGGTTCAACTTTTATCAATCCACACGGGTAACTGTGGCGAGAGTGTATGTTCGGGGGAAGGGCGGAGATTCTGTTTGTGGGGAGGGGCGAAAAAGGGGAGAGGAAAAACAAATTTAAAAAGAGCGGGGCCCACAGAGACGCGTCGTCACACGCTTGACTTGGCCAACTGGAAGCAGTTCACGACAGAAACAACTCGACCGGGAATGCCAGCAGCTAAAGACAACAAAAAACAGAAAAAAAAACAATGAAACACACTCACACTCACTGAGCTGATTAGTGCTCCGGCGGTATCAATGAGCGGCAAACACTCTGACGTTTTCCGTGTTCTCCCCAGGGCTTTCCTCACTCTTAGATGCACGAGGCAGCGCACAGCAGAACACGTCTCTCTGGTGATTAGCTGTAAAGGCAGACGGTCTCACAAGGCAGCGGGAAAAGGCAGCGCAGCCGGACACACGAGGGCTTCAGATTTTCACACAGCCGCCGTCAGCGTCTCACTCATCAACAGAACAACAGCAACAACAACCACACAGACAGACAGACAGACAGAAAGAGGGAAGACGCGAAACGCACGTCAACACGGCGCAGGCGGTGGGTCGGCTTCAGGCAAGCCCGAGCCAAGCAGGACAGAAAAAAAAAAGCACCAAGTGTAAAGAGGGTGCGAGAAAACAAAACAACAACAACAACGAACAACGAGCACACACACACACACACACACACACTCAGGAAAGGGAAGCAGCTGATGGGGGGAGAGCGGGAGGGAAAGGGAGAAGAAAGGTGGGCTATGGAAGCAGCAGCAGCAGCAGTAGCGGAGTGAGGAATGAAGGGAGCGAGAAGGCGCACAAAGCGTACACGCATACACGCAAACACACAAACACACAAACCCACTCACACACACAAACAGCAGAGGAGGGGAAAAAGAAATGTATGCGCACTTGCGCAAGACACCTCAAGCAGATGTAACGGGACACCCAAACTCTTTTGTGCAGGTTGTCGCGGCAAGTGGCCAAGCACAAAAAAGAGCTACAGCCTCAACAGATGCACGGCACCGCTACTCAGACAGGAATCAGCAGATGACGCAGCAGAAAAGGGGGAAAATGAGTGCCAGCCGCTGCAGTGGTGATCACCCGCACGGAGCAGGCGACGAAGGTGAGCAGATGGGGAGTGGGGGAAAGAGATGGTGAGGGAGGGGGAGAGTAGCGGTCGTGGAGGCGAGAAAGCGGAGAAAGAAATGAAGAACAAGACGAAGAAGCGGAGCAGATGGAGAAATCCTCTGCAACGCAAGCTGAAGCACAAACGATGTACGCGGACACAGACACAGACACAGACACACACACACACGCGCGGTACTTGGTAACGTACGCACAAGGTGGCACCGGTGTTATCTGGAATGTGTTCCTTTTTTTTTTTCTTCGCTTGTATTGCGCTACTGCCGTGAAATGTTTTTTTTTTTTTATCTCTCCGCTGCGCTTGTGTGTGAGTGTGTGCGCGCGTGCGTGTTTTCTCGTGGCTTACGGTGTGGCAGTGGAGTCCCTTTGACTTGTATCGAGTTCTTAGAGCACACGGAGAAAGAAGAGAAGTAAAGAAAAAAAAAAAAGAGCAACAACGAAAAAAAAAGAAAAGAAGGCGAGCGGTGTTTCGACTGTCTCAATGACACACGTGTGGCTGTCGGTGGTTGTATGGAGTGCTTGTGTCTGTGTAAGCCAAGAACGCACGGTACGCTGAAGTGCTCTGAGACCCGAGAACTGTGTTTGTTCTACTTCGCTTCTTGCAACGGCAGGGGAACGTGTATTAGAGAGGGCGAGCTACGCAGAGCGCGTACGTATACACACAACGGAGGAGAGGCGCGCTCTTACGACTACCAATACACCAGAGCAAAGTGGACCACCTTGCACTGTCGCACACTTCAGGAAAGAGCGGCGGTGTAAGAGAGGCGCGGGTGCGTGTGTGTGTGCGTGTGTGTTGCGGAGATGGGGGGAGGGAGGGAGGTGGGGAACGGCGAGCGGAAGCAGTGACGGAGCGAAGAAAAAGAGAACACAAGACAAATGAAAATAGAAAGAAAACCAAAAGGCGAAGGAAGAGTACGGAAAGGGGGGAGAGTTCTGCGGTGTTGTAGTGGAGTTGTTTGGTGAACACGTGTTGATGTGTGTGTGTGTGGCGGGGAATTGCATCGTGCATCGAGAGAGAGGTGGAGGTGGGGAAGCGGATGCGTGGTCGTGTTGGGACAGAGCAGACGATGACGGTGACGTGGGTGCACCCATCAAGCAAAGGGGGGGGGGGATAGAAGGAAGGAGCATGATCACAATGCGTTAGTCGACTACGCAAGAGAGAGAGAGCGAAGGCCCGGAGACTGCAAGAGACGGGCCAGAGGGGTACGCGGAGTCTTGTAGGGGGGCGAGCAGAGCAGCTTCACCACTATGAGGCACATCAGCCGTGACGCGCAGGACACACCATCATCGATTTCAAGGTTCAAGGAGGGTCCCCTGCAGCAGTGTCATCAACAAGTCCACAGGACCACCAAAAATGAGAAGCGGCCACTGAACATAAGCTCACACAGGCAGAGCCAAGAAAGCTCTCTGTGCTTTCCCCCGCCTTGCCGTGAGGGAGTGGGACGTGACTCCGTGAGCGCTCCTTGACGGCCTCGCAGCGTCGCATCAAATGGCACTGACTCTCACGGAGTGACTCAACCGCTGTGCCGGCCACGGCTGAAGCTGCCCCAGGAGCCGAGCAGGTTTGTGGAACCTCGGCTACAACAGCACAAGCCATGGTGAGGTGAACACCACGCTGCACTCTCCGTCTTCCCCGAAGAAAGCCATCGCCTCATCATCCACGGCGTCAGTCCACTCCTCCTCTGCGACGGGCTCTGCCACTGCATCCATCTGCGGCGGAGGGGGCTGCACTGGGCCCGCAAACACCTCAGAGGACTCGACCTCTACCGCTGGTTGTGCTGCGGAGGCTGCCGGGGGCTCCTCGGAGGATGGGCCCGCAGGTGAATGCGCTGATGTGCTTGCTGAAGGGGGTGCGATACTAATGTGCACTGGTGCGGCGTGGACGGCGGCACCGCCGCTGAACGCAAAGAGGAAAATGTGCTCGGGCAGCTGTTCGTTGGTGAGGGACGCAGGCGGTGCGGCGGGTGCGTGTGCTGCAGTTTTGCGGAGACGGCAGCTCTGATCGTGTTGCGTGTGGTGGTCTGGTGTGACGCGAAGGGACACGGCGGCCTCGTGCCAGTGAAGAACTCGATCCATCGGGACGGTGCAGGAGAGTCCAGGGAAGAGGGGAGTTCCCGGGCACCTGCACGCACCTTTTGGTGCACCGAGGAAAAAAAGAATAGGGAGAGGGGAAGGGAGGGGAGGTGAGCGAGTGCAATCGCATTTTTTTTAGAATGAGGGGAGGCGGTCACGCCTGTACACCCTCCACTGTGGGTTGAGTGGCGACTGTTTGAACGTTCGTGGCACCTTCAAGGTACGCGTGCGTCGCAGTCAAGCAGCTCTCAGAAGTGCTCTCTTTTCTCGCCCCCCCGAGGAGAAGAGCCTGCCTGCCTGCCTGCCTGTGCATGCGCTCCTGAGACCGACATGCGACGTGCAATCAGGGCAGTGCTAAAGCGCGTAGCATTCGAGTCGGTTGTACGTTGCTGGACGGAGCCAGGCGAGCGGCTATGATTGCGCCGAGCCGTCATCGCGTGTGTGTGTGTGTGTGCGCGCGTGCTCTCTTCCATCAGCACAAGCATACACAAATAGAGTGGCGGCAGAAAACAACAAAAAAAAAACTCCAAGCTGCACCGTCGTGCCTGCGCGTGTGCTTGTGGGGGAGCGGAGACTCCTTGTGGCCTTGACATTGATGGAGCTGGGCGGCAGGGTGGCGCCTGCACCGACAAGCCTGCACGTAACGCAACAGGCACACACTCGTTCATCTCTTCCAAGCCTTGCCACGCACACGCAAAGTCCTTCACACGAGAGAGGGTGCATGGACGAAGAGAAACGACAGTGGGGCATCAGGAGCACGCCGATGTGGTCACTCAAAGGTGGGCATCCACGGGAAAGAAGAAGAAAGAAAGAAAGAAAAAAAAGAACACAGTTATTCCACAAGGGAGAGGGTAGGAGCTCCCCCTCCCCGCCAGGATGATGAGGGGGGGGGGATGAATGGAGTTGAGGTCTATCGCACATCGCCCTCGACTTGAAAAAATGACTTAAAAACGAGACGGGGTACGCACGTGCACACACACACACACACACGGCAGTACCTCTACAGGGTGCCTGGGCGAGGGTGGGTGTGTTCAGGGGGACAAGAAGGCATGCGCACGCAGAGGTCTTCTGGAACTGTCCAAAGCCAAGAAGGCCGACGACGACGGTGATGAGGGATCAGCGGTGGGGGCGGGGGTGGTGAAAAGACACATCACAACGGGGAAAGCCCCCCCCCCCTCCCCCCAAGAAGGGTACAGACCCGCACACCAACCACCAGGGGTGCTGCAACCGGCAGTGACGGCGGGGCCGCAGAGCAACGAGGGTAGAGGGAGGGAGGAAGGAAGGGGGGGGAAGGAGAGAGAGTTCAATTGAAGGGGCTTTAATAGTTTGTAGCGGGATGGGAGGGGGGTGAAGAAAGACACGAGGTGGGAACCGCAGTTGGAAAAAAGAAAAGAAAACAAACTGCGCCGCTTGCACGCGTGTGTGTTGTCAGGCCGGTGAGGAAAAGAACAAAAGAACAGAGAAAAAAAAACTGACGAACGGGAGCGCAATAAAGGAGATGGAGGTGCACTCTGGGAGGGGAGGGTGGGGGACTGGATCGCGTTGACATGCGTTGCGGGCAGCTTCCCCCCACCCCCTCTTCGCTAAGAAGAGGCAGAGAGGCCGAAACAGGTGGATGATGTGGTAGCTGATGAAGCCGCCAGCCGATATAGGAACGTAAACAAGACACATCGAAGAACAGGCGCATGGAGAATTGTCTGTGTGAGGGAATCGGGGGTACCGAGCAGAAGAGAGAGCCGTGACGGTGGAGAAAGAAGTCCGTCTGCTTGACTTCAAGAGCGTCGAGAAATTTGAAAGCAAAAGGGAGCTGTGCTTCTCTCTCTGTGTGTGTATATATGTGTGTGTGTGTGTCCCCTCAGTACGAGGCGTTTAATGCGAAGTCAAGCCGCTTGTTTCTTGCCGGGGGAGGGGGAAGGGCGGCGGCTGAAAGGCACACACAAACACCACAGGGTGGTTGATGCGCCGTCACATCACCATGCAGCACGCAGAATTCTTCTGCTTCTTCTTCGGCTTGATGTCCTTCATGAACTCCTCCAGCTCGGCGTCTTCAGCCGTGATCGGCACCTCAGCAGTCTGTGGCACCTTCTCCGCCTCAGTCTCCGTCTTTTTTTTTTGCTTCTCCTCCGCCCGGGCCACTGCGTCAGCGAGCTTCTCGGCGTTCTCCGTCTTCTCCGCCGTGCGCGAGGTCGGTGGTGCTGTGGCCACCTCTGCTTCGGACTCGGCGTAGGCCCGCTGCTGCTGCTGCTGCTGCTCCTGCTCGGCGTGATCGGTGGGCTGCATCATTGGCGTGTGCGGGTGCGTGCGAGAGTGGGTGTTGATGGGGAGGGGTTGAGAAGGGAGGGAGGGGGATGAAGCTGGTGAAGGGAAGAGAGGGGGGGCTGAGTGTAGGTGCCTGTGTCTACGGTGGACAGGCGAGATGAACGCACGGAGGACAAGAAGCGTTGGTGTGTGAATGTGTGCGGTGCGTTGGTGTGTGCGGTGCGACGAGTGTGAGAGGGGGCGCGACGAGGGAGATGGAGGACAAGGTCGACGTGAGCGTTCATAAAGCACCTGTTGGTGTCTTGCAATGTCGGAGCTGCACGAGAGGGTCCGTGCAGTCGGGACGTGAAAACACACAAAAAAAAACAGGAGACTCAGTCGTGAGAGAGATGGGAATGTTGTGGTGTTTTGAGGAGCAATGAACAGGCTTCGCTATTCGAAGGAAAAAATCGCACACAAAGGACATCATGCAGGAAAAAAATCAATGGAGGCACATACATCCACACACGCACACATACACAGACACACATCAACACACCACAGAGACAACGTCCAACTTGTACGTACGTGCACAACACCACGAAGATAGGGGGGAGAGAGCGGAGGGGAGGGAATCGAAGGGGGGGGGGGAAAGGGGGTCACCGAATGGGTGACTAGGGGAAACTCCTCACTCAAAAAAAAAAAAGAGAAATAGATGAAGTAAACGTATGCGACGTGATCGACGGACGGCACAGAGGACCCCTCTTGGGTCTTCTACATGAGGGTGCAGCACTGCTTGCCATCCTTCTTCTTTTTCCTTGTCGTTTCGGACTCTGCAGGCGGGGCCGCCCGCGGCTCAACGGCTTCGGCGGACTCTACAACCGGCGCTGCTGCTTCCTGCGCCGCCGGCCCTTCCACCGGTGCGGAGGCTGCTGCGGTCTGTACCGGCTCCTCCGCCCCGTCCGTCTTGGCGGGTCCCTCAGCCTCTGTGAGGTTTGGGCGTTGAGTCGCTGACCGCTCTGCTTCTGTCGCCGGTGCGGAGGCGACGGGCTTCTCCATCACTTGTGTCGCTCGCTCCGCCTCGGCTGAACGCTGTCGCTCGAGCGATCGGCGGCGCGTCACCGAGTCGGGCTGCCACGCGCTGGACGACCGTGCCGCCTCGCTGTCCTCGTAGGGGAAACGACACGTCGTATCGCGCAACTGACTGCTGCGGTTTGAGTCCCGCGGGATGCTGCACCGGTCCCGCACGTTCGCGGGCATCGACACGTAAATACCAGCGCCGTGCGGCTCTGGCGCCTCCTCGACGGAGGGCAGCAGCGATGGCTGGACGGGCTCAGGCTGAACGGGCTCAGGCTGGCGCCGCACGACAGAGACCTCCCGCGAGCGGATGCGCTGACGGACCTCCGCAGGCATCGACACGACCACTGGCGGGCGACTTGACGGGCGCTGCGCCGCGGGCAGCGGAGGCGCGGGCTCGTCCACGCGCTTCTCCCAGTCCAGAACTGGGACTGCAGTCGGCGTCTGAAGATAGGAGCCGCGCTGCGAGGCTTCGCGGGAGCGGCTGCGGCGCTGTCGCACGCCCGTGGGCATGTGAACAATTACCACGGGGTTGTGCATCGGCACGGGCTTCAAGAACGGCGCCGCCTTGTGCTGTGCGGCGGAGTTCTCTCCCGAGGACTCGCTCAACTGCTCGGTGCAGGGGCGGTGCGGGTGGAGGCTTGTTGACACATCCGAGAGGGAAACTTCTGTTTGCAGCGGAAGCATCTTTCCACACGCGTTGTTGGCGTACGGCGCGTTGAGCTGTGCCACGCAGTCGCCGCCAGCATTGTAGGCTGGCTCCTGGGACGCGTACATCGGCATGGTGTGACGGGGCCGTAGGTGGGTATGTGGGATGATGGGGTAGGTGGGGTGGGTGGGTGGGGGGGGGAGCAATGAAAGGCACACCCGATGGATTTGAAAACAGCAGCAACACCAACAGGGACGTGTAGTGATACAGGGGGTGCACACTGATCTGGGAAGTCACGGCGGTTCGGCTGCAAGGTAGCGGGGCTGAGTCAGCCGCGAAGACACGAAAAGAGAAGGGGGTGAAAAACAAAAGGAAGGTTGAACAATGAGAGTCCGGGACTGCTGGTGGGAGACGGCGGTGGGGTGTGTGTGTGTGTGTGTGTGTGTGTGTGGATGGTGTGCACCGTGGATGCAGTTAGATGGAGAGAGATGGACGGAGGGGGTGAGAAAGGGAGCACAAGGGGGGGGGGGGGAGGACTGCGAAGCGTCAAAGCGCCGTCACGAGCGAGCTGCCTCAGTCGTTTGCTTCTTGTGCTGCACGAGTGCGTGTGTGTGAGGGTGCGTGTGCCGAGGAGAAGGGAAGGAGAGGAGACAGAGAGAGAGAGAGACAGGGGAAGGGGAGAGGTGAGTGAAAGGCGTCTGGGAGGAGGGGATTACGGGGTGGCGCGTAGGTGCGTGGGACGGTCTCATTGTAAGTCGCTGACACAGCGGCAGGCCACGCACAAAAAGGCAATGTGACGTCGTACGAGTGAGCAAGCCGCCGCTTGTGAGAGACTACACTCCCTGGGCCATCTGCGAGGGAACAGAAGGCGAGGCTGACTTCAAGGCGGGACGCTCCGCATACGCGGGGAACCGCGTCGCTGCATCTCGTCAGTTGTGTGCCGTACACGAGGGCGGGACTCTCACTTAGAGGTGGTGTGAAGGAGCACAGTGAACTTGAAAAAAAAAAAACAAGAAAACAAACAAGAGTGATAAGATGAAAGAAAGCGCGCGGTGAGGTGGGTGGGTGGGGGGCGGTGGTAGGCGGGAGGCAGTCGTGAACGCTGACGAGGGAGGGAAAGGAGAGCTCTACAACATTGTTAACGTTACAAAGAAGAACCCTCGTCGGTTCGTGCCCGCAATGCGTGTGTCGTTGCGGCGCTACACCTGCACGCGGTGTTTGCGATAGGCTTGTACGGAAGAAGAGAAGGAAGAAAAGGTAGGACACACTCCAGCAGAGCGCCTTTAGCGCTGCGCAGGCAGTAACACAGAAAGGACACGCGCTCGTCATGCACAAGAGGAGCTAGAGAAGAGAACAGATCGAGCAAAGAAGGACGTGGCTGCACCACACATCAGATGCGCCTCTGACGGAGTGAGTACGGCGTGGGGAAAGCAAAAAAAAAAAGAAGCACCAACAAACACCGAAAAACAACAACAGCAACGTCAGCACATCCTGTGAAGCGCACGTGTGTGGAGGCGCGTTGCCGTGCGCTTGCACTTGACCTTGTGCAGTCGCCACCTCTGTGGAAGGAACATGAGAGGGCCAGCCCACCGTTCAGCTTTCCAGCACTTCACAGGTTGGCCGGGGCAGCGAGGCTCTTGCCGGTTGTCACGCGCCGTACCAGTTCCAGCGTGAACTTCTCGCTCTTCTTGAGGAAGGCCACCTCGGTGTACTCGTTCGCCATGTGGGCTCGGTAGCCGCCGGGGCCGACAATGATGGTGGGCATGCCCAGCGCCTGGAAGAAGCCGCCCTCGGTGCCGCCAGCGAGCTTACGCACGGTGTGGTCGTCGAGGATATCGCGCACCGTCTTGATGAACTCGGCCTCCTCCGGCGAGTTGAAGGCGGGGACGGCCAACACAGGGATCACCTCCACCGACGCCTCGGCGTACTCCTCACGCATGGAGGGCAGAATATCGCTGCTGATGTAGTCCAGCAGCTCCCTCTCCACCCGCTGTGAAACCGACGTCTCCGTCACGCGCACGCTGAAGTCGAACTCGCACTCGGCCGGCACCGTGTTCACCGCGTTGCCGCCCTTGATGAGGCCAACCGACATGGAACAGAAGGGGCACGGGTAGTGCGGGTCCTGCGGGCCGCTGTTGCGCAGCTCTACCGCAATCTGGCGGATCTTCGTGATGATCTGCGCGGCGTACTCGATTGCGTTGCAGCTCGTGTTCATCAGCGCCAGCGACGAGTGGATCGCCTTGCCGTGCACTATCACCTTCCACGAGCTGAAGCCCTTGCTGCCACTCACGGGCTCGACGTGGAAGCCGCCATCGCCGACGAGGCAGCAGTCCCCGTGGAAGCCCTGAGCCTTGAGCTGTGCCGTCATGATCGGAACCCCCACGCAGCCCACCTCCTCGTCGAAGGAGAAGGCAAAGTGAATCGGCTTCGTCCGCTTCATCTCCATGAAGGCGGGGGTGAGGGTCATGCACACTGCCAGGAATCCCTTCATGTCGCACGTGCCGCGGCCGTACAGCTTGCCGTCCCTCTCGGTCACCACGAAGGGGTCCGTGTCCCACTTCTGGCCGTCCACGGGCACCACGTCCGTGTGGCCCGACATCACGATGCCGCCCTGTGTGGCGCCGTTCGAGGCTGGCAGCGTCGCGAAGAGATTGGCGTGGGTCTTGGCCGGGTTGTAGATGTAGGTGGACTTGATGCCGAACGTCTCGAGGTAGGCCTTGATGTAGTCGAGGAGCGGCAGGTTGGAGTTGCGGCTGACGGTGTCGAAGCTGACGAGCTTTGTGAGCCACGCAGTGGAGTCGGCCGGGTACGTGGTCATGGCTGCCCGTGTGTTTGTGTTTATGAAAAGCCTCCGCTAACAAAGACCGCGCGGCAACACTGGCAGAGCGTTGAGGTGCAAAGGTGTCAGAGCTCGTGGATGGGGGGGGGGAGGGGGAGGGGGGAGGAGAAGAGACGGGTGAGGAAGTGCGACGGGCCTGAAAAGCGCTTCGTGTGGGGCTGCGTGTGGTTCTGTGTGGAGAGCCGGGCGGAGGAGCAAAGAAGGAGGGAAGGGGAGGGGAGGTTGACTGCAATTTGCGAGCGAGAAGTCCATGGTGCGGATGTGAACTGCCACGGCAACGAGGGGCATTGAGAAGGTCTCACGCCACCGGCAGAGACGATGACTCTGCTGGGGGGCTGTGGTGAAGCGGACTGGCAAGCGCATCGGCTCAAAGACACACTCTCTATCCGGTGCGCAATGTGCAAGCCTGAAAAGGGAAGTCGCCCGTCGTAGCGCTGTGCAGGGGCTTTAGGCGGACAAAGGTGGAGTGAGGGCGTGGGGGTGTGTGGGGGGGGGGGGGGTGGGAGAGAGGTGGCGTTGCTGCTCACGGTGCTATCCACGTACAAGAGCGGAAAGCGTTTTTTTTTCCTTGCCCCCTCTCCCCCTCCTCGTCCGCCCTCCGGTGCGGGTTGCCGCTGATCGCGTGAGTTGCCAGTTTTTTTTTTTTATTGGTTCACTTTCTTTTTTCTTTTCTTTTCCTTGTCAAAAAAGGGTGGGGTACAACGCAGGCGCGATCCGTCGTTCCAATACAGGCCAGAAGAATAGAAAACAGAAGGTGCTTGCTGCAGGGTGCAACACGCCAGAGAGCCGGTTGGAGAGAGAGAGTGAGAGCAGAGGAAACTGCTAGACACACGTGCTCCATGTTGCGCGCGTCTCCCTTTCCGTCGTACACTGCATGTGGGTGCTGCGTGGCCCAAAAACCTCGTACCTCCGCTGATGTGTTTCTTTGCTTCGTCACCACACGTACTGGATCCGTCGGCGCCGCTCTACCTTCATCACCCCAAACGTCACCACGTTTTCCTACCAGGGTGACATCGCACCTACACGACACACACACACACGACACGCATACATACACACTTGGAGACAACAATCACCAGCGCCGAGATACAGGAAGAGGGTTCACACTGCTATTTGCCAGCGATCAGATTGTACTAACGCGCAAGCAATTTTTTTTTCCGTTTGAAAGAGAATGAAGAAAGACGAAGCCGACAAACACACACGCACTCACGGGAGAGCCCAACCATGCATGTCACCCACACACACACACACACACACACATGCAGAGGCGACAGAGGCAGCTCCCCCCCCACCATCACGACAGGGCTGCTGCACACAGGTACGCACACCAGCTGGGGGGAGAAGAGGAGCGCAATGAGAAACAAGAACGCAAGCAAACCACAGAGAGCTGCAGAACGACGAGGCTTGAAGGGAGGAGCGGGGCGAGGGGGGGAGGAGGGAGACAGGGAGAGCAAGGCGGTCGAGACAAGGGAGGGGGGGGGAAGGGGCACGGGCTGGCCATGCAGCTTCCGCCGTTCGTTTGTAACAGCGCTGACCACCGCGCACGTCTCCATCACAGAGTTCCTCGCCACGTCCGGGGTACGCACGCAAGGCGCGCGCAGACGCACACACACATACACACACACACACACAGACAGAGAGGGAGGGAGGGAGGGAGGAAGACGTACCCACGCGCACCTTACTCAATACGCAAGGAAGGGAGGCCGGGGGCAGCGGAGAAGCTGTCCGACACTAGGGTGCCTGGCTGAGCCGTCGCATCCTTCCGTGCCTGCGTCTACGTGCGCGCCGCCCTGCCCACGGACTCCATCCTCATCACTTCGTCCCCACTCCCCTCCACCCCAAAGCCAGACAGAGAAGGCGGTACGACCTCGGCGAGGACACGGCCATGCCTACCTGGAGGCCGTCGCACGCGCCGCGTCCGGAGAAAGAACAAAAAAAACCGTTTTTGTGTGGCATCCGCAGCCGCCCGTCACATCGACGCACCACTACTCTAGTTCATTGTCTTCTTGATGTTCGCCGAGAGCCAGTCGAGGCCCTCGTACAGGCCCTGCGCGGTGGTACCGCAGCAGCCCTGGATGTACCAGTTGCGCTGGCGCATCGCGTGCAGACCAAGCTTCTCCGTCACTTCCGTCGTGCTCATCGCGTTGGGCAGGTCCTGCTTGTTGGCGAAGACCAGCAGGGCGGCGTTGCGCAGCTCATCCTCAACGAGCATCTTGTCCAGCTCCGCCTTGGCATCGCGCACACGGTCGCGGTCGTTGCTATCGACCACGAAGATGATGCCGTTCGTGTTCTGGTAGTAGTGGCGCCACAGCGGGCGGAGCTTGTCCTGACCGCCGACATCCCACATGGTGAACTTGAGGTTCTTGTACTCGAGCGTCTCGACGTTGAAGCCGATCGTTGGGATCGTCGTCACGACCTCGCCAAGCTTGAGCTTGTACAGGATGGTGGTCTTGCCAGCCGCATCGAGGCCGACCATGAGGATGCGCACCTCCTTCTTCCCCAGCAGCGACGACAGCCAGCCACCCATGGTTGCTGTGGAATGCGATAGGCGAGGGGTTTTTTGTATGGAGGAGGACGGGGGTCCAAAGGGGGTATAGGGAGAGTCCTGAGGGTGTACCGATGGGGGTGGGTGAGGAGGGAGTGACACAGGCTCACGCACGCACAGAGACGCACAAACGAAAACAGAAAATAAAAAAAAGCGTAGAAGAGAGGAGAGAGAGAGAGGCTGAGGGGGAGGGGGGGGGAGAAAGCGGCCGCGGAGCGGGTCTTGATGGAAGGGACGAGGAGGAAAGCGAGCGGGTGCGCACCGACTGCGAGCCACGATGGGAATACAGCCCGAGGAGGGCAAGAGCGTACACACGGCGTGTGCACACCGGTGAATGTGCGAGGATGTGGAGACGACACAAGGCGTTACAAGGAAGGGGGCGGCGGTGGGGGGGGAGAGGGGAGGGGAGGGGGGAGAGGGGATGCAGTGAAGGACTTTGGTGAAGGGGCTGCGCTAACAGAGAGAGGGAGAGAGAGAGCTCTGGAGGCTTCCCTCTTTGCAGGCCGCTTGCGGCAGGGCAGATGCGAGGCGGCGAAGGGTTTCCTCGTATGACCACCGTGAGCGTCCCCTGTGGGGGCTGCACGCACCGAGTAGCGAGGAGGGCTGCACAAAACACGACGCTTCTCGAAGAAAGCGGCGTGAGTGCTTGTCCACACACCGTCCACAACAGACAAGCCGCGACTTCCAACCGCAACGATGGGATCGAGTGCTGCGCTTCACCATCCTCGGCTTGACGCGCACCTTTCGCTCGAGGCGCGTTCTTTTTATTATTAAAAAAACCTTTTTAGGAATTCAGGGCACGCGCCTTGCACCACTGACAGAGAAAAAAGAAAGGAGGGAGGTGACACAGCCTCTGTGTTTGTGTTGAGCAAAGCAGGCGTATAGAAGGAGAAGATGGCGAACAGCAGCAACAACAACAGAAGAAAATAAATTGTAGTAAGGCTGTACACCAAGACACAGACTCACCGATACGCAGGCAGCCAGACACATTATATAGAAACACACACACAGAGACACAGGCGGATGGTCGAGACGCTCATACCCTCTGCACGTGGCCAAGGAACGCCGTCCCCGGGATACCGTAAAGCAAGTTGGAGAACACCGAAGGAGGTGACACACGGAGTGGGATGCGAGAAGTTGCAGCTAGGTACGGTAAGGAGAACAGGACACATGCACCAGCACTTCAATTCCTTCCTGAGAAAAGAAAAGAAAAGAAAAACAAATCATCATCTTGTCACGCAGCAGGTGGGGGGGGGGGGGGGGGGGGGAAAGGGGAGAGGGAGAGTGAGGGCGGAGGTAAGGGGAGAGCAGCGCCGTCGCTGCCTCCTTCTTCTTCACTTACTCTGTCCGATCCCTGCGCGAGGGGGCACCTCGGCACAACAAAGCAAGTCAGCACGCGCAAACAAATCATGCACCTGAACCATCAACAGTGCACAGTCACTCCGTCGACACATACGCGACGGCAAACCACATAGAAAAGGAAAACAAAACCGCACGGGAGGTGTGTACGTGTGTGACGTGTGTGGTGTGACTCATAGGTTGGCAGCATACGGCCTTCACGCCTGCACACAGACAGACACAGGCACAGACACACACACACACGAGCGATACACTGGCGCAGTAGTACACCAGCTGAGCACAACGCACAACAAACACACGTTCACCTTGCCAGTGG
>CAWUFJ010000004.1:876450-980414 GCA_963921375.1 Tiliacea citrago
TCCACCAACGCGTGCGTCCCTACTGCACGTGCAGGCACCAGCGGAAATTGAGAGGACGGCGGAGGCTGAAAAGAGGGGGGGGGGGGTTGCGACGGTGACCAGCAGGCTAGTTGGACATACAAAAGGAGAGGGAAAGAGAGGAAGAGCGAAAAGAAGCACCGCCGAATCAAAGCACTATGGAGGAGGATGGAGGATCTGCTTGAGCTCCCTTGAAAGAAGAGGGGGGGGGAGGCGGAGTGGAAAGCACACAGACACACACTTACACACACACACAAACAGGGTTCAGCGAGGCTGCGAGTAGGTGTTGATGGTGCTTGTCGCCGTGCAGCTGACGTGTAGTGAGAGCCGTAGTGGGCTGAAGCTGAGTAGGAGTTTGAAAGGGGATGGTGATGAAGGATGGAGAGGCACGGTAGTGTAGGAAAGGAGGAGTAGGAGTGTGAGGGGGAGGGGCGACACGTTGAAGAAACGGCGACGCACTGGTGGCCCTTGTGCCTCGCATGTGCAGGGCCACGGCGAGAAGAAGGCGAAGCGCGCGGGCGGGATGGGGAGACCAGGAGGTGTCTACAGCGAGCATCTCAGTGTGCTTCTGTAAACCTCAAGATGCGGTTCAACGCGGTACCTGGTCTTTCTGTTCCTGAGAGTGACTTGTCTATTCTTGTCACGCACGCTGGGTACGACACGAGGGGAGGGCAGCGCACAACGACAGCCAAAGAGGGAAAGAAAGGGGAGAGAGGGAGAGAGTTTGGGGTCAAGTGGACAACACACGGTTATGAACACACACACACACACACACACACATGAGATCGACGTACAACTCGGTGCGTCCCTGTCTGCTGCTTGACGAGAGGCAAGCGAGAAGGGGCGGAGAGTGCAGAGTCACGAGGGAGAACGAAATCAGCGCACGAAGGGACGAGAAAGGAGGCGAATGAGACAGGGGAGGGGGGGGGCATAGGGAGAGAAAAAAGTAAAGAAAAGATGAGGTGACGGAACACAAAGATACACAGAAATACACAGCTACATCCACACAAACACGCAAGGTCGGCTACCACAGACGCAGAGCTCAAGGAGAGCAGACAACCCAAGGACCGAGAGGAGGCCACGCCACTGCACAAGCAACAACAAAAAACAACGCGGAGCGTCGACATTCTCCCCGCTTCAAAAGAAAAGCTGGGCAACAAACCATCCAGAAAAACACCGGCAACACCTAAATGGCCAACAACAAAAAGAAAAAGAAAAAAAGAGAGAGAGATAGTGCTGCACCCCGCTTGAGCCCCGCGCAAGGTGTGGAGTACGTCCGTCTTGACGATGCATGCAGCCAACGCATGGTGAGGACGCAGTGAGGGGGGGAGGAGGGGACGGAGAGGGGCAGCTCGTGCATGGGACGGATAGGGCGCACCGCGGCACCGCACCCCCCCTCACAACGGTGCCGGGACGATAGATTTCTGTGCTAGCGTTCGGTAGCGGGGGGAGGGCCAAAGAAAAACACAACAAAAGTAAAACAAGACACATAGCGAGGCAGTGAGTCTCGGTGTCGTCCACCGGCGTTCCACGTGTGTCGGCCCGCAACAGGAGAGACAAACGGGGGTGGGGTGGGGGATGGGGAGAGATCACGAAAAGAGGTGGGGGCAGAGGGGAGGGGGGTAGTAAGGGAGGGAGGCAGGCAGGGGGGGGCAGGAAAAGGTAGTCATCAGATGGAAGTGAAAAAAGTAAAAAACAACGCGACAGCAGCAGCAGCACGGGACATGGCTAGGACATTGGACAAAAGGGGCAGACACGTCAGCGTTCGCGGTGCGGTGCAGCTGACACACACAATGTAATGTTGTTCACTCCATGAGTGAACACGGAGTCGGAGAAACAAGAGAGGTGTACGATGGAGGAAAGAAAAAAAAAGAAAAGGAGGAGAAGGAGGGGGATGGGGAGCGTGCGGCGATGGGAATGATCGAGGCAAATACCGAATGGAACCGTGGAAAACAAAGAGCCCAGACTTTCTTGCGAAAGGCGGAAACGGGGCGAGGCAGTGCTACCGTACGAAACTCGAGGTGAACAGAAAAAAAAGACAGAAAAAAAACACGAAGATGCGTCACGAAGCAGTGCGGTAGTTGCATGAGCCGCGTGACCAAAAAGGCACAGAGGAGTCGGCGATCCGTGCCGGCTGAGGAAGCACTTTTTTTTCCGAGTGAGATGCCCAGAACAGGGGAAGAAACAGAAGAAGAGAGAATTACGGGGAAAACAAGGGGAAAAAGTGCGACGCTCCTCGAGAGTGAAGGCCACAGGAGGGCGCCACGTGCCAAGAGGCAGAGGGGGAGGGAGCAACGACACAACAATACAGGTCCACTGTGACCACGTGCCGAACCACCTTCCAAGAGGGAAAAGGAAGAAGGAAGCACCGGGGGGAGGGGGGTACCAGCACCTAGGAGAGCAAGACGCACACAGGGGTACGCCAGGGAATTTAGGGGAACACGAGGAGGCGCCTACGCTTCTCCTGCCAGCCTACGAGCGCTGTCAATCTTGTGGGCTCCCCATACACGACGAAGCTCCAGGATACACCTACCGGGGTGCAGAGCTCACGTAGCGGTGGCAGCGCTACGGGCGCACGGCGCGCTTGACGTGCAGCGGCACCTCCGATGCCGGGGACGCTCGGCGAATCGTCGCGGCCCAGCCCGGCAGCGTGCAGCAGCGCGGCGGTTGAAGGAGGCGGCAGGACGATGACCCCGTGTTCCGGAGCCGGGCTCTCGCGGAGCTTCACGTAAATCTAGCTCTCCGCCACGCAACCCGGTTCAGCCCGCTTGGCCCACGCCGCCGTGCCATTCTTCCCCTGCACTTCCCCTCCGTTGCGCGCCGCTGCCTTGTCGTGCGGGTGCTTCGTCGGGGGGAGGGGGGGGGGCGTCGGTGGTGCTGGGCAGGACCGGGGACGACGCGTAGAGAGACGCCTTCGCTCTTAGATGCCGCCCGTGCTGTCGCGGGGAGTCGTGGTGCCGCTGCTCCTGGCTGGGCATAGTCCCATCTGGATGTGGTGCTGCTGCCAGTGGAGCGGGGCGTCGTGGCGGGGGTGCCGCTGGTGGAGGCAATGTGGCAGGTGTGCGATCGTAGTGGCTGTGTCATTTCCCCTCGCTCAGCGGTGCAGGCCACGACGGGAACGCCATCATAGCCGCGTCTCGCATGCTGAACCGCTTGCTCTGGGGCAGCGCCACGGTGGCCGTCTCGCCCCTTCCCGCACGCACGCCATCCACGTCGGCCTTCTTGGCGCTGATGCTGAGGCTGCGGCTGCTACCACTGATGCAGGTCGGTTCGTGCGTGTTGCTGGGCTTTGCCCCCGCCTGCGCGTCCTCGAGCAGCGGGGGGAGCAGGGTGCCGGGCTGGAGACTGGCCTCCTGCGGGTTGGCCGCCGCCGCGGGACTGCGCCACGTGTGCGTGCTGCCGTTCATCGTCGTGGTGATGCGCCGGTTGTTGTTGGCCGTGCTGGTGTCCTCACATCCGCGCGCCTCGGCGCAGGACTCCCCCGAGTTGCTGCCCAAGGAGGAGGAGGAGCCGCGGCTGCCGAGGCTGCCCTCGCACAACCTCGCCGAACGCACACGGTTGTTCTTCTTGGCTGTGAGGCACTGCGGAAACGTCGGGGCAGCTGGGGCCTTGTGCGGCGTCCCTTCACAGTCGTCCGTGCCAGAGGGGCGTCGGCTAATGCGCTGAGGGACGAGTACGCAATTGCTCGCTTTCTCAGCCTCTGCCGCAAGAGCAGTCGGCGGGGGCTGCGGCGGCAAGGAGGCGGCGGCGGTGGTACTCTCCACCTCCAGCGATTTTCTCACCGGGGGCTGCAGCTTGTCCGGAAGCGTGCAGCTCGAGCCGTCATGGGAGTTGGAGCCGAGCAGGACACACGAGGAGGCGGGCGGCAGCACACGCGGCGCGGACAGCGGCACGAAGGGGAAGCTTGCCACCGGGGCAGCGGCGACGGCGGCGGCGGGACGCGCCAGTGACACGTTGGACAGGGCGGTGGCTCTCGTTGGGGCTGCCGAGGTATCAGCCACATCTTTCACGGTGGATGGAGGCTGTCGGTGTGGTTGGCCCAGCAGGGATGTCCCCACTCCGCGGGCGGCAGGGTACGCCACGGACACCGATAAAGGTGGCGACACCGCCGCCTTGGCGAGTGGTGGAGGGGACGGCTCCACACGCTCGGCACTCTGTGTGCCATGCAATGCAGCCAGCTGTGCCTGCTGGTGTCGCTGCGTCGCGTGCGCCACCTCCGGCGGCTGCTGCAGCTCGACGGTGTCGACGCTGGACGTCCCCGAGTTGGCGCAGTCCGAGGCGCTCGCCGAGAGGGACGCGGCATCGGGGGTGGCGGTAGTCGCTGTCTTGGTGGGCTTCAGCGGTGACACGATGGGGGACCGGGGCCGCCGCGGGAAAGGCGGAAATGGCGGAGGGCCGGCGGGCAGAGTCTTCGCCTTTTTCACCTGCGCTGAACCATCACGTATTCCCCTGACGGCACCGCCAGCTGTGTTGCCGCTCCCCAGTCCCGTTGCGGTAGATCGAGTGCTGGCGTCGCTGCGGGTGCTGAGTTCGCTGGAGGGTAGCCCTCCCTTGGCGGACGGGGGAGGCTGCGGCTGTGGCAGGTGGTGTGACGGAGGGGGCGGCAATGGTGCAGACGGGACAGAGGGCGGCGACTGCGAGTCGACGAGGTAGCCGCCACGGAAGCCTCGCATAAACAAGGTGCAGCTGGTCAGGGAGTCGGAGCAGCTCAGGCCTTTGTCTCCCACCCGCTGCGAGGTGACGGCGGGAGGGGTCTGCATCGCGTCGTCACTCTGGGCCAAGGCAGCGAAGGCCTGCAGCGCGTAGGGGCTGTCGTAGGTGCCATGCCACCCCGCAGAGGAGTCGGCGGGTGCCGGAAAGGCGAGACGCACGAGAGCATCGGGGGAAAACGAGGGGAGAGGGGCCCTGAGATTCAGCGCTGCTCCGAGGGGCTGCGACATGCGCATGCTGTCGACGCTAAAGAAGGTAATGACTGGTGGGGAGACGTTGCTGCGGCCGTGGTACTGTACGAGAGCCGAGGCGTCTACCACGGAGAAGATGTCTGATGTGGCGGAGGTAGGCCGGTCCCAGAAGGGAGAGTCGCCGCACTGGCCGTCATAGGCGGCAAGCAGAGTGGCGCTCGGCAGTTGGCTGGCTGACGTGTCGTTGCCAAAGAAGGAGGGGGCTGAGGAGGCGGTTGATGTAGATGCGGGGTGGGTGCTGCTGGTGGACCGGTTGGCAAAGCCGGTGACGATGGCGCTCGGCATCGACTTGCCTGCATCCCTGAGCAACTCCTCATCCTCCTCCAGCAACGTGAAAGACCACCACTCCTCTTCCATTGCCGGAGGCGTGCAGGCAGCAGGCTCTGCCGCGGGGGGAAGAAAAAAGGAAAGTGATGGAGCGCGCCAACGGGGGGCGGGAGTAGGGGTGGGGTGGAGAGAGATGCGGAGAGTACAAAGAAGGATGAGAACGGCGCAGCCACAACGAGATGTGCGCTGCAGCAGACAGCAGTGGAACAGGTCAGATGAAGCTGCAGAGCAGAGCTGTGAGCGGGTGTGCCAAGCGGAGGCACACAGTCACTGAAGCCGGAGGGTGACAACGTGAGATGAAAGGGAGAAGATAAAGTTGGGAATACGATCGAAGGAGGGGGGGGGGATGAAAGGAAAGAGGGTACCTCACCGAGACACACGATAACACAGGAGATCCCGAAAACGCAAAGAAGGCACCACGTACCGAGCGCGTGTGTGCGTGTGTGTGTGTGGAAAGCAGCACACAAAACTGCAGGCAGAAAAAAAAAACCAAATCAAGACAACTGCTACAGACAAACGCAAAATAACACACACCCACACACCAATGAATACGGCGAAGCACACCTCTGGCGCTTGCAGACTGAAGAAATAAAAGAGGCTCTGACGCAGCGTTGAAAGAGTAGGGGGTTGGGGGTGAGTGAGAGAGGGTGAACAGAAAAAGAGAAAAAAAAAGAAAGTAAACAGACCAACCAACTAACCAAACAAACACAGCGGCTTAGTGAGGGATTAACGGGTGCCCAACGAGGGGCGGGGGAAAGGGAGGGGAAGATGGAGAAGAACAACTAAAAAAAGAAAGGGGAAGAAGGAAAGGAAGGGAGGAAGAGAGGAGTGAAGGAGAAGGGAGGGGGGGGGGGAATGTGTACACAGCCACAATGCGGCAGCAGCAGCAGTGGTGGTCGTGAGACGCACTCGTTGCAGAAAAAAAAAAGCAAAGGGGGGGGAAAAAACAAAGGAATGCCGACACACACAAAAGAGACACGCTGAAGGTCAAACACACTGCGGATCTCGTGCGCTCTGGTCAGGCCCGCCTGCACGTAGAGGTGTGGCGTTGGGTCTGGATGCCTTGTGGCGGCGCTGGTGGGGGAACGCAAGAGGGGGGGGATGAGGGAAGGGCGGAGCGGTGAGATGGACGGATGTGAGTGTGACAGGTGGAGGAGTGCGGGGAATAGAAGATCACGGGGCACATTGCCACGAAGGCATCGATGACGGGGAAAGCGCACCGCCACCGTTTTTTTTTTGTGTGTGTGACGCCCCCCCCCCCCAGTGTGCATGAGACGAGCCATCGGAGGCGGTCTGAGGCATCGTGTCGGCATGAGTGCCACAGGTGCGATCGTGAACCGGCACTGCTTCTCATGCAAATGAGTAAGTGCGTTCATGTTTTTTTTTTTTCTTTCCCCTGCTTTGCGGTGATGCAACGCGGCGAGTGAGCCACGGCTACTGGAGGGCACCCCGACAAGCGTGTCCCCTCATGCGATTGACTACAGGAGAACGCAAGGGAGGGGGGGGGGAGGGGGCGGTGTGTGTGTGTGTGTAAGTGTATGACACGCTGAAAGGCCGAGGCACAGCGTGGAGGAGCTTTTGCGGAGGGAAAGAGAGTCCGGCCAAGCGAGGCACCGTGCCCGTGCGTTGGCGCAGACGTTGGCTGCACGATGCCCCTTTGTGGCCCTCAGTCCCGCTGCCCACGTTTCTATGCGGCTCCGCAAACCCGAAGGGAAGAAAAAAAGCGACGAAGGCACAGACGGCACACGCGCACACGTGCGCACACCAGCACGCACCATGAAGGAGTAAAGAGAGAGGGAGAGAAGAGAAAAAGGGGCTCGGCGCAGGCCATGGTCCAGTGTGGTGGTGGTGGTGAGGGGGGGGGGGCTGAGGAAGAGTTGGACGAACCGGGCGAGCGAAGCCACAGGAGACACCAGAGCACTCAATAGAAAGAGTGCGTGGCAAAGAACATACAGGGGGGGGGGGAAACAAACAAACAAACAAACAATACCATGATCCCCATCTCAAAAAAAAAAGAAACATGAAAGGGTAACACACAAAGGTGGAGGGGTCTACCGTGCTGCGATGGCGTGCGGTTGCGTGCGCGTTGTTGGGGCGAACCTCCACACGACGAGGGGAGCACAGCCGTGCACACACACGAGGAGAGGAGGGGGGGGGAATACGTGCACAGACCGTCAAACAGCGTCCACAGCCACATGCAGCAAAGCTGGAGTACAAGGGATACAATAGAGTGATGGGCCGACACACGCGAGAAGCACACACCTCCATGTCTCCCTGCGTCACGTGCCCAGCGCTCGTTCTCCCCGCCCCCTATTCAGAGTTGCGGCTGACGGCGCACGGCCGCTTCTCGTGCTCACGCACCCCCTATTCATGCAGAGAGAAGAACTGAGACAACCAAGGTAGTCAACAAGAGGAGAAGGGCGCACGGGGCGGGGGAGGTCTCGTAGAGATGAACTGCCACACACACACAGACACACATACAAACATCTCTACATGCACGCGCAGCAGGACTTCGCCTTCTTCTTGGAGGCCCGCTCCGCCGAGTTCTTCTCCTTGTTGGCCGCACTCGTTGCAGTGTGGTTCGCCGTGTCCTCAGGGTTCCTGGCCGCCGGCGTCGCAGTGTGCTCGGGTGCCGGAGGAGACGGCGAGGACGGCCTCTCTGGGGCCGGTGTCTTGGCGTTGTGCGGGGCAGGGACCATGTCGCCAGCCTCCGGCTTCGACACGATGCCCTCGCCGGTGCCGGGCACCTTCACTAGGAACGTCCCAGCGTTAGGGGCTTCGTAGGTGTAGCCTTTCTCCTTGATGTACGCCTCCGTGGCCCCCTTCAGCTTCTGTGCGCCGGGGGCGGAGTGGTGGCCGGCGCCGGGAATCACCTCGAAGTCCGCCGTCGTCCCCTCCGGCTTCGCCTCCAGCACGGCGATCCGCTCCTGCAGCAGCGTCATCGCTTCCTCCTCGCGCAGGCCGTGCATGTCCAAGTAGGTCTCCCCCTTGCCCTTGTCCTCGTTGTTGTACTTGGCAATCGCCGCGGCAGCCTCGCGGTGGCGGGCCTGCATCTCCTCCCCCGCGTGCTTCCCCTCCGCCACAAGGTTGTTGGCGCCGTCGTGGTCGCCGGCCTCGCGCTTCTTCGTCGCCTCGTCGAAGAGCCGCGACCGCTTGTCGCCGAGCTCGTTCGCCTCCTTGCGCAGCCGTGCCCCCACCGGGCCCTCGTAGTCGGGGTGCTCCTGGTTCGCGACGATCTTCTCCACCTCAGCCACCGCGGCGGCGACCTTGGCGTCGTCGTCCGCCGTGATCTTCACCTGCGGGCCATCGTTGAGGATCTCGAGCTTCGCCCCCGTGCGCTCCTCGATTCCCTTCAGCGTCGACGCGCCTTTGCCCAGCACGTGCCCGATCTGGACCTGCGTAATGTTGACGCACTTCTCCGGCATGGCTGCGCGTATAGAAGAATGCGGAGCGGGAAGTGGTGTGTGTGGGGTGGGGGTGGGGGAGGGAGGCGTGTTGGTGTAGTTGTGCGTGGACGACAGCGTGAAACAGTTCTGGTGTATGTGTGTGTGTGTGTGTGTGCGTGTAGGGAAGAGGGAGCGTGAAAGGGGTGGGGGGTGGAGGTGGGGAGGAACGGCGAAGAGGGCCGGAGACGGGAAGACTGTCCTAGAGACTGAAGCGGCCATACAACGCTGCTACACGTCTTCACCACTGCCGTCGCGCGAGCCTCAAGGACAAGCAGCTCCAAGAGAGATCGCTATTCCCATTCTTTCTTTTTTGGGGGAGGAGGAAGGGACGCTTCGTGTCAACGGAAACACACACACACACACACCTCCCTGTGCAGGGACAACAACACCTGGGCTGCACCCGGACAACGGCGCAGCATCAACAGCAAAAAAAAAAATCAAGCAAAGAAGAAAGCGGTTTCACATTCATTCAACGCACTTGGGAGAGAAGAGGCAAGTAGTACACATTTTTTTTTGGGGGGAGGGAGGAAACCGCCCAGCCCGTCGTCCGACGGTGCCTCCACCGAATTTGCGTGCGTCGTGACGAAGGCCGGCCTCAGTAGTACCCGTAGAACTGCCTGTTCTTGCCGCTGCTGTGGGCTTCTTCATCGTCGTCGTAGCCGGCGTCCGGCGTGCTGGCGTAGAGCGGACTCTCCGGCTCCCACGCCGTCGCCATCCTACCGCCGCCCGCGGCCATGCAAAGTCCGTCGTCGCCGCGGTAGGGGTTGCTCTCGCCGTACTCCACAAGAAGCGTGAGCACCTTCCTACGCCGGTTGTACAGGAAGTAGTGCTTCGAGTAGACGGCGCTCTCCTTGAGCGGGTCGCAGTCGCGGTTGGTGAACTCGTAGTACTCGCACCCGGTTCTGGCATTGCCCACAAAGTCCTCCACGGTGGCCCAGAAGAGCCGCACAGCCAGCTGGCTCTGCTCCGGCAGCGAGTTCAGCGTCGCCTGCACCTCCGTGCGGAACTGAGGCTCTGTGTAGCTCGTGAAGTCCGTCTCGCCGAGGACGGAGAAGTCGAGGTCGTCCTCGGCGTAGACGGTGTTGAGGGCCGTCACAAAGAAGACGAGGCGGTCGTCGATGTCGTCGGCCCCTACCGGCACAACGCCGCCCCCGAGGTGCTCCATCCCCACCACGTCCCCACCGCCGCCGAGCACCAGCGGTGGCAGCCCAAAATCCTGCGCCGGGAACCCCGCGTACGCGCCGATCGCCGGGGAGGGGCTGATGGGCGGTGTGAGCTGGACGTTGTTCTGGTAGGTGGCGATCTTGTCTGCGGTCTGGCGCTCCTCCTTGGTGTGCCGGCATGTGTACCCCTCGAGCCGCATCGTGATGCAGCACCCCTGCGCCTCCACGCCCTGCAGGAGGGAGTTGAGACGGCCAAAGCCGTCACATGGAATGAACTTCATGGCGCTGGGCGGATAAAGGGAAGGGGGGGGGGTAGGGGGAGGGGTGAGTGCGACGGTGAATGCGTAGCGGGAAGGAGGGAGCGCACACAGGGACGGGGGAGAGGCGGCACGTTGTACACACGTGTGAACAGAAGCCGGCACGTTAAGCAGACTCAAAGCAGAAGACGAAGGCAGGAGGGTGTAAGGCGTGGGTCCCACAACACGTCAGGTCTCACACAATCGCCGACAAGAAAGAACGGAAAGAGAGAAGGTGCAGGGGATCAACTGATGAAGAGAATCCAAGAAAGGGTGGCAACGGGGAAGCGAGGTGAGTAGTCAACGAAGCAGGAGGAGGGGAGGGGGGGGGGGGAGTCTACGGGCTCACACACAGACACACACACACACACACACCACAGGCGAGGTGGGAGTAAACGATGACGATTCGGAGAAGTGGAAACCGATCGATGATGGATGCAGTCACAGCCGTGCACTGCCCAGCGCGAATGCGAACGCAGAGAAGGAAGAAAAGGAAAAAGAGAGATAGACGTACGGGAAAGATAGACGAGGAAGATCAAGCAACACACACCTGCACACGCACACGAGACTGAAAAAAGAAAAAAAGCAGGGGGATCGATGAGTCGGCGCGCGTGCCGTGTGAAGTGTGACGGCGCCGTGTCTGGGTGGGTGTGTGCAGGCTTGGCTTGCGGCGCCGTGTGTCCGGATTTGTGCTCTGGGGGGGGGGTGAGGGCGGGTCGGCACAAGCGTCAAAGGTATGTGCGGGGCTAAGAGGAGCAGCTGGCGCGGTTCTTCTTTTCAATCTATAGAAATCCTGTTTGTGTGTGTCTGTGTGTGACGCGTATGCGCGTGTATCTACAATGCGATGGAGCTGACTGGATCGAGGTGGCACAGCAGCGATGGTGGAGTTGTGCAAGGCGCCGTCGTGTGTGTTGCACAGAAGGGAGTAGCAGCGAGGTGGTGGTGGGGGAGGGGGGGAAGGGAGGGAGAGAGAGAAACGGTTAAACACAGCGACGCACAACGACACCTGGTGCCTGAGCCACGCAAGCGCTTCACTGTCGGTACCGATCGGTGCACTCGGAGGCCCCGCGTCAACGGCAGGGACAGGCACGCTATCTTGGTGATGTGCTGCTTGTCGCGTTAAGGCGGGTGGTGCCACGTGCGCTTTGGTGGGAGTTCAGACCGAAGGAGCCCACTTCCGGGTATCTGTTTCGAGAAGACTCAGAGACTTCTCTGTCCAGGTCCTTGTGCATCACTCTCACAAACGTGCACACACGTCGGCTGCAGCCTGACGTCGCCCGCGTTTCTTGTGCGGCGTGTTCTTGGAGACGGACGTTTGGTGCAGGCCGTTGGCGGGGGCAGCTCGGCCACGCCGCAGGACTCTAAGGGCGATGAAGTTTCCCTCACGTGGAGGCACAGGACCGTGCCCTGCTGAGGCTTGGCGCCCTCCTGTTCCAAAGGGAGAACAATGCAGACTCAAATGAGGGAAGGCAGAGAGATGAGCGCCTCTCAGGCCGCACGCCCTGCTCTGCCCACCCGGCACAACGACAGCACACCGAGGCTTCTACCCACGACACAACAGGCCGTCGCGCCACGACACACCCTCATCAATCAGGTACACATACAGAAACACCTCACACCACCCACGCACGCACACATCACTGCAACGATGGAAGACCTCTACTTCTTTTTCTTCTTCTTGACGGCTGCCGCCTTGGGTGTGGCCGCAGGTGCCTTCTTGCTGGCCTTCTTCCCGCCTGCTGGTCCTGAGGCGGCCTTGCCGTGCATCATCTGCTTCACCTTCTTGAGCGCCAGCAGATCCAAGTTGGGCAGCGGGATGGAGCGGGAGGAGCCGGGCCCACCTGTTGGGCTCGCCTTCGCCGCCCCCTTCTTGCCGCGGCCACCAGCCCCGGCTGCACTTCCTCTCTTGGCCTTTGCGCCACCACCAGCCGCGCCTGCCTTGGGCGTCGCGGGTTTCTTGCCGGGTGGCGGCGGCGCGGCGGCGGCGGCCGCCTTGCGCCCCTTCGCCGCCGCGCCGCTCGCCGCACTCGAGGCGGACTTCAGCTTCTTCGCGGCCTGCTTGACGCGGCTAGACGCCTTGCCAACGCTCTTGTGGGAGCTGGCAGCTGCGGACGTTGCCTGCCTCCCGCCGCGTCCAGTGCCGCTCCCCGCGTGCTCGGCCTCCGCACTGCGCGCCTCTGCGGCATCGTCGTCGGCGCTGTCGGCGACGGCATCCGCCGCATCAGAGGAGGAGGACGGCTCGGACGCCCTTGCTTGAACTGCCGGACGGCGACTCGGTGTGCTGTGGCCTTGCTGCTGTCGCTGCACCGCGTGGCCCTGACGCTGCTGCGCCGCCGCGTTGTTACGTGCGGCCTGAAAGCGGTTCTGCGCGTGTGAGCTGGGCAGCTCCGGAATCTTGCCTTCCCGCGCCATCTCCAGCGTGCACTCCTTGATGGTGTCCAGGAAGGCCTCGAAGCGGGCACACCCGCGGGTGAGCTGGTACTTGAGCTCCTCCCGCACCGCCGCGTTGTAGTGGGCTGCCTCCTCGTAGAAGCGCTTCCGCCCGGCTGGCATGGACTTGTAGTTCTTGTGCAGCGCCAACACGTACATCTTGTCCTGCCCCTCGTGCGACGGGTTCTGCTGCTGACGGGCGAGCTGCTGCTCCTTGATGTACACGTCGACACCGGTGGCGGGCAGCGCGGGCTGCACCTCACTGGGCAGCAGCGTCCACGGGTGCTCCATGACGTCGAAGAGGTCCTTGATGCGCTGCGTCTGCCGCGTCTGCACCGACTGCCGCCGGGTCGTCACAGACGCGTGCCGGCGCTGCAGGGCCGCGATCTCCGCGTCGATGTGGTTGAGCAGAAAACGGTACGCGTCGGAGGACTTCGCGGCCGTCGCGGCCGACATCGCGTCGCTGTCCCCGTCCTCCGCACTCGGAACGGGGGCACCGCCACTGCCGTCGCCAGCAGCACCCCCGACGTCCGAAGGAACAGCCCCCTCACTAGGGTCGTCGTCTTCGGCTGGGTCGGCGCGGTGGTGGCGGCTGCTGACGTCCCCGTCGTCATCCGCATCGTCTGCGTCCTGGTCAACCTGCGTCACACGAGGGGAGCGGGAGAGCGGCGCGGCGCTGTGGGCAGCCGACGCGTGCGCTGGCGCTACCTCACTCGCGACGCCGTGGGGGCGGCGGGTCACCGTGATGACGCGGCGCGTGGGAGGGGGTGGCGCTGACCGCTGTGGCTGCTCGTCAACTGCCCACTCCTCCTCCTGGTACTCTTCATGATGGCCACCACCACCACCACGAGCGCCATGCACGTCTTCCGTAGCGGCGCGGTGCGTGGTAGTGGTGAGCGGTCGGGTAGTGCGCGGGGGGTGCGAAGCATGCCGCGGTGTCGGTGCCGCCGCGGCAGGTCGGCCAAAGGGCTCGATGGGGACGTCGTCGTCCATCAAGTCGAGCGACTCCGCGCCGTCGACGTCGTCTGTGTCGCCGCTGTGGTACATCACCGACGATCCGGACGCGGCTGCACCGCGTTGCCCCGCCTGCATCGGCTGCACACGGCCACTAGTGCGCATGGCCTTGCTCAGCCCCGGGCGTATGGTGCGCCGCTCCAGCCACTTAAGCAACGTCGGACGGAGCATGGAGGGGGGGGGGGAAGGAGGGTGGAGTATGTTCTATGGTACTTGTATGCAAGAAGGGGAGGGAGGGGGGGGGGAGACACAGAGAGAGAGGCAAAGGTCAACACGCGGCCCGTCTACTGTGTAGGAGTCATGCAGGCCGGGACTCAAGGGTTGAGGTGTGCAGCACCCGGGGGGGGGGGGGGGCTCCGTCCTTGTGGCGTCTATGAAGAGAAAAAGAAAACAAAAGCCGAAAGCGAATGGCGGGAAAAAGACGCAGCGCCCGGGTCACGTAGAGGCGGTGGGGTGCACAGGTAGAGCTACAGTGTGAGGTGGGAGTGGGTAAAGGGGGTAGGAGCTGAGGGCTGATGTGTATGAGAGGGAGGGGGGAAGGACCTTCTATGAGAGGCCGTTGCCGACCTCGAGTGCACAAGGTCGGTGCTGACACGGAGCGAGCAGCGAGAAGGAGGACCAGGAGTGGGTGAGTGGTACACAGGGAGACGCTCAAAGACGGAACGACGTGTCAGTTCGTGGACTCGTGTGGGAGCTGATCGGGTGGCGGTAGTGGAGCAGGAGATCAGACAACAGAAAAGAGAAAACAAAAGGAGTACACGTGCACGCCTGCGTGGCGTGCTTCGCAGAAAGATGCGAGCCACGGCTCAGCGCAGACACCGGTGGGATGTTGGGGCACTGGGCACCGCAGCACGGGGTGTTGCACCGGGTCCCACAAGTGAAGCTAGAGTGCGACAACAAGTGAGTGAGAGAGAGAGGGCAAAGGTTGGCAAGAGGGGTGGGGGGAGGGAGAAGAGCGTGCGAGATGCGACGATGGGATGGAGGAGACACGGCATTGCTGAGCAGAAAGAGAGAGAGAGACGATGCGCTGGAACTAGAGGGGGGAAGGAGGCTTCTCGTGGGGCATCCGAGTCTTATGCGGGACGTAGAGGCGCCTCGCGAAGACGGGGGCAGGAGCACGCAAAGGCAGCCCCAACACCACATTTTGCGCTTCACAAGACAACGCAGGTGGCCCCCTCCTCTTCTTGTGTGATCAGCGTGTATGGCTTGTATCGGTCGCAGCACGTGATCTAAAACGCGAAGAATCCGTGAGAAAGGGTGAGGGGGGGGGGGGGGGGGAAGGGTCGGCGAGCGGCAACCACGGCAGCACAGGAACGCCGACGACGACCTCTCCCCCCTTCCCCGCTCCCACACACCAAGACACAAACAGGCACAGACGCACACATACGGGCACCAAAGAGTGTGGACGCATGCGCGCCTCCTTCCACACGGAAATACACGTTACACGGTATGTATAGACCCGTTTAGCATGGGGGTAGTCGGGACATTGCAGCAAAGCAGCCAGCGCATTACAGGGTAATGCACCATTACACCAGAACAGCCACACCATCGCAACAGCTGGGTGCTTCCTTCTCCGTCAGGCGTCTGTTGGGGGCTTACGAGCCGAGGGCGGTGTAGCCGTCGCTGATGCCGGCCGCCTTCTTAGACTCCTCCGTGCCCGGCACGAAGACGCGCGTCGTGTCCACCTCACCACGAACGAGCTGCGTGTGCCGCTGCACGCGGTTGAGCTGCTTCTCCATCTTCATGACGCGGTGTGCGAGGTACATGGCCATGGCCACCATGCAGCCGGCCACGAGCCACGCGCCGACGCCAAAGAAGGCGACGGCGGCCATGACGAAGACAACGTCGAGGCGGAACCACATCAACGCGATCCACTCCGTCTTGGTCACGTCGTACACCTGCACCATGTCGTACGACCGCATCGCGTAGAAGCCGGCCGCCACGATGCCGGGGAAGGCCGCGAGGTACGCGATAGAGCTGTGCACGCTGAAGCGCGTCCAGCCAAACGCCGACGGCATCAGCACCAGCACCACCGTCAGCACCGGCGCCGCGACACTGCACACCACTACAATCGTGTGCATCACCGTCTTGCCGGTGCGCTCCCCAAGGTCCATGCCCGGTGTCGGCGCTGGGGCCCGCACGCCGTCCTCACTGACGGCAGCGTACTCGCGTGTGTTGGCCGGTGCCGGCACCCCGGTGAAGCGCTCCCGCTCGTGGTTGTAGAGGTCGATGGCGGTGGCCGTGAGGGAGTCGAGCACAGCGATGGTGTCGAGGTCTGGCGACTCGTTCGGGGCACAGTCGTCCAGCTCCGGGTGCGCGTTCTTCTGCTCATTGAGCTTCCTTGCGTAGAAGAAGTCGGCAATGAAGAAGACGATGAGGCTCAGGAAGCAGAGCGCCGTCGCGAGGCTGTCGGCCATCTTCACGGCTGCGGGGACTTGAAGGGGGGGGGGGGGGCAGTTAAAGAAAGAAAAAAAGGAAGTCAGCAAGAGAGGGGGAGGGGGGAGGGGCGGGGACGAGGCTGGCTGTGTGGTGCTAGCTGTGCATAAGCGGCAATATCTGTAAGGTTGGGATAAGGGGGGGGGGCGTGGACCTTGTGGTGTGTGTGTGTGTGTGTGTGTGTTTTAGTTCCGTGAGAGAGAGAGGTAGTGGAGAGTGTAACAGGTGACGAGCAGCACACGTCTCGCCTCATCGTCCATGCTTGCAGAAGCTTGCAGCACACCACAACGGCAGCCCGCTTGCCAGTACACACGCGCACCCTTCCCTGGCCACTGCGCAACATCATCATCGGTTCGTGTTTGCTTGATCATTGTGACACAACTCGAGGACCCGGCGTGCCGACAGACAAAAGAAGCCCCCCGCTCACTGTCGTTGGCGAGACGCCATCCGCCAACATCCCCGCAAGACTCCGATCCCACGTCTACAGCGAGCCAACAGCCTCACACCCACTCCACAGCGAGGCACACACAGAACGGCCCCCCCAAAACACGCCATCACAGCAGCTCCACCTCCGCTCCGAGCTTCACCATGAGCTCCTTCAGCTTCTCCGCATCGGCCTTCTGCACCTGCCGCGCAACCACGCCGGGGCACTTCTCGATAGCCGACTTCGCCTCCTGGATGCCGAGGCCGCAGACAGCGCGAAGCTCCTTGATCAGCTTGATCTTGTTCTCCGCTGGGAACTTCTTCAGCGTCACGTCAAAGGCCATCTTCTCCGGCGCCTTTTTGCCCGACAGAGCGGCCGCCCCCTCTGCCGCGGTGCTGTCCGCTGATGACGGGGCACCGGCTGCTGCGGCTGCCGACATCGGGGCCGCAACAGCGCCGCCGCCACCACCCCCGCCCATTGCCTGCAGCAGTTGCTCATCGCAGTTCACCGCCTCGAGCGCGGGGGCGTTGGCACCGCCACGTAGCATTGCGGTCATGGCCCTCTTGTGGAAGGCGGCCATGGTGGTGAGGTCCATGTGCACGTACGCCTCGGCCAGCTCCTCCACCACGTCCTCGCTGTGCCGCACCCCAAGCGCTGTCATGCCCCGCGGCACGCGGTCGCTGGCCATGCCGTTGATGAGCCCGCGGTGCGCCGTGGTCAGCGCCACAAGAGGGCTGCAGGCCGCACGCCGCGCGGCATGTCCGAGCAGCAGCCGCTGCCGCATGTGTGTGTGTGTGTGCTTTGTGTGGGGGTGTGGTGTGAGTGGCCGGTGCGACAACTGCCGGCGAAGAAGGTTGAAGACGAGAGGGTGTGCGGGTGGCGTAGCGCTGTGCTGCGCTTTATGGAGGGAGGGCCGGGGAGGGAGGGGGGATCAGCGAACGACTCGAGGCGAGGAGAAGTTGAAGGAGAAGATGGAACGTCGGAGGTAGCCGTCAAGGGGGGGGGGGCACCACACTGGGGCCTCCCATTCAAATAGGAGGGGATGAACCCCCCTTCCATGTGTAGCTTCTGCTGCACCTGCAGCTGCGACACTGCCGTTATCCGCACCACGTAGCGTGTCCGTGAGGCCGTACGGAGGAGAGTGAGGGGGGGGGAAGGGGGGAGGAGACGGATTGCAAGCGAGAAGAGGAGCATGCAGAGCACTACGTGCTGCACTGCTGCCCCTCAAGGCACCCCCTGCCACAAACCACAAGCAACAAGACGTGTGTTGCTTCAAGTCTCAGCGCTTAAGCCGGGAGCGGAACTTCTGAAGGGGTGTGGAGAATGTTCTTCCTCTCCCCCACCGTCTCCACCCTTGCTCAGGGGGAGGGGGGGAGAGGAGGACGGAAGAAAGTCAAGGGAGAACCGAAGGTGATGTCAACGTGGGACAAGACAGGTCAAGCAGGGCGATCAGCACAACGCGGTGTCGTGGGGTGGCTGGGGCGATTGTTCGTCGATGAGACCCACCTGTTCGGAGCTCTGTACCAGACACACACACACACACACTGAAGCACAATGCACACACATGCACACCAAAAGGTGCACCAGCACCCGCCCGTTCACTCCAACGACACAGCTCGAGGTTTTTTTATACGTTCGATGGACGCCGTGGTCACACCGCGGGACACACACCCCTCGTATGTGCGTGTGTGTGAGGCGCTGCACCCATCTGGCGTGTGGCAAAGAAAGAAAAGTGCGTCAGACAATACTACCCCCATACACACACACATATATATGGAGGAGCAGAGGACTTGTCATAGCGCGGCTGTGTCGCTTGGCGGCGGCATCAGCGTCGAGCTGGAGGTGCCCCCGCCCGGGACCATGCTCTTTGTCTTGGGGGCGGAGCGGCGGCTCGAGCGGAAGAGGTACGGGTTCTGGCTGAGCACGGCGACGTCGTAGCGATCACTCTCGTTGAAGGCGAGGCAGCCCCGAATGACGCTCTTCGCCTCGTCGCTCACCTTGGGTGTGTCGGGGAAGTGCAGCGTGCGGGCGGACTGGACAATGAGCTTCTCCTGCCAGATGCGCCGCTGCGACTCGCCCTCGGCGAAGGGCCGCTTGCCGTAGAGCATCTGGTAGAAGATGACGCCGGCGGACCAGATGTCGACCTTGCTGCTGATCCGGGGCGTCGACGACGTCTCGAAGCACTCGGGCGGCAGGTACCAGTACGTGCCCGTGCCCTGCGAGGTGAGCTCGATGGACGGGTTGTCGCTGGGGCCCTCGCGCGTGGTGCCGATGATCTTGGACAGCCCAAAGTCTGTGATCTTGATGTCGAGGATGGTGGGGTCGTCGCGGTGCAGCAGTATGTTGGCCGGCTTGAGGTCGTAGTGGATGATCGGGCTGTCCAGCGAGGCGAGGTAGCGCAGGACGTCGACGATCTGCAGAAAGATGAGCCGCGCGTCGGCCTCCTTGAAGGCGCGGTAGCGCTTCAGGTACGTGTCGAGGTCCATGCCGTTGCTGTACTCCATCACGGAGATGAACATGTTGTCGCCGCGGGAGAAGACGTCGTAGAGGTGGGTGAGGTGCGGGTGGTCGAGCGCGCGCATAATGTCCAGCTCGCGCTGGGCGTGCAGCAGGTAGTGCGTGCGCGTCTGCGCCGCCCACTCCCGCCGGATGTGGTGTATCTTGCACGCCACGTAGCGGCCCTCAGTAAGGTCGAAGGCCTTCCACACCTCCGAGAAGCCGCCCTTGCCGAGAAGGTGCATGAGGACGTAGCGCTCCGGCTCCCCAATCGCCGGCGTCGCCAGGAACTCCGACGTGTCCTCGTCGTTGATGCGCCGCATCTCCTTCACAAAGGCCTTCTTCTCGTGCTCGATTTCGGCCTGCTTGAGGGTCAGCTCGGCTATCGTGTTGGTCAGCGCGGCGTGCTCGGAGGCGCGCAGCTGGTACTCCATCTGGGCTGCCATGAGCGCCTCGGGCAGCTCGGCGCCGGTGCCGGAGTCCTCGCGCTCCCGCTCCTGCCGCGCCAGCTGCTTGACGCTGGCCTGCGCCGCCTTCTTGAGCGCCTCGGCCTCCTCGCGCTTCTGGTTGAGGTCCGCCAGCTTCAGGTAGAGCGAGCGCACGCGGTCGCCCTCCATCCAGACCGTCTGCCCGTTGCTGTGCCACGTCGCGGTCTGGCCGAGATCGAAGTGCTTCTGGTACAGCACCCGCCGCGACTCGGAGCGGTCCTTCTGGGCCGCGGCCAGCATCTCCTCCCGCATCACCGACTTGAAGTGCTTCAACTTCTTCTGCAGCTGCTGGCACTGCCCGTCCAGGAAGTGCACCTGGTCGTCGCGGCGACCCACCTCAGCGCGCAGGCCCTCCACCTCGCGGACCAGCTCCTCGATCTGGCCATCGCGGTCGCTGATCTCCTTCTTCAGCGCCATCGTGTCGCTCACCATGCCGTACGCCGCGAGGGTCGGCTGCTTGAGGCGCCGCGCATCTGCGAAGGGGGCAGCAGACGTCGAGGAGGTCAGTGTGGCGGCCGGCAGTGGGGCCAGGCTGCCAGCGCCGCTTCCACTGTCCAGGCCGGCACTGCGTGAGGCCGCCGTGGGGGACGTGGAGGCAGCAGACACTATACGGGGCCGCACGGACGCCAGCGCGTCAGCAGGCGGATTGCACTGTTGCTGATTTTGCTGTTGCTGCTGTTGCTGCTGTGGTGGTGGTAAGGACGACGGCGCCTCGGGCAGGTCAACGTCCACGACGAGCTCCTCCGCGAGGACGGGGGTGGTGGTGGACGGCTCGTTGGAGAAGGTCGCCGAGGCGCTGCCGTTGCTGCCCTCAGCCGACGGCGTAACTGTCTCGGCACGCGGCCGTTTTTGCGCCTGCGGAGAGCGCTGCGCCGTGGCCACTGCGGCGGCGTCCATCTGCTGCATGGGTTGGTGTGTGTATGTGTGTGGATGGCGGAGAAATGGGGTAGCTGCTCCTGTGCGGGTGTGTATGAAGAGAAGCCGAGCAACAAAGAATAAAGAAGGACGGTTCGGGTGAGAGGGCGATGCGGAGGCTTCGGGGCGGTGTCGTGCCGGCAGTTCGGAAGCGAACGCTCGGATGGGGTGGGAGAGGGGGGGGGTGGTGGCGCGGGGTGAGGGGAGGGGAGAGGGATGTGCCCTAGGTCAAGGGGGTGGGTGGGGAGGGGGCGAGAATCTTTGAGGTGTGCACGTGTGCACTTGTCGCGTTGGTCTATGAGGAAGCGCACGTTTGTTTGTGTGTGTCTGTGTGTCTGTGTGTGTGTGTATGTGTGGTCGTGGGTGACGAGAAGGCGTGTGCGTGCCCACAGCAGTTGTGTGTGCCGGCTGGAGAGTTGCAAAGAGGCGTCCACCGTGCAGTGGGGTGCTCGTGCTGAGGAAGAAGGGAGGGGGAAGGGGGCAGGGAGGAGGGAGGAGGGAGGAGGCGTGCCATGCATGAAGAGATGAGCGACAAATAAGCGGACACGTAAACGGAACAGGAGGCTGACGTCCCGATAAAAGACACACGCGTTGACGGCACGAAGTGTTTTCCCGTGCGTTTGGGTATCGCCCCTGCGTGGCTCACGGGCATGTTGGGCTCGTCGGTGTCTGGAGCAAGTGACGCCTCCATAAAGTGAGGGGGCGACAAGGGGCAGTAAGGAAGAGAGAGGGAGCGTGCGTGTAAGATGGACAGCACGAACAACAACAAACAACAGTATCCACATCAACAGAGCACCGGCACTCACCACCAAGTGTACACGACACAGCAGGGCTTGCATGTCTCAAAAAAAGTGCCGGGGCGATCCGTCAGCTGGTGCAGCACCCTGGCCGTCGGAATAGAAGGCCGCCGCGAGCCGGAGGAGACAACCACCAGCGGGCCTTCGCCTTTTCTCCGGCTTACCGCACGGCGCGTTCGACGACCCATTGATCGTCGTCGAAGCGGAGCACGAGGATGATGGGGTACTCCAGCTCTGCAATGTTGCTCTGCAGGGCGGAGCGGCACTGCTGCAGTAGGAGGCGCTGGTCCACCATGGAGAAGTACGCGTGGGTGCCGGGGCAGGTCATCAGCATCCAGTCCGTCGTCTCACGCACCGCGATCTCTGGAATGCATGCCATTGCCTCCCCAAAGTCGAGTGTCACCTTGAAGACGACGTTCTTCGAGAACGTAATCTGGTCCATGTTGGTGCTGCGCATGACTCGCTTGTCCTCGAGGAAGGCCGCCGTGTCCACGGGAATAGACTGCAGCTCCTCCTCTGCTCCACGGAGGATGATCGTGTTGAGGGTGCCGCCGACCACGAAGGTCAGCTCCGGCGACGTCTCCACGTCGCTCAAACGCCGCTTCTTGCCCATGACGAGGGGGGGGGAGCGGCGGGGGCTACGAAGATTGAAGTTCCTAAGCAGCACGGCGCAGCTCTGAGTGCGAAGGAGAAGGTGCCGATGACGAAGGGGTGGGTGCACCGCTATGGCTTATGTTTTTTTTTTGTGGAGGAGAGGGTGAAGGGCGAGGAGGGGGAAGTGGGATGCATCTCGGTAGTGACATGCAACACGTCAAGAGACGCCGAGATGCGATGCAACGCCGCACAGGCGGACCTGGGCCGTAGGATAGCGGTGGACTCAGCTGCTTGGTGTGTGCTGCGGTGTCTCGAAAGAGCAGACACCCTGTCAAGGCGACAGAGGAGCTCCTCGAGCTTCCGTTGTTGTCTTTTCTCTTCGTTGCCTTTTGATCTGAAAAAAAAAAAACGTGTTGTACCCCTCATGCATTGCGGGGCTGCACGTGCGCCTGTGCAGAGGTGCCATCTGAGATTGCGCCCCTCGTTGGCACTGCAGAGCAGTCTGCGCGGCACTGCGCTCTGAAAAAAAAGACTTGGAATAGAAATAGGGAGAGAAGTGATGATGCTCGTGTGGGGGTGCTCTGAGAGTTGTGGGTTGGGGGGGGGGGGGAGGCACACACACCGTTGCAGGCGCCACAGGACACGATGCCACCATCACACCATATCCAGAGGCGTCTTGCGCTTTGGGGCCGGGAAGGCCGCGTCGAGCTCCGCCACGTCGGCCTCCGTCAGCTCGACGCCGTCGGCTGCGGCGTTCTCTGTCGTGTGTGCCGCGCTTCCCGACCGCGGGATGGCGATGACGTTGCCACTGCGCAGCACAAAGGCGAGAAGCACCTGCGTGACAGTCGCCTTGTGCCGCGCCGCGACGGCCTGCACGGCGCGACTGCTGTACAGCTCCCCCTTGAGGTCACCCGCCTGGGCGATGGGGCAGTAGGCCATCACCGGCACCCGGTGCTCCGCCAGCCATGGCAGCAGCGCAAACTCGATGCCGCGCGAGCCGAGGTGGTAGAGCACCTGGTTCACAGCGCACTCGCTGCCGCCGGGCACGCCCCACAGCTCCTTCATGTCGTCCAAATCGAAATTAGACACACCCCAACGGCGGATCTTTCCGCTCTGCAGGAGCTCCTGCATGCACTTCACCGTCTCCGACAGCGGCACTCCGCCTCGCCAGTGCAGAAGGTACAGGTCGAGGTAGTCGAGGCCGAGGTGCGCGAGGGACGCCTCGCAGCTGTCGAAGATCTTGGCGCGCAATGCGTTATCGGGCAGCACCTTGGACACAATAAAGAGCTTCTCGCGAGGCATGCCGCGGATCGCCTCACCGACGAGCTGCTCGGAGCGGCCGTAGCCATACATCTCCGCCGTGTCCAGCAGCGTCATGCCCGCCGCCACGCCGGCCCGCAGCGCCGCCAGCTCGTTGGCGCGCTTCGCCTGGTTGTCGCCGAGCAGCCACACTCCCTGACCCAGCGCCGACACCGCCGCGCCATCGGGGAGCCGCACCGTGCGACGAGAGGACATGGGGAACTGCGAGAGACCGTGTCTGTGTGTGTGTCTCTGTGTGTGGTGGTCGTGGTGATCGTGGTGGTCGTGATGATCGTGGTGATCGTGGTGGCTGTGTGTGCATGCGCTGCTGAAATGTAAGGCCTGGTGGGTGGTAAGGCAGATGAGGGGAGGGGGGGGGGGAAGAGGAGAGGAGAGGAGAGGAGGGGAGAGGCGAGTAGATGTGGCCAGGGGGGACACACACACACACACACAGACACAGACACGCCATTCACTTGCGAGCATGCTCGGCACTCTCAACTGATAAGATCGTGCGTGCTTGTCAAGAGAGATGCTTCGGCTGCGGGGCAGCACAGTTGGTCACTGGGCGCTTGGCATCTTCGGTTTGAGGAGGGAGTGACGCGCACCACGTCGTTGCAACTGTAAAAAAGGAAGAAAGTCAAGAGAAAGGTGAGGAGGCAGCGAGCCGCTTCGAGCCGAGGGAAGGGGAGGGGGAGGGGGCGAGGCTATCTTCTGTCAACACAGAGCGCGGCACACTCGAGTCCCTCCGTATGAATTTCACTTGCACACGCCGTGCGCACTGGCCGCTACCACACATCGAGGTCCTCGGCACGCACCGTTTCCTCCTGCTCCGCACTCCGCTGGCGACCCTCGCTCTGCCGCAGCGGCACGGTTGGCTCGTGGCCGAACAGCCCCGCGTCCTTGAACAGCGGCTGGGGGCCGAGCACGCCGCGGGCAATGTAGTCCGTCACCACACCAAAGCCGTCCTGCGCCAACCCTGCTGCACTCTTGTTCGACGCGGTGCGGCCGCGCTTCACGTCCTGGAAGAACTGCGCCGTGAAGGCGCTCGGGTCCCGCCGCTGGAGGTCGCGCTGCTCCGCCTCCTGGATGGTCTGCAGGCGGTGGCGGTGTGCAGCCGCGCAGACGTTGCACTCCGTTGACGTGTAGAGGCAGCGGTGATGGAAAGCGTGCTTGCACATGAAGTAGACCGCCGGCGTGTCCAGTGCCTGGTGACAGTGCGCGCAGGTTGTGCCCTGGAAGACGACGGCGGAGGTCTGCAGCGCCACGACCTCCTGCTTGACCCGCTCCACCTCACCGAGCCGGTGCACCGTCTGTGCCTGCACCTCGCGGACCTGCCGCGTCTGCTTCTCCAGGCAGCGCTGGCAGTAGTCGCGCACCGTGCGGAGGTCGAGGGTGCTGTGCGGGTTGTTGCTCAGAATCTCGAGCACCACCACCGGGGGCAGCGCGTCGTGGGTCTCGATGTAGTCGAGCACCTTCACAAGATCGACCCAGTCCGAGGTGGGGCTGCGGACGAGCTGGGAGAGCAGCGTCATCCACATGGCCGCTGTGCTGCTGTCCGACGCCGGGCTCTCCCGACACGCCTCCAGCAGCTTCTCCGCCGCCTCGTGCCGCTCCGCCGACGTCGCCGCCGTGTCGCCGAGCTTGGCGCTGTAGTAGCCGAGGATCTCCTCGGAGAGACCGAGGCTGTGGAGGAGGTACAGGATGCCGTCCTGGAAGCGGTGCTGATGGGCGAGGCTGAGGGCGAGGTGGTGGTCGTAGCGGCCCTTGTACGCCTCCAGGAAGATGCGGGCCTGCTCGAGGCGGCGCTCGTACGGCTCCAGCGGGAAGTCGCCCGTCGCGGAGAGCGGCGTCGCGTCTCCTTGCTTTGCGTGTCCGTCCTGCTCGCCTTCTCCAGCGGTAAGTCCGTGAGGATCATTAGGGACGAGCTGCAGCGTGTTCCTGAGATTGCGCGTCATGAACAGCTCGAGCAGCGTGTTGTACAGCACCACATGGGGGCCCAGCGGGGCAGCAGCAACAGCAGCACCAGCAGCGGTGGGAGCAGCACTGCTGGAAGGCGCCTGTGCCTCCTCCGCCTTCTCGTCCTCGTCCAGCACGCCGCTGGCAACGACGGCCCGGAGGAAGTTCAGGAGGCAGACCGGCGAGTCCACAAAGAGGTGCACGAAGGCCGATGCGTTGGCGCGGTGGGGATGCCGCGGCTTGCCTCCGCCCGTCAGACCCGCCCCGTCCGAGAAGAGCGTCGAAGCTGCCCGTGCTGTGGTGGCGCTTGTAGTCGAGCCCCCCGCGCTGGGCTCGACGAGGCGCCGCCCGGGGCCCTTCCAGTGCACGCACAGCTCCATCAGCAGCTCCGTTGTCGCACGCGGCGCGGCACGCAGGAGGTCCTTGCCGAGCTCCACGGCGATCGCCTCCGCCTCATCCACCCCGAGCGTGCGCACGAACTTCAGCGTCTCGAGCGGCGCGTGCATGTCGTACAGCCGAATGCGCGCGCAGTCGTGCACGGCGGCGTAGCGGTCCGCAAGGTACACCGCGGCCGCCGCGTAGCCGCCCTCGCGGCACACCACGATGGCGTTCTTCGCGTCAAAGCGAACATCGTCGCGGTGGATGAACGCGTGGAGCCGTGCCTCGTCCTGCTGCTTGCTGTAGCACGTGAGCAGCAGCGTCGTGTGCGCCACGTTGGCGTGTCCGCTGTGCCGCTGGTTGTGCAGCTCCTCGAGGTAGCGGATGAGCTGCTCTATGTGTGCGCTGCCCATGTAGCGGCGAATGACGTAGGACGACTCGAGGTGACCGATGGTATCCACGTACTGCGCCATGGCCTCGTCGAACTTCCCCTTGCCGTACAGGTAGTCGCCGTAGTGCTTGCGGATGCGCAGCTGCAGTGTCGGGTCCGCCCCGTCCATGGTCTGCGCCAGCTGCTGCGCGATGCCGTAGCACTCCTTGCTGAAGAGGAGCTCCAGCTTCGTCGGCGTGTCCGTCTCACGCAGCCGCACACCGCGCAAGGTAAGCTGCCGCGTCCGCACCGCAGGGTCGAGGAAGAGCACGAGCAGGTCGGCGCCGTCCCCGAGGACGGCGGCGCAGTTCACGTACGCCTCCTGTGGGCGGGTGAGGCCGCGGATGCGGTAGGTCAAGTCGAAGCACTGCAGCTGGTGCTGCTCTGGCCGCCCGTCGTGCTGCACGAGCAGGGCGAGGTACTGCCGGTGTGCGTAGAGGAAGCAGCGCCCCGGCACGTGGTCAACGTCGATCGTCTGCACCGCGGACTTCGACGTCGGGTCGTATGGCGCCGTGGCCCCGCCAAGCCGCACGACGCGACTGCCGGCCGCCGTCGACCCGACTGCCGCTGCGGAGACGTGTGTGGCGGCACTCCCCGTGGCGATGGTCGAGTGCCGCGCCAGGAGGAGGAGGTCGCCGTGTGCGCTGAGCGCGGCCCCGAAGCGTGGGGCACCGCCTGGGGTGGGGCAGGGGTACTCAGACCAGCTCCCGCTGGCCCGCAGCGCCCAGCACGTCACGACATCTTCAAAGACGGTGAAGAGCACCTGCACCGCAGGCGGTGCTGCCGCTGCCGTGCCTGACATGCCAGCCGCGCCGCGACTACTGCCACCGGTGAGGAGAGAGAAGGCGCTGCTCGCTGCCGAGCCGACCCCGCCCTCCGCCGCGCCGCTGCCTTTCTTCTCGGACAGCGTCACACACGCCGGGCTCGGCAGCCCGACGAGGGTGAGCGCGCCCTTCGCGATGCCGCTGCGGATCGTCAGCACCCGCACCGCCCGCTCCTTCGCGAGGTCGCCCTTGAGCACGACGCACTCACGCGTCACGAGCCCGACGGCGGCGTAGGAGAGGTCGGCGGCCACGTCGAAGCTCACGACGGCGGAGCGGATGGAGCCGCAAGAGACGACGCCTGCCGCTTCTGATCCCGCGGCCACCGTGCCGTTGCCAGACGACAGCGGTGGGGGAGGGGAAGAGGCGCTGCTGTTGCTGCCATTGAGCGTGGCGGTGGTGGGTTTGAAGTGGTACTGCAGCTGACGTGCCTCGTCCAGCAGAATCGGAACAAGCGGCATCTCCTCCCCGGGAGGGTGCGCGGCTGCTGCGGCCCTGGAGCCGTTGCTAGTCACGGTAGCTGTGGCGGCGGCACCCCTCGCGGCGGGCAGTAGGCGGTGCTCCTGGCACGGCGGACGCCATCGCAAGGGGGTGTTGGTGGCGTCGCTGGCTGGCGCAGGGCTGCCCGTTGCTGCTGCTGCTGCGGTGGTGGCGCTTGGGTTGTGGTCCAGGAGGCCCTTGTAGAGAGCGGCGAGCTGGTCGAGGTCCCAGACACGCAGAATGGTCGTGTTGAGGGCGTCGTCGTCGCCGATAGTGAGAAGCGCGTTGCGCTGGGCACAGTAGCGCACGTGTGTGACGGGCCCCGCGTACGCCTGGAAGCACCAGCGACTTGCCGGCGCGGCGGCTGCGTCGCTCTTATGCCGGGCGAGGAAGAAGACCTGCCCCTCGTAGTCGCCCACCACGAGCGAGGTCGGGGTGAGGCAGGTGCACACCACGTTGAGCTCCGCCAAGGCGGCGGCGGCCGGCAGGGCCTCGCTTTCGAAGAAGCGGAAGTTGCGCCACACCCCGTCGGACATGCTGTCGCTTGCAGATGCTAGTATGTGAGAGGGGGGAGGGGGGGGTGACGAGGAGGGTGAGGAGGAAATCGAAGGTATCGATACGTGTGCCTGCGTGTGCACTGCTCAGGTTCTGAGGCAGTGAGGGGGAGGGGGAGCGGGAGGGGGGGGGTGGAGGTACAATGTGCATAGTAGATGGGAAGATGGGAACCGCAGAGAGAGAGGGAGGGGGAGGGGACGGGAGGGGGGGGCAGCAGGGCGCGCATCGGTCGCTGCATGGATTCGTCACTCTTCGAGCTCCGTTGGGCCTTCGTTGAATACAGACGGGACGGGGGATGGATTAAGGGAGGGGGGCTGTGCAATCTTTCTGGGGCTCTCGTTATGGCAGACACAGCGCTGCACCGTCTTTTCGTTAACGAATGGAGGCGCAGGGCAGAGCGTAAGAAACACCTCGATCTCTAGGAAGCCTCCACACGGCTACGGATCGCCTGCATCTCCTTCAGGTCCGTCTTGATCAGCTCGTCCAGCGTCTCGATGCCCTCCTGCATCTGCTTGGCAAACTGGATCCAGTCCCGCATGATGTGCGGGTCGACCTCGGAGCGGAGAAGCGGCTGGCCATCCGCGTTGCACCACGCCGCCGGTGCACCCGTCCCGGTCGTAGAGGAGGAGCGCTGCTGCTGCTGCTTCTGCAGGTGCCGCGCCTCTGACGTGTGCGCCGACTGCTGCGTCACCATCGCCACGCGCGAGGACTCCTCCGTCACGAAGGGCCGCAGCTCCCCCAGCAGCTGGCCGTACCGCCCCGGTGCACGCAGGAGCTGCCGCAGCTGCTCCACCCGGCCATTCAGCAGACTCTCCTCGCCGTACGACGTGCCCTGCCGGCGCAGCAGCTCCATTTTGCACAGCAGGGTGTACCAGCGGTGGCTCAGCATCACCTCCTCCTGCTCCACCTCCCGCTGCTGCCGCACGTTCGCCGCGTCCATGGCGGCCACCGCGTCCACGTCCTGCAGGAGCTCGGCCACCTTCGTCTGCAGTACCTGCACCGCCTCGCGCTGCTTCTCCGTGCGCTTCTGCAGCTCCTGGGAGAAGTGGATGGGGGAGGGGTAGAGGCGGCTCGGGTCGGGGTTCTTGCGCAGCGCCGTCATGTACGCCTCGTCGCTGCAGCCGCCGCCGTTGAGGTGGGCGGTGTAGCGCTCCTTCTGGATCGCGTCCATCACCTGCCCCGTCCCGCAGCTGTTGTACACAAAGGCGGTGAAGTGGCAGTTCGGGTGCAGCGCGTTGTAGGACTGATCCAGCTTGACAAGGTAGCTTGCCAGCGCGCTCTGGCGGGTGAAGTCCTGGAGCGTCACAGTGGGCTGCGCAGGTGCCGGAGCCTGAACTTGAGCTTGCGGCATGCCCCCCCACCCACTCCCCGCCGCCGCCGGGGCGGCACCGCCGAAGCCGCCGCCGGTTGCCGCCGTGCCAAAGCCGCCGGCACCCGCTGCGCTGCCAAACCCGCCAGCCGTCGCAGGCTTCAGCCCAAATCCACCTGCGGCCGCCGGAGCCCCGAACCCGCCAGCCGTCCCGGCGGTGGCACCGAAGCCGCCTGCGGTTGCGGGCGGCGCTCCGAACCCGCCAGTCGTGGCCGGAGCCCCGAAGCCGCCCGTACCCGCGGTGCTGCCAAAGCCACCTGCAGTTGCAGGCTTCACCCCGAACCCGCCTGTGGTAGCCGGCGCTCCGAAGCCGCCTGCACTAGCTGCGCTGCCGAACCCGCCCGTTGCGCCGGTCGTGCTGCCAAAGCCTCCAGTACTGGCTGTCGCAGGCGCTGCTGCCGCTGATGCTGGTGCGCCGAAGCCGCCACCGGCTGGGGCGGTGGTGTTGGTGCCTGTGAAGGAGGTCGTGGCGAAGGAGCCCGGTGCCTTGCCGATCGTTGCGGCCGGGGCGCCGAACCCCGTGGCCGGTGCAGAGGACCCGAACATGCCGACGACGATGGACTGAGCTAAACGAAGGGGGTGGAGAAGGCGTGAGGAGATCACAAAAGGGCAGGCGAGCGACGGCGGTGTTGCCCTCTGCGCCGCTTTCTCCGTCTGTGTCTGTGTATATATGTGTGTGTGGGGGAGGGGGAGTGTGTGCGCTCGCTGGGGTGCTGCTGCGATAGACGGCACTCTGGTAACAAAAAAAAAAGAGGAGCTGCGGAAATGGAAGGACGAGTTGAGATGCAGATGATGAAGCGGAGAGAAGTGCTGCAGCACTATCAGCCATGCCACGTCTGCCCGTTGCTGTATTGATCCCGTCGCTGTTTTGCGTTCATCGAGATGCCCATGGCGGTGCTTACGAACTTTGTTTGTTTGTTTTGCATGAAGCAATTTTGGTGGTCGCAGCTTGTGAAGGAGTGTCATCGACTCCCCATCTCCTTGTGTGTCAGGCATCACACACACACCAGCTATAGTGTACATAATTACCGTGTCATAAGCAGGACGGCGACTAGCGCACCCATCAGCAGAGCCTCACACCGCGCTGGAGGCACGCAGGTGCACAAACACGGCCATGGCAGCCAGCGGCCGCTCCGGCTTCTGCACGAGGACGTGCTGCATCAGGTCGTGCAGCAGCGGCTGGATCTCCGGGTGGGCGGCGAGGTAGGTCGTGTAGTCGATCATCAGTTCATCCTTGTGCTTCTCTGCCCGCACCCGCCCCTCGTAGTCGAGGTCCTCCTTCTTCGCGACAGCCGCGGACGGCGCCGGCTGCGGCGTGTTGTCGCTCATGGGTGACTTTAATGAGCGGGACTCCTAGCGAAGGGGACGGGGGGGGGGAGGAGGGGGGAAGCGAGGAGTTGGGTGGAGAGGCACTGCTGAGTAAAGGTGTTTGAGTGTGTGTGTGTGTGGTTTATGGGAAAGCGTGAGGCCGATGTGGAGGGGACAGGGTGCAGGTGATGGAGCAGCAAGGTCTCACCACGTGGAGGCAGGACTGTCACAGGATGCTGGACAGTCTGGATGCCACGTGGCTGTCCAGATAACCATCGGCGGCGGAGATACTTCACGGGCAGGCGGGACGAGTCCAGCACCGTTCGCGAGAGTCGAGCGGTAGGACATCCTCTGACGGCTGTTCTCTTTTTGTTTGTTTCCTTGGATGGACTTCAGGCGCGCACACACACGCAACGGCACGCAGCAGCGGAGCATGAAAACGGGGTAGGAGAGAAGGAGAGTCTGGCAGGGAAAGGCCCGCCCCGCCCCCCGCATCTCAGCAGCAATAGTCAACACCCTGCCGCATGCGGATGCCTGCGGGGGGAAGGGGGGGGGGGAGGGGACCAACGGCAAAGTGAGCAACGCAGAAAAAGTGAACGACAAGCAAAGCGCCAACCTACGCACCCATGAGCAGCACGCAGGCCGCTGTCACACACCACAGACAGAAAGAACGCACACACAACAGACAAAAACAAAAAACCCGGGCTCGAGAACGTCGTGAAGAACACCGCGTTGCCACACACCCACACACACGCAGACAGAGAGAGGCACACACGCATTACGCACGGCACGCTGACGGCCTCAGCTGGGACGAAAAAAGGGGAAGAATCACAGCAGCACAGGCGGTAGAGAGCAGCGTCAAGCGGCTCGGGTCGTGGCTTTTCGCTTTCCTGCCCGAATTCAGCTTCGCCTGTCCACCCGCAGCTGCGTAGAGAAGGGGTGTCCGCTGGACGCACTCAGCGATCGGCGCCCGTGCAGCCGCTCCATGCGAGGTCGCTGCCGGCGCGGCTGGTAGGGCAACCGTGCGGAGGCGCGGTGCGCGAGCTGCTGCACCTGCTCCTGCTCGTGTGTGAGCAGCGGCGCGGTCACACGCACTGGAGCCACAGCACTGGCCACGGTGGGGGACGGCAGCGCTGGAGGCGTCGTGGGCGTTGCGCTCGGGTGGACTTCTGCGGTGACTTCAGCCGGCGCTGGTGGACAGATCGGCAGCCTCCGCCCCGACGCCTCACGGACCTCCTCGGCGTGCCCGTCATCCTGCACCGCCTCCCCCTCCCCGTCGTGCTCCGTCGTGTCGCTGCCGTCGTCATCGGAGGGGTCGGCGTCCCCAATGAGCGAGTCGCGGCGGCGCCGGCGCAGCGAGTGCAGGCCGCGCATCGCCGCCATGCGCTCCCGGCGAGCCGTCAGCGTGTTCTGCAGGAACTGTGCCATGTGCTGCGCGTTGACCGTCTCGCACACGGAGAAGGCTGAGGAGGGGGCGAGGCCGCGGTCGGTGAGGCGGGGGCTGCTGTGCAGGTAGCGCTCGACGAAGAGGAGGGCATCGCGGTAGCCGGCCTCGTAGGCGTTGGACGACTCGCGGTAGAGCTCGGCGAGCGCCGTCGCGGCGGCGGAGAACTTGCGGTGCAGCTGTTCCTTCTTTCGCGGCGGTGTGGCGTTGGGAGCTGGTGGCATGCGCAGCGAGAAATAATATTTGATAGTTTTGCAGTGCTAATGGTGGCAATGCCGAGCTGGCGCTGCTGCCCCCCTGTCGAGGTGTGCGTTCCCCCTCGTGCGTGGGAGAGCGAGGAGCGGGCTCGTGTGTGTGTCCGACGCCTCAAAGGAGGGAGAGCGGTGCGATGACAGACAAAAAACTGTGCGAGCACCAGAGAGGGTGGAAGAGGACGAAGCGCGGATCGCACGTGCGGGTTGAGAGCTCGGCGATGCACCGAGTGGCTCGTCGAAGTGGAGCGCAGCTGCTTGCTGAACCCCCCCATCCACTTCAACCCGATGCCCGTGTCGCAGCAGCGTAGTGTTCTCTGTTCATTGTCAAGTGCGTGTGCTCCTTGTTCGTGATTCAGAAAACAAGCAAACAAGCAATCAAAAAAGGATGTCAGCACGCACAGGCATCAGAAAGCGATTGCTGTGAGCGGCGGTGCCATCGCGTGGCAGTGTCACGCAGATGCCGCCGTAAATAGAGTGAGCAGGAGGAACCACTCCCTCACGGAGTCCCACACAAACACACACACACACAAATACCCACACACACACAAGAAAGGTGAAGATCTGATCACGTACACTGTGGCCTACGGCCTGGAGGTAGACGAGGTCAGAGTGCGCCAGAAGTAGTCGCAGCTGACAAACGCCAAGGCGCTGCTTGGAAAGGAGCAGACGGCGACGAGGCCGAAGCCACGGTAGAAACTGCGCAGCCCACACGCGCGGTACTGCGCCGCCACGGCCTGCGCGAACCCGTAGTGGCGATACCGCGTCGGCTCCGTCTGAATGCGTGTCTTGAGGAGATCGACAGGGTAGAGCACGACCGAGTAGAGCAGCCCGCTCAGCCCACCACACAGCACACGTGCGCGCAGCCCGAGGTCGGTGACGCTGCCCTCCGGTAGGGTCATGAGCTCACGCAGCGCGCTGTTCGTGCCACACCACAGCGTTGTCCCCGGAATCTCGCGCAGGAGGGTGGCGACGCCGCCCTGGTAGAAGCCGCGCAGTCCGCCCTCGTGGCGGTAGACGTCCTGCACGCACCGCCACACCGTCAGCCGCGGCCGTGCAGCAGCCACTGGAGAAGAGGCGAACGAGGCGACGACTCTGGAAGTGGGAACACCCGCAGCGCTTCCACTGCCAGCGGAGACCTGAAGGCGGCACTTGATGAGCTCCAACGGCGTCAGCACAACCGTCGTGGCCAGGCCGCCACCGAGGCCGCCGGCGCACACGTGCCGCACGCGCAAGTCGTCCTCAGAGGCGCCGACCAGCCGCAGGCCGGCCTTATAACCTCCAAAGGTGAGGGAGCAGTCGACGCCGGAGGCGAGGAGGCGGGGCGGAATACCCTTGTAAAAGCCACGGACGCCTTCGCGCTGGTAGAGCTGCGTGACGCACTCCCGGTACGTCGTGTGCGCCGCGAGCTTGTGGCTCTGCATGAGCACGAGCACCGTCTCGAAGGGGTAGCCGATGCACGCGCTGACCACCCCGCTGCACCCGCCGGCCACGAGATCGATGGCGGACTCCGCCATTACACACCCTAAGCACTGTGACGAAGAGGGGGGGGGGGTGGTGAGATAGAGGAGAAGTAAAGGAATACACAACGCCGCGAATGCAGCTTCTGCCACACGTCCCACAGGACGACGTGTGCACGGACACACAAACACACACACACACGCGAACGCAGCCTTGAGATCAGGCTATGCGGTAATAGGAGTCTGAAAGAGAGGTGAAGGGAGCAGCGGTACGATGGGGGTTGATGAGGGGACCCACGCCGCCGAGCCTACGGCAGTCACGGAAGTGCACCGGTACGTCTGTTGGGAGTGCAGGGCACGGCAGAAGGATGCAGCATGAAGATGATGTACCAAAAAGAAGATAACAAAGTGAACAGAGCGGAGAGGGAGAGAGAGAAGTGGGTTTGCTGCGTCAGGCAGCGTGCCGCGGATTAAAAAAGGAAAAGAAAGAAGGCAACGCGAGGCTGCATGAGCGCTCTTGTGCGAGGCTTCTTGACTTCTCCTTTTGTCATTTTGTTTACTTGGTCGAGTTCCTTGGCGCTTCATGTGCACAGTCGCCGTCATCTTCAGCCGCAACTTGGCCATGAGGTCGTTCACTCGAGCTGTGAGCTCGACAACCCCTCCCTTGTGGAAGTCGTTTGTGTTTTTTTTTTGGTTCAAATCGTTTGATGCTGGTGTCGCAAGCCACCAAGTCGCCGTAGACACAGGATCGCGTCGACACATACGCTAGCACCCGCGCGCAAGGAGGGCAGGCGGGGGGTGAGGGAAGAAAAGGTAGGGAGACAGGCAGGGGGGGGGGTGGAGGAGGGGAGACCGTCCGACGTGCGAGGCGTGTCTTTGCGAGCCCCCACAAACAGCAACACACATGCACAGCAGGACGCCCGTCTTCTTGGTAGCTTCTCCCTACCTAGAGACGTGGCACGCCTGGCTGTGAATCACCACAGGCTTTAGGGGAAGGTTCAAGGGTACATGAGCACACGCAGCCATCGTCCGAGAGAGGACAACACACAAACACGCACGGATATGTTTGCGTGAATACACAGCAGCGGGGGGACCTCTACATGAAGCACAGTACAACAGAAAGACATGAAACAACCGGACACATCACCAGGGGGTACACGACGTCACAGGTCCGACGCGGTCGTCCAGCCCAGCCGACGTGCCACCTCCTGCCGCGCGTACGGCGTCACCGCCACGAGTCCACCAGGCAGTGCAGCCAGCTCACCGGAGGTCGCGTCGCCGCTGCCGCTGCCAAGCGGGTAGCGCAGCGGTGCCCCGGTCTGGTCGAAGATGTCGCCGCCGAGGGCGTAGAGAAAGGCGTGCGTGGCGCAGCAGTCCCACTTCTTGATGGTGGATGGCGGGCAGATGAAGACGTCGCACGGGGTGAGGACCTCCTGCGGCACGGTGCGCCCCACCAGCATCCGCTTGATCACGTGGTACTGCTTGTACCCCGCCCCCCTGGCGCACACGCTTGTGCACGGCTCCAGCCCCGCCATCGTCTGCTGCAGGAAAGTCTCCTTCGTCGTGCTCGAGCGCGCCACGAGGAGCGGGGTGTCTGGGGTGCACGTGGGGTGGGGCTGAATGACGACCGGTGCGGGCTGCAGCTCCCCGTCGAAGACCACAAACGGCGAGGTCAGCGCTGGCGGGTTGAGAAGGACCGAGAGACTCGGCACACACGCCGTATCCGCGGTGGAGGCGGCGGTAGCGGTCAGGGGGTAGTAGAAGACGCGGTTCACAACACCCGCGATGGGGACGCCGTCGAGGCTGATGCCAACGAGCGTCATCGGGGCCTGCCATACACCGCCGACGAAGCAGTTGGTGCCGTCGATCGGGTCAATGAAGATGCCGAGCCGCTGCCGCATCGCCTCATCAGACGCAGCGTGCACGACGGCAGCCTCGCCGTCCTGCGCGTCTGGAGTTGCGTGTGCCTGCATGTGGGCGTACATGTCAGACTCGTACGGCATGGCGGGGATGCCGGGGTAGTGCGTCGCCACACACGCCGCGGCCTGCGCGGCGACGGCGCTGTCCGGCTGGTCCTCCTCCCCAATAACGGTGAAGGGCATCGTGGGAAAGGCCTGGCTCAGCGCCTGCAGCACCACCGCCTGCGTGAGCACGTCCGCGGTTGTCACGAGATCGTTGGCCGCATCGCCTTCCTTGTAGTCGAGGTGCGACTTGACGTCGACGGTGACGGCGTCGTGCAGCGAGGCGACGAGAGTAGCCCGGTCCGCCGCGGAGAGCTCCAGCACGGTGCGCGGTGCCGCAGGAGCTGGGGATGACGAGGGGGCGGACCCAGACGGGGATAGCCCCCCCGCGTGGGCTGCCGCCACCTTTGCCTCCACGTCTGGCAGCTTCAAGAGGTCCAGCATGACGTAGCGCTGTGCCGCCAGCGAGGCACGCACGCACACGGCCAGCAGCTGCGCAACGTTCACAGAGGACATTGGGCCACGACGGGTGGAAGGGAGGGGGGGGGGGGGGCTATAAGAGGTGGGGTGGGGTGGGGTGGGGGGGGGAGGGAGGCTAAAGGAGCTTCTGTGAGGAAAGATGAAAGTCGCAGGTGGTGCGCAGCTCAAAGGAGGGGATGCCGATCAGACAGGGGGGCGAGGGAGGGGTGGGGGTGGGGTTGGTGCGTGTTGTCGGAGAGGGCAGTCGCCGAGGTCAAAAAGGAGGCCGAGAGCTCTCTGCTGGTATCTGCCTTGGTTGAAGGGTGGTGAGGTTGTGTGGCGAGGGGGAAGGGACCCTTGACATGTGGAGTCTCCCCCAGTCCCCAGGGTGAGCACTCCCCACCGACACGCAGCTGGTGGAGGTCAAAGACGTCACTTACCCCCGCAGCCAGCTCTTTGATCACTTGAAAATTTAGCAGTCAGTCAACGGTTTGATGTCTTCGACTGACGCGAAGGTCAGCAAGACGATAGAGACGGAGGCTGTTCCAACACAGCCCCGAGAACCCTTAAACTCGCCGACACACCATCAGGCACCGTACTTGGCGAGCTGACCCGCCTTGAAGGCCAACTCCCGCAGCAGTGCGCTGAGTGTCGTCTTGTTCGTCCACTCCGCCACCGGTTTCGCAGTCTGGGCTCCCTCGCTGTTCGTCGGGAACTCCTGCAGCCCACGATCGCGCAGGACGGGGCAGCGCGAGAACAGGTGCACTGGGTACACCGCGCACGGCCCCACCGCGCCGCCCGCCGTCTCCACGAGCTCCGAGTAGTAGCTGGGCGTCGGCCGCAGCCACGCATACGCGTCGCCGCCGCTGCCACCGCTGGGTGGCGCAGTCGAGGCGGCCGGGCACGCCACTCCTCGCCCCGTGTCGAGCACTGCGACGAGGGTGTAGGGCGGCTCCGTGGCCTCCGCAGAGGGTGAGGAGTGCGCCTCGTAGAGCCAGGTGAGTAGATCGGCGACGGGGCCCACGCTGGCGACGGCAGTGCAGTCCAGCAGCGTCAGTGGGGCGGAGAGGCACGCCGCGGCGGAGGAGGAGGAGGCGTCACTGCCGCTCCTCATCAGCTCCTTCATTTCAGCGGCCGCGCTGGAGACGGCGATGGAGTGGTGGCTGACGCGGTTCTCGCGGCAGAAACGCTCCACTTCCTTGACGATCTCCTGCGCACTTGCAGACGGGCTCGTGTCCTGTGGTGCGTCCGCGGCCGACGCCGCTACGACACAGCCGACGTGGTACCCATGCGCGTCGTCGAGCAGCGGCGCCGCGTAGGAGGTGGAGTCGACGAGCGCCACGACAGAGCGGCAGCGGTCACCGAGCGCGTTCATTTGGTCTTTCTGTGTATGTGTGTGTGGGGAGGGGGGGGGGGTGAAGGCGTACGAGAGCTGAATGGCGACGACGTCAGCTTAAAGGAAATGAAGAGGGTGGGAGCTAGTAAGTAAGTGTGTGTGTGTGTGTGTGTTAAGGGGGGGGGGGGCGACTTTGTGGAAGACCACACTGCGGCAGAGACTGCTCTCGTCGATGACCTCCAGTGCCCAGCTCGATCTTACCTGGCCAATTCCCTGCACATCGGAGCAAGCGCCTCGCCAAGGGTGGGAGGGAGGGAGGGGCGACGAGGCCCAACCGCCCCCTCAACGGCTCATCATCCGGTTTTGACGCATCTTCCTTTTCATGAAAGGAGAAGGCGCCAAGCGGAGCCACCGGGGGACCGAAGGGGTCCACAATGCTCGAGTCTCTCAGCCCGTTATCCACAGTATGTGTTCACGTTGCATTCTTTAAGATCATTTGACTATCAAGAGCTCCCTTGTTTCTTGACGAGGCAAAGGCGAGGGCAGGAGGGAGGCCGCACCGCAGCAGGCCCAAGGGAGGGGGGGGGGGGCAAGGCAGCTGAAGAGGGAGGAGGGGGAAGGCGTAGGGGGGAGGGGAAAGGACAAAGGCGGCTGCGGCGCCCTCATGTGACCTCAGCAAAAGAAAGAGAAAAAGGAAAAGACAGCTTTGAAAACGGACTACGGAGAAGGGAGCGAAGCGACACGCTACAGATGAGGGTGCGCGGCTGCACCAGCAACACGCGTGCAGGCAGCCGCGTCGACGCCGTTATGTGTACTCTTGGACCATATCGAAGACGCCAACGCCTAGAGGCGTGCTCCATTCCCATATGAGACACAGATACCGCACAAGGAGATTCTTTTTTTTGTGCTTTTCACTCGTATCAACCAGCTTCACGGACACCACGTCACTTGACCTCCATGAATCTCCGCCGCACTCCACCCGCCGGAACACCGTGGTGGGCACCGCAGCACCTCCGTACGTGAGCGGGGAGCCGCCCATGAGAGAGGAAGAAGAGACCGCCAACACACGAGAGCAACGCACGACACATATACATGGAGCCGGAAAGGGAGGGGCGGGGGCGGTGTGTGTGTGTGTGTGTGTGTGGCGTGGAGGGACAAGCTGGACTCGGAAAGGAGAAAAACAAAGAGGAAGAGAGACGCTGGGAGGCGGTGAGGGGGGTGTCTCCAGTAGAGCGACCCGTACCGCCTGACAGTTGCCGCCGTTCACGGTGTCACAGCAGCGTGCATCCATCTGTGCGTGCACCCCGGGAAGGAGGGGAGGAGGGGGGAGAAGAGTGAAAGAACAGCCAAAGAAAATGAAACACAGACGAAGAGGACACTTGTGGTGCGAGATAACAAAGGTAGGGCAAAGGCGGGGGGCAGGAAGGGACGACGGACTTGTGCTCTGGAAAGGATCTATCTGACGCTTGCGTGCTGCCGGTTTCGACGTCACACGTTGCCGTGGCAGCTGTGACACTGGTGGAGTTGTAGCCGTGACTTCTTGGACTCGTCAAGCCTCGCATGCGGATGAGCTCGCAAGCGGCGGTATGGAACCGCACGGGCAAGCCGATGAGCAACGAAGGAGGAGGAAGTGTCATCGTGGAGCGTACGTACGCAGCGACATCTGACACGGGAACACAACAACACTAACTCAAGGGTCCGAGGCAGATAGGCACGTGCACATACACACACACGCACACAGAGAGGGAGAGAGCGATGGCCAAAAGCAGAGGAGAAGAAAAAGACCAGGAACACCAGAGTCGCAAGCACACTTACACAAGCACATCTGCACACCCACACACCCACCCACCCACCCACACACACACAAACACACAAACACACTCAAACACACACACACGCACACGTTCCGGCAAATATATGGCACCAAAGCCCTTCAAAGAAAAGAAAGCAACAACAACGAAAAGATCAAAGCGCAGCAACAAGAGAGCGGGAAAAGAAGCAAGAAAAAACAAAGAGGGACGCAGCACAGACGCGGCATCGTCTCCTCCTCTCGGAGCTACACACAGAAAGAAAGAGAAAGAGAGAGAGGGAGGAGGAGGTCAGGGAGGTCAGTGCCGTGCCTCCGTGCACGGAGTTGGCGGGATGGGAGTGACGGAGGAGGAGGGAGCGTGCTGCTGGAGTGGGAGTCAGGTGGTGCCTTGTCCCTTTCTTTTTGGCCTCGTTGATCTCTGACGATGCACGACGCTGGTCAGGTTTCCACGCAGTGTCACCTGTGCGAACCGGGTGATGCGAGGCGGTGCAGACATGACAAAGGTGAAGGTGTGGGGGGGGGGGGGAGGGGAGGGGGAGAGGAAGACGTCACAAAGGCAAAGTGATGCCGTGACGAAGGGGAAGAGAGAACACACACACACACACACACATAGACAGAGACACTTTATAACGAAAAAAATGAGAGGAAAGAGAGGTGACCAGCTCTGCCAGCACACTCGTGGGGACGGAGGGGAGGGGGGGGGGGAAGCGAAGAGGGGTGGTCGTGGTCGTGGTGATGGAGGGAGGGCGATGGACTTCGTGGCGTTCGCGCGCTGGTACCTACTCCGTATGAGGAAGAGGGGGGCAACGAGAGCACGCTGAAGGCCCAGTGAGCCGTTTAGGAGGCCCCACCGTACATGCTCGCTCGCCACGAGCTCTCTCCTGAGCAGGCACTCAACGTACAAAAAGAAGATCCCTCTTGTGTGTGCCCCCCTCCCCTCCTTACGCTCTGGAGCTTTGCTTTCTCAGGCGCGGTCGGCGATCTCCTTGCGGCTGCCAAAGAACCCGGAGACCGCGTCGACGACGGTCAGCACAAACTTGCCTCCGAGACCGGGGTAGCGGCTGAGCAGGCTGCGGGTGTATGAGACATCGTCGCACTTCCTCAGCTGCGCGTCGATGCGCTCTATGGCGGCCGCCAGCGACTTGGCGATGGAGACGGTGCTGGCGTCCTGCGGGTCGAGCTTCTCCTGCAGCTCCACGCAGTACTCGCGGAACATCGTCAGGGAGCTGTAGAGCGTCGTCGCGTGGAGCATGATGCGGCACGACTCCGGCCGCGACACCTTCACCTTGACCTGGAAGGTGTCCGCGTTGTTGTACACCTCCTTGAGCGTTGCAATCGCCATCACCTGCGGGATGGCGCAGAAGCGGAAGACGGACGGGTCGCGCAGGGCGGTGAGATAGTCGACGACGTACGGCACGTGCACGAGGGCGTCGGCCACCATCGCGTTGAGGCACTGCAGCGCGGCAGTCTTGTTCGCCTCCTCCTTGAAGTCCTTCAGCTCGCCGGCGTAGGCGCCCCAGATCTCCTTCGGCCAGAACATGCGCGGCGGCTCCTCGCGGATGTCCTCGAAGTAGTCGCGAATGATGTTCGTCTTCTGCAGGAACAGGCCCATGAAGTTGGAGCTGGTGAGGTCGTCCTCGAGGTGCGCGTCCTCGAAGCCGCAGCGCGCGAAGAGCTGGGTGAGGCCGTGGCCGACGAGGCCCGCGACGTAGTGGCAGTAGAGGTTGTAGTCCTGCTTCGTCACAACAGGGCGCTGCAGGAACTCGCACATGCCATTCGCCATGCGCTCGCAGATGTCGGCGATGACGTCCTGGTACTCCTTCTTGAGCTTCTTGAACTCGCGCGACACGCACGGGTACTTCTCCAGCAGCTCGCGCTCGCGGCCCTCGCCGACGCCGGTCATGCACCAGCTCATGTCGCTCGTTTGGGTGTGGAACCTGGGCAGCTCCTTCAGCTTCGTCTCCACGGACACCTTCATGTCATCCTCCAGTGTGTCGAGGGCGCGCAGGACGAGGTAGAAGATGCAGATGGCATCGCGCAGCTGCTGGTCCGCGAGCTGCGCCACGACCACGGCGAAGGAGCGCGAGACGTCGTTGAGGACGTCGTAGCAGAAGCGGAGGTCCGCCTCCTCTTCGGGGATCTGCACCTTGACGGAGCGCATGTGCCACTTGACGCGCAGCATCACGACGGCATCGGAGAGGAAGCCCATGATGGCTGACGGAGAGGGTGGGGGGGGGGGGAAGTAGAGAGAGGGGGGGGGGGATTGCGGGGAGGCTATGGCTTTGACGGACTGATGAGCGGCGCGAGCGCACGGTGCGGAGGCCAGGTAAAAAAAAAAAAATGTCGGAGGGGGGGGGGTGATGACGGAACACGAAAGTGCGCAGGAACGGGGTTGCTGCTTTCATGGAGTAACGATGCACGTACGTGTGCGTGAGAAGATGAGGAGGTGGGTGGGGTGGGCAGACAGTGGAGGTCAAAAGCGACAGTGGCGCGACATGCATGGGTCGGAGAAGACGACTGAGGTGTGTGTGTGTGCCTTCCACCGACGTACAGAGATGCAGGAGACGAAGCGAGTCCACGTAAGTCCATGGCAAAAGACACGCATGGGTTTCTCTGAGAAAATGACTCGTCCATTGTTGAAGGGCAACGCACGCGCTCCATGAAAAAATATATATATCCAAAACAGAAAATGGCAGAAAAGAAAAAGGGTGAACAGAGAGATAGAAAGAAGATACTTGAACGGACTCGGGCACACACACACACGCATACACACACACGCATGTGTGTGAATTAGACGTTCACCACTTCTTAATGCCATGGTGTCAGAGCCGGCTGGGCTGCCGCACGATGCGGCCGCGGTCGTCGACAGTGCCGTCCACCCACGACTGTAGCATCGCGTACGGCGTGGTGCCGGGGCCCTGGAGCTCGATGTCGGGGTGGTGCTTCTCGAAGGCGCGCTTCACGTCGGCCTTGTTCACCCACAGGACCCGCTCCAGCTCCGACGACTCCACGACGAGGTTCGGCGAGGCGTCGGCAACGGCGTAGTAGCAGAGCATGATGAGGTGCGGGTACGGCCACGGCTGTGACCCAATGTAGCGCAGCTCCGTCACCGTCGCACCCGTCTCCTCGAGCACCTCGCGCCGCACCGTCTCCTCCATCGACTCGCCGTGCAGCACGAAGCCGGAGAGCAGCATCAGCATCTTCGTCTTCTTGCGCCGCTGCGAGAGGATCACGTTACCCTTGCCGTCCAGCACCGCAACGAGCACGGCGGGGATCAGCTGCGGAAAGTGCTGCCGTTTACACTTCGTGCACTTGCGGCTGAAGCCCACGTCGCGCGTCGCGTCAGTGGCACCGCCACAATACGCGCAGAAGCGGTTCGCCGCGTGCCAGCGGACGAGCGAGACGGCGAGGCCGTAGGCGCCCTGCTCCGCGCGGGACATGTCAAACACGTACCCGTCCTTGGACGGCGCCCACTCCAGACGGGCTAGCAGCGGCCCCACAAGGTTGTCGGCCATCGCGGAGAAAATGTTTTCGCCGGTGCGGGGGTCCTCTCCGACAAAGATGAGCTCCGCGGCGTTCTTCACCTCGAGGCTGCCGTCCGCCAGCGAGTGATGCCACCACCCTTCCCCAGCCCGCCGCTGCGCGCGGGGCACGAAGCCGACGTTGGCTTTCTTCACGATGACAACGCGCGGCTTGTGGGCAGGCTGCAGGCGCTGCGCCTGGAAGCCCGGGGCGGTGCGCTCCTGCTCCAGCCGCCGCAGCTCCCCACCCGTGAGCGTGAAGTCCAGCAGCTCGCTCATCTGTGGCCTTGAGGTATGAATGTCTGAGTATATGAGTCTGTGTGTGTGTGTGTGGGGGGGGGGGGGGGGGGGCACTGGCGGTGGGAGGTGCACCGTCGCGGGAGCAGGTTCCAGTAAAAGAGGAAGACAGGGAGGAAAGTCAAAAATGGCGTGGCGAGGACACGAGAGAGGCCGCCGCGCACTGCAGCGGGGGGGGGGGGGGGATGGTTCTGTTTCTCCACACGCGGGTGCTGTCGTATGACTGCGTCCCTGATGTTCACGCTACATGAAAAAAAACGACAACAAAAAGGAAAAGAGAGACACGGGTGTGTGTGTGAGTGTGTACGTGTATGGTATTGAGGAGGCGATGTGCGTGTTTTCGTCTCGAGTACACGTGGCAGGACACCGAGCACACGGTGGTGAATACGGAGGGCAGCTTTGAAGTGGTGTTTGAGAGGGGAGAAAAAACGATATGCAGGCACGGAGGAGAGGGGTGGGGGCAGCGCACGTACTCGTTGGCTATTCGTATGATGGATGTGGGCAGTGGCTTGGGAAGGACGAGGAACGGAGTTGGAGGCGAGTGGAAGACATGGTGCATGTCGTGCTTCATTTTCTGCGTCGTCAGAGGTACAACATCAGGTCGACCGCTCCGTGTGCAGCGGTGCGGGCCCTCTTTTCGCTGACACGTTCGCAACACCGAGGCACCTGAGCACACACGAGGTGGCTCCCCCCTCCTCGGTCCTGAAGAAGCTCCATCAAACGAAGAGACGTCGTGGAGAAGCGGTCTGCGTGGGCACAGGAGAACCGGAGCAGAACAAGAGAAGTTCTTTTCTCCCGTATCCGATGCACCCAGAACACAGCTTCATCGGGTGCGTGCGGCGCTCCAGTGTCGCGTGCCGCTGTCCATCACGCAAGTGCCTGATGACTTCGCAGCGGCGATCTCGCCAGGCTGCATTCCTTACCTCAGTGATGTCTTGTGAATTTCAAGCTGATACCATGTCATTTCGGCAAGTCTCACATCACACCGAGCGTGTCCGTACGACCAAAAACAGGTTCAAATTTTCCGGCTGTGCATGCGCAGCAGCTTTCAGCACAACACGAGGCTGCACACGTCGACATACACACACACACACACACACCCACACACACAAACATGTGCACAGGCAATGCCATCCATCCCCCGCTGTACCGCGGTGGACTGCAACGCGGGACAGGGAGGGAGGGAGAGGGAAGGAAGGTGTGGGGGCAGGACAAGATTGCGCGGCGAGCGATAGCTGTGTATGTGTGTGTTGGCGTGTGGAAGGGAGGAGGGCAGCAAGCGAGGGAACGGAGAAGCAAATGGGAAAAAAAGAAACACACACGCACTCGCACACGACGAGAAAAGCAGCGCAAACGCACAAATCGCGCACACAGAAACGAGAATCAGAAGAACAGCGCCATCGCCGAGAGAGAGGGGGAGGGGGGCTCGAGGGGGCAGTGAGAGCCGGCCGGCATTACGATCTCCAACGCCGTTCAGTTCCTAAACACACACACACACACACACGTGAAGGCGTGCGCCCGCAACCACGATAGCTTGAAGTCCGCCATAGAGCCTTCAAGGGGACGTGACGAACAACAGAGGGGGGAGGGGGGAGGGGGGAGGGGGGGAGGGCGTGCTAGCACGGCGCGGACGGCGCGCTGTGCTGCGGCTGTCACCATCAGGGTGGAAGTTCCATGGCACACTGATGCCGTGGAAAGGCACACCATAAGCACACAGACATACAAAGACACGGACATGCTGACATACACACACACGCAGACAGACACACACACACAGGCACACAGGCACGCACACCTGTGCAGAGGAAAAGAGAACACACTGGTACAGAGACACATACAACCGCCGAGGGAAGACCCGCCGCGTGAACAACGTGGCAGGGGGGAGGGAGGGAGGGAAGCTACGTGAAGACCTGTGAGAGGGAGAGACACGAGTGCTCCTCACCCGGGTAAAGGAGACAGAGAGAGAGGGAGGGGAGGTGACGACGACGGCGTGTGTGCGGCGACTACGCAGACACGTGCGAGATGCGCTCCGGGCTCTTGCTGTGCCTCGCTTTGACATAACATGGTCGTCCTCCACACGTGGGGAAAAAAACCAAAGGGGGGGGGGTGCAGAGGAGCCTTGACACACACACACACACACACACACACACACGCACACGAGAGAGAGTCGAGTCGAGTCGAGTCGGTGGGGGAGGAAAGAGAAGGGGGGGAGTGGGGGAGAAGAGAAGACCAGGGACGAAACATCGCCGTGTGGAGCGCCGCACACGAGGAGAGGAGTCCCACAAGCAGCGGTGCGGCATTGGAGCGAGAGAGAGAGAGAGAGGGAAGGGGGGGGGAGGAGGGGAGGAGGGGAGGAGGAGGGGCATCATGCGCAGACGACAGAGGGGGGGGGGGAGGCGCTAGGGCGAGAGAGAGAGAGGGCGGAGAGAAGACGGGTCTGCGTGTTTTACAAAGCTTCAAGGAGGGGGGGGGGGGTGGCATAAACACCGCCAGTCTCGACCCCGGCCGTGTCTGCAGACATCATGAGAGGGAGAAACAAACAAAACAATCGGACGGTCTGAAGCAGCTGGCAGCAGCAGCAGCCACGGCCCCTTGAAAAAATTTTCAGTCTGCTCGGCTAAAGTACTCGGCGGTGCCTCTCTTCTCCGCGCCGGCTCCCCATCAGCGAGAAGGACAAAGGGGAGGGATCAACACTCCTGCGACCGAGCGTTGCGACGCAGGTTGAGGTGAGGGAAGAGAGGGGGGGGGGGGGAATGAGCGGAGCGCCTTCCTGAGAGCTCCGAGGAAGGGAAGGGGCGTGCGTGTATAGAGAACAGAGAGAGCCGCGTGTGAGGGGAGGGGGCAGATGGAAGGGGCGGGTGGGGCGGGTGCGGTGGAGTGCGGCGAAGGTGGGCAGACAACAGAGCCCGGGTGAGAGCGTAGGAGAAGCAAATAAATCGTTGGAGACGGACAAAGAAGGGGGATAACGACGAGAGGCCGACAGAGGGAGAGCCAACGCGCGGGCTCTCATGACCGCTACACACATACACACACACACACACACACACACACACACACACACACACACGGCAGCGGCTGCACCAGCGCGACTCTGACGGCGAGAGACAACCACAAGATCGAATACAGCTGAGGGGGGAGGGGGAGGGGGGGGACAGAGAGAAGGAGGAGGGAGGGGCGAGGACACGACTTGAAAAGCTGCACGGAAGATAGTGGCGGGGAGTGCGTCTCTCTCTCGCCCCTCTCTCTCCCTGTCTATCTCTCTTTGTGTTAAGGTGACCTGGCCTCCTTCCCTTTCTCCCCTCTCATCGTGTGACTCTGCGGACGGGGTGAGCGCTTCGGGGCGGAAGTCCGACCCGTCACACACGCACGTACGTACGTGTCATGCTCGGTACTCGTAAAAAAAAAAAAAGACGAGAGAAGAGTGCGCTATGAGTTTGAATACGAGGAGTGATGACTAGCGGGCGCAGCTCGATCACGGGGCGGCCTTCTGCAGGGTAGTGAGCCAGTCCTCGTACGCCTTCTGGTCGGGCGCCATGAACCAGAACGCTTTGCCGGCCTGGTTCTTCATCGCGAAGACGTACTCCTCGCCAGCCATCATAACGTCGATCGGGCACACCGAGGTGAGGGTCGACACCGGCACGAACTCCTCCAGGTCATTGGCGCTCGGGTCCCGGATCACTATCTGCTTCTTGTCGAAGCTGAGCTGGCACGGCTGCCACCCACGCAACGCCGTGTGGCGCTTCACCGTGCCGACCAGCGGCGCCGGCTCCTCCGATTGCGCAGGGACCTCCTCCTTGTTCAGCGACTGTGCGATGCACCGTGCGATGGCCTCGCGGACGTCGACGGGGATGCGGTTGTGCTTCTCGACACTGCGCTTGAGTGTCTCCAGGTTGGAGCGGATGAAAGGCTCGTGGAAGAGTTCCTGAATGGTGGGCCGCTTGTTGGGGTCAACGGAGAGGAGGCGGTTGCACACGTCGCGCAGCTGCGCCGTGTACGACGACGGCAGTTCGGAGCGGCGGCCGTGACAGATGTTGGTGATGAGTTCATCCATGTTCTTGCCCGTGAAGGGGCGGCGCAGGGCCATGACCTCGTACAGCACCACGCCGAGAGCCCACATCTCACTCTTCTTGCTGTACGGCTGGCGGTGCCACAGCTCCGGGCTGAGGTAGTACGGTGTGCCGCAGAAGGTGGACCCGACGGCGTTGGAGAGGGAGTCCTCGTACTGGCGCGAGAAGCCGAAGTCACCGAGCTTGACGAGGCCGGTCGTGGTCAGGAGGATGTTCGCTGTCTTGAGGTCGCGGTGCATCATCTTGTTCGAGTGGATGTGGTCCAGCGCAAGGCACAGCTGCAGGAAGATGAAGACCACCTCGTGCTCCCGGAAGAACTTCATCTCGCGCACGCGGGCCTTGATCTGCTTGTATAGATCGCCGCCGTCCGCGTACTCCATCACGATGAGCAGCTGGCCGTCACGCTCGATGGCGTTCTCGCAGCGCACGATGTGCGGGTTGCGGCAGCGGGAGAGGCACTTGACCTCGTTCGTCACGAAGCCGCGGTCCTTCTCGCTCATGCTATTCAGGTCCATCACCTTGGCGGCGAACACGCTGCTGGTGGCGCTCTCCTCCACGCGCCACGCACTGCCGAAGCTGCCCTGTCCGAGCAGGCGCTTCTTGACGTACCGGCAGTCCGGCGTGCGGCCGAGGACGCCCTGCAGCGGGTCGGAGCCGGTCTCCGTCGTGCTCGGCGGCACGGGCAGGCCGTTGTTGCCGCCATTGGGCTTGCGCTGATCCTGTTCTTCCATGGCGATGGCAGCGGCGTGGGTGGGGAGTATAGGGGGAGGGGAAGAGAGGGACGACCGGGAAATCAATCAAGACAACGGCACACGTGGGAGCGCTGTGCTTCGAGCAGCGTCACTGGGCACACAGGGAAAGAAGAGGAGGAGAATAAAGCAAAGCAGGTGTGGAGCGTGGTGGACCAGTTGGCGTCAGAGTGGGCCTATGTGTGTGTCTATGTGTCTGTGGGGGCGGAGGGGGGGAGGGGGATCGAAGAGGAGGAGGGTGTCAACCAAGAAAACCCGAGGAAGGGGTAGGTGGGGGGGGGGGCAGCCGGGAAGGAGGCACGCGTGTGTTGAGGGAGAGTCGAGGGCAAGCACCGTCGACGAAGTCAAGAAGAAAAATGTGGAGCTGGACAACACGAGGGAGGAGGGGAAGGGGGAAGAAAGGCGCAGACCATGCAGCAGATGGCCACGTATCGTGCGAGGGAGAAGTGAAAGGGGGGAAGGGAAGGGGGAGGCAGCTGGACAACAGCAGCAGTGCCGCCACAGTGGAGTCGATGGGATGAGATGAGGGGAGAAAGCGGAGAAAAGGACAAATTAAAAGAGATCTGCAGGAGCGTGCTGGTGTGGGAGCTGATGGGGGCGGGGGGGCGGGGGGGGGGCGCTGAGTCGGCAGAGATGGCGCAGCTTGCACTTGTATAGTAGGCGACGCTGCGCTGCGGATGGAGGTCCTTGTGTCGGTGATTGTGTGTGTATATATGTGTGTGTGTGTGTGTTTGTGTTTGCGTGATCGTGTGTGCGAGTGACAGGGGCAATGTGGGAGCTGGATGTTTGGCGTGTGGAACAACAGCGACGGGGTACAGGTGGCAGCGGCCAGCAATCCAAGTAGTTCTTCTTATTCCAGAACACCGATGGGTGCACGAGGAAGGAGGGAGGGACGGGGGAGGAGAGATAGATAGAGGCAGCAAGTGGAAGTGGAAGTGTGGAGTGAGTTGAGAGAGGCACCGTCAAGGTACCTGCACGCAGTCTGTGGTTGGGCTGCTTCGCATCACAACTCTGCGGTGTGGTTGCTCCGTGAAGCCCCAAATGGCCTTTCAGGCTGCACCGCTTCGCTTGTCGCTCGGCCTTGTGCAGAGGAGGAACCTAGAAGAGGCGTTGCATCGACCCATCTGGCACGTCAGGTTCCCTCCCTCCCCCACTCATCGCCCGCCAGAGCCTACCGTCGCTGATTTCGGGAAGTTTGGCTCATATAGAAAACCCAGTCTTACGCGGTGAACTGCTTTAAGCCGAGGCTCCAGCACGGCGCCACCCGAGACACGACGTGAGCGCTCGGTACGCCGTTGTTCTCCCTTTCCCCGGCCCCTTCATCCCTCCCATCCATCCATCCATCCTCGCCGTGCGACGTGCGCTCGTGCGTGTGGATGAGCGGGGAAGACATGAAGAGCGAAGAAGTGGACAGGAGACTCGCCCATCCACACAAGAGGCGGAGACCACACGCGGAGAACATAGGAGGCGGGGGGGGGGGGGGGGGGGGGAAGCGCCTTAAATCCCTTACAAGAGTTGGCCCGCAGCGTACAGGAAAATCGGTGCCTGCGTGTGCCCATCATCACGTCAGCCGTCACCTAAGCGACTACACTCACACTAAATAAACAAAGAACAACAACTGAAGGAATGAGGGCCATCAACACACCCGCCAACGCCTGCACGCGTATACGCTGACTCGAGAGAGGGGAGGGGGAGAGAGGGAAGAAGGGAAGCTACAAGCGACACAGGAAAGAGGAGAAGGGAAAACAATCAACAAAGCGAAAAGAGAAAAAAAAAGAACATCGACAACGGTGATCGATGTGGGTGACGTTGTCAGGCTTCCAATAATATCGACGGAGCGGTGTGATGGGGAAGAGAAAGGGAGGGGGGCAGGTGGGGTGGGGGTAGAGAGACACGTATGACAGTCCCGCTAAAAAAAGTCAACACCGGAAAGAAACAAAAAGAAGAGGGGAGCGTGGGACGTGTTTGCCGGGGTGCAAAGACAACAGACATGTAAAGCGGCAAACCGCCACATCGTGACAACGCACAGGACACAACAACAACAGCAACAAGGACCGTCTGAGATGGAGAGAAAGAGAGTGAGTGGGAGGGGAGGAGGGGTCGAGGTAAACGGCAGAGGTCGTGCTTCATGCGCGACGAGGACACACAACGGGATGGTCACAGAAAACACCGAGGACGCACCAAACGTCTTACAGAAGAAGAAAAAAAAAAGAGAGCGACACACACACACACACACACACAGCACACAAAGACGTGGATGTTCCACAGCACGACACAAGGAAAGGGAGGCAACATCCAACGTGAAGGGAGTAAAAACGAAAATCTCTGTCCATTAAGGTATCGGGGGGAATACCAGCACTGTTGTCGCACTGGGACACACACCGTCGCATCAACGCACAGCCTTCCAGCAACAAGCATCTCGAAAAGGAAAGAAAAGGCAGAAGCACACAGACACAGAGACACACACAGAGAAACAGAGAGGGAGAGGGACCCGAAACGGAGTAGAGGGAAGCGTCACGCCCGCCGCCCCTCTCCCTTTTTCCACCATCCACACCACCACCCATCCCGCCCTTTCATCAAGCCACCCCGGCAGCTCACAGTTCAGAGGTGGGTGAAAAGACAAACGACTCCCCCAGCGCGCTCTTGGCGACCTCCGCAACGACAGGGTCCTCGAAGAGCTTCGTCAGTGCGCGGCCCATGGCCGCCGCGTCGCCGGCGTGCTGAGCCAGGACGCGATGCAGCTCGCGCGCGCACTCGGTGCTGCTCAGCGCAGCGTGGCCGTTGCTCCCGCCCGTCCACGTCCCGTCGACGCTCTGCAGCCACGCGAGGTGCTGCTGGTCGTCGGTCCCCCACGCCGGACCGTCGGGGTGGGCCGCCACATAGCGCTGCTCAATCTCGCGCACGGCCTCGGCGAGCCCGGCGGCGGCGTCGCACTCGACCATGTCGTTCGCCACCTCGAGCTCCTTCAGCTTGCGCTGCAGCTTGTGGTAGAAGTGCCGGCGGCTCTCCTTCCACGGCACGGCGTCACGCACCACGCCGGTCGCCTTCATGCGAATGCACGTGTCGTGCAGGTCGGCAAAGCGCACGGCGACGTCGCGGTACTGCGGCAGCAGCTCGTTCTCCACCTCGCGCGCTGCCTTCGGCTCCATCGTCGCCAGCTCCGGTCGGCTGCGGCGGATCAGGTCGCGCACGTCGTTGTCGCGGAACTTGATCTCGACCACGCCGGACGGCTCGAGGATGCCGCCGCGCGAGGATGGGTCGCAGTACATCTCCACGACGCCGTTGTGGTTGATGACCGGGTCGACGACGACCCACGCCCCACCGCGCAGCTCGCCGGCCGGGGGGATGTAGATAAACACCGGCGCCGTGTACACGCGTAGGTTGTCCACGATGGAGGCACCGAACTTGAGCACCTCGTCGAACATGTCCCGCATGCCACCGGAGAAGCCGCGCCAGTTGGCCAGGATGAAGCACGGCAGCCGCTCGTGGTGGAAGTCGTCGAGGGCATCGGCCGTCTTGCGCGCCGAGTCGGGAAACCACACCTGGCCGGCCTGCGTGATGAACGAGGCCGCGGAGGTGGGGTCGGCCGGGTCAGCCGGGTCGTACTTCTTCGTCAGGCGCGTCTCGACGAGGATGACACCGCACGGGATGCCGCCGAGGGTGGCGCGGCCGGCGACCACCGTGCGTGCCCACCCCTCGAGCGTCTCCATCCACGAGCCGCGGTCGAAGAGGCCCGTCTGGCCCAGCAGTCCGGTGACGAGGTGGCGCGGGTCGTAGGGCGTGTTGGGCACCGGGCAGAAGGTGACGTCGCGGTCGACGGGGTCGTGCGTGGGCCACAGCAGGCGGTGCGGGGTGCACCGCTGCGGGTGCACGACGGCCGGCACGTAGTCGAGCCACTGCAGCAGCACCCGGGCGGAGCTGTAGTCGTGGCGCGTGCACCAGTGCGACACGCCGTTGGGCACCATGATCTGCTTGCCGCCCAGCTGGCTGTTGCCCATGTACACGTCCTTGCCGAGCAGCCGGTTGAGGGCGCTGGCGCCGGTGAGGATGAGCGGCGAGTCGTTCGTCTGAATGACGCGGCGGCCGATGCGGTTGAGGTAGGCACCGATGCCGACGCTGCGACCCGACACGAGGCTGATGGTCGGGATCTCGCTGTAGTTCTTCGACATCTCACCCGCGACCAGGCCGGACCCGCTGAGGTTCTCGACGCCCATGTACTCGGTCGGCCCACCGACGACGCCCTTGATGACGTAGCGCGTCTCGCCGTTCACCTCGAGCGGCTCCACCTCCATGCGGATCTGCTTGCGCGCCGTCAGCTCCTCATAGTCAGCCTCGGTGAGGTAAAGGTAGGCGATCTCGTTCTTGTCCGTGAACTCGACGAGGAAGCGCTTCTTCACCTCGGTGCTGATGCCGAGGCGGGCACCGCTGTTTGCGCTGACGTACACGAACGGCACCCGCTGCGCGCGGGCCAGCACGCAGGCGGCCTTGAACAAGACATCCTCCGGGACGGCGAAGGAGCCGGACTGGAAGGTGATGTCGTTCGCCGCCACCACGACACGGCGCGTCTGCGTCATCTCCGTCTCCGCATCATAGTAGCTCGGCGCGGCGTACTCGAGCATCCACACCACCATGCCGCACGGCTGCGCGGACGACTTGTTCGGCGTCAGCGTCTCGCCGTCCTCGCCGAGGAAGAGCTGCGTAGCGCGGAAGGAGTTCTGCGGGATCGCGCTGGCCGGCAGGTCGCGGGCGCGGCGCAGCTTCAGCCAATCCTTGCGCACAATCAGGTTCAGCATTGCCGGCCAGTCGTGCACGTACGTCGTGTCGGCGCGGCGCGCCTGCAGCCGCTTCACCTGCGTCGCGTCGAGGTGCGGGTACGGGCCAAGCGAAATGGCGCGGTGGCGCGCCTCGCGCGGCTCGGACATGACGCCGCTGGAGCGCTGCTGGTCCTTCTCCGACGGCAGCAGATCGCGCAGCGCCTCCAGCTTCGACACGGTCCGCATCATCTGCGGCGACCCGCGCGACACCGTCGAGGTCGGGCTGGCGGGGTTCATCTCGACGAGGAACTCCGCGGAGCGGCTCGCGGACGAGTAGTCGACGTCCTCGGACGTCTCAGCGCGGTGGAGCTGCACGTGGCCGTTCTCCAGCGACTCGTAGTACACGTGCACCGCGACGCCGTAGCCCGACGGGCTGCTGGCGATGACGCGCATCGGGATCAGCCCCGACGCGACGCGCACGTGGAAGGCCAACTCGACCTCCCGCACGCCGAGCTCGGCGAGCTTCTCCTGGTACGACGTCGCGGCGGCGGCGAGGAGGCGCTGCAGTGTGTGGACGTCGAACGTGAGCTCGATCATCTTGACAAAGACGTGGTTGCTGTCCGGGTACCCCACCGTCGCGTCGTCGCGCGCCACCTGCAGCGCGGCGAGGCACTTGGCCAGCATGTGCCCCACGTCCACGTCCGTCGCCTCCGTCCACGGCGTCATGCCCATGTCGTGCGGCGTAATCGCGACGCGGGCGAACATGCGCTGCTCCAGCGACGTCGCCCCGGCCTTCTTCGGCGCCGCCTTGAAGACGTGCACGTCCTTGTACGGCGTCGGGTACATGCTCACCTCGTAGGTGGAGAGGCGGTCCAGCTCGAGCCGCCGCGCCGACTGCGGCAGCACGTTGCGCAGCAGCGTGTCCTCCTGGAAGTCTGTCGCGGCCCGGAACTTAAAGAAGTGCGGCCCGTCCGGCATGCCGTGCGCGACGAAGAAGAGCGCCTCGAGCTTCGCGAAGCACGTGAAGACGGCGGCGTTCTCCTCGATGAGCTGGCGGCACATGCGGGCCACGTCGGCCTGCGTCGACTCGCGCGAGACGGAGAAGAAGACGGTCGCGATGACGGCGTCGTCGCTGTACTGCGAGACGACGTTGCGGAACGACGAGGCCAGCGTCGCCTTGAGCAGCTTCTCGTCCGGCAGCATTACACACACGCCGCGGCCGCCGCCGGCTGTCGGCGACGCCTCCGTCGGCTCCTCGCCCATGTGGAGGGCGTCGGCGTCCTCGATGGGGTCGAAGGTGTAGCTGGCGTACCAGTTGCTGCCCTGCCGGAGGATGTCCAGGTCCTTCACCTCGCTCTCGCCAAAGTACTCGCGCCGGATGAAGAGCTCCAGGCAGATTTGCACGAGGTGCTCCATCTGGCCGTCAAACATGATGGAGCAGAGGAGGTCGTAGCCGAAGCTGCTCGCGACGAGGTTGCGCAGCGTGCCCTTCTCCAGCGCCGCGGCGAACTGCGCCTTGCGCTCCGTGAAGGAGGGCAGCGAGCACAGCCGGAGGAGGTAGCGGGCCTGCAGCAGCAGCGAGCCGTAGGCAAACGACTTGAGGGTGACCAGCCGCGTCAGCGTCCCCTTCAGCGCCTTGAGCAGCAGCGTGTTTGTCTCGAGGTAGCTGAGCACACTGCGCATCACGTAGTGGTGACAGTCCTGGTTGTGCGCAAAGTCAACCTGGAAGACGGCCTCGCTGTCGTCGATGGTGCCGCGCAGGCCCTCGATCGCGTCCTGCCGGCTGCTGCCGTCGAAGGGCCCCTCCACCGTGATGTAGCGGTCGACAATCGCGTCGATGATGGCGCGGTACTTGTCGTTTGGCGACAGCGGGTGCTCCTCCGTCTCCTCGCACGCCTCCGGCGCCAGAAAGGGCACGTGGATCGCCTTGAGCGACACGGAAGAGAGGCCGAGCGAGGCGAGGTCGGCGAACGCCTTGCGCACGCGCTCCTCGATGGACACCTCCTTAAAGTGGAAGCCGTTGACGAGGTCCCAGAGCGACTCGGCGGCGCGGCGGGCTCGGGTGACGCCGTCGGGGCGCTCGTACTGCCGGGCCAGCAGCAGCTCCGTCGGCCACGGGTCCTTGATCTCCGTCGGCCGCGCCACCTTGCTCAGGTCGTCGGGCGTGATGTCGGCGAGCAGCGAGCCCATCGCGATGGTGCTGCCGGGCACGGCGCGGTGGTGCAGCGTGCCGGTCGTGCTGGCGCGCAGCGGCAGAATCATCTTCATCACCTCAACCTCGGCGAAGGTGTCGCCCTCGTTGACGTGGCCGTCGTTGTCGATGACGTAGCGCACGAGGCGCCCCGGCACGGTGGCCATGATCTTGGTCGGGTCGATGTCGCCGGAGAAGTTCGTGACTTTGCCGCCAATCGTAATGCGCAGGCTGTTCGGCTCCTCCGCGACGTAGGCGACAACGGTCTTGTCGCCGATGGTGAGCTGCAGGGCCCCTGACTTGAGGATGCGGTACGGCACGAGCACGACGCTGCCGTTCAGCGAGATGGCGTACTCGTGCATGCTGACCATGCCGGCGCTCAGCGTGTACTTCTCGGAGCGGCTGACGTACGACTCGGTACGGTAGTTGCACAGGTAGTCGGTCGACGGCACGTGGCCGGCGGCGAGGAAGGCGATGTACTTCTCCTTGTTCTCGTGCATCGCGCGCATGTTGCGGTAGATGCTGGCGGCGATGAGGGCAGAGTGCACGCTGCGCTGGTGCGTCGGCGCCTCGGCCGCCTTCTGCGCGATGAGGCGGTCCAGCCAGGCGGTGCTCACGTCGCACTCGCGGAAGGCCGGCGTCTCGAGCAGCTCCATCACGTACGGCGTCGAGGTGCGGATCTCGCCGCGCACGACGAGGTTGCGCAGGGCGAGCACCATGCCACGCCGCGCCTCCTCGCGCGTCTCGCCCGAGGAGAAGATGTGGCCGAACTGCGAGTCGGCGAACTGGTGGATCTCGCTGCCGGAGCCGACGGAGAAGTAGCCCCAGCACTCCTTGCTGTTCTTGAAGGCGATCTCGTCCACCTTGCCAGAGGTCGGGCGGAAGCCCTCGTCGGTGTCCTCGGCCGTCACGCGCACGGCGATCGTGTGGCACTTGGGCGCCAGGCTCCGGCGCGTGAGGAAGTCGATCGGGGTCGTGCCGTACGGCTCCTCACCGTAGAAGATGCGCACCTCCGGGATGCGGTCGAGCGGGATGCCCATGCCGACGCACAGCAGCGAGGCCGGCAGGTTGACGCCGGAGATCATCTCCGACACGGGGTGCTCGACCTGGATGCGAGGGTTCAGCTCGAGGAAGTAGAAGCCGTGCGTCTCCTTGTCGTACATGTACTCCACCGTGCCGAGGCCGCAGTAGTTCACCGCGCGGGCGAGCTGGATGGCAGCCGCCTCCATGGCGTTGATGATGGCCGGGTCGACGCCGAAGGCGGGGCCCTCCTCGATGATCTTCTGGTGGCGCCGCTGCACACTGCAGTCACGCGTGCGGACGGCGATGCAGTTGCCGTAGACGTCGGCCAGCAGCTGCACCTCCAGGTGCCGCACGTTCTGCAGCATGCGCATCACAAAGATGTGGCAGCCCTTCACCTCCTCGGAGACGGCGAAGAAGAGGTTCTTGACGTCTTTCAGGCACGTGCAGCAGCGGATGCCCTTGCCTCCGCCGCCCTCGGAGGCCTTGATCATCACCGGGAAGCCGATGCGCCGGCAGACCCCCTCGCACTCCTCCGGGGACGTCACGTAGGCGCGGTCGTACGTCTGCGCGTCCACGTCGAAGGTGCCGGGCGGGAGGCGGATGCTGTCGCCGCTCCACGGCACGGTCGGAACCCCGTTCGACTGCGCCACAATCGTCGACGCGATCTTGTCGCCGAGCGCGAACATGGCGTCCTCGGAGGGGCCGAGAAAGGTGACCCGCTTCGACTTGATGCACTCGCGGGGAAGGGCCGGGTTCTCTGAGGCGTGGCCCCAGCCGGGGTAGATGGCGTCGCACATGTTCTGCAGCGCCGTCTGCATAATGACGTCCACGTTGGCGTAGTTGTTGCTGTTCGGGCCGCCCGGGACGGGGATGTGCTGGTCAGCCAGCGAGATGAACTCGGCGTTCGCCGTGAGGTCCTCCGGGGTGGCCATCACAACGAACTGCACCGCCTCGGAGTCGCCCATGTGCTCGTACGTCCACGACCGGATGGAGTCGATGCCCTTCACGCCGGCCAGCCCGTTGTTCGCGATGAGCAGGCGCCGAATCGGCTTGGTCGCGCCGAGGGCGCCGCACAGCTGCTGCAGCGACTCATACTTGAACCCCGCCAGGGACTCCGCCTCGTGCTCGGTCGCCATGACGCCGCACAACAAGGCGTCTTCTCGCACGTAGGGTTTGGTTGAGGGGAGGGGGGTGGGTGGGCAGTGGGTGTGTTGTCTTGGGTGGAGGGAGGGGGGGGAACAGAAAGGGGACTTGTGACGGGGGAGGAGGGGGGGGGACGCGGTGGCGTGGGGGGAGGGGCGGTGGTGGTGGTGTCTACGCTCGTGGCAAGGCACGCACACACACACACACAGACGCAGTCGCACACGCGCGCACGAGGAGTGGGAGAGGAAAGAAAGAAAAAGAAATCAGAGAGAGAGATGGGATTTGTGCTAAGGGGGCAGGCGTGTAGGGGCACTGGTGAAGGACTTGGACAGACACGACACTGATGCCGTGAGGGGAAGGACGGTGCTTGAGAGAGGGAGGGAGCGGTTTAGATTAACAAGGGGAGGGAAAAGACAACAACAACAAAAAGGGGGATGAAGAGAGGAGGACGCGTTGTGCTTCGCTGCCGCTGCTTCACTGTGGACCGTTATGTGTGAGCGTGTGTGTGTGTGTTCAGCAAGTTGAGGTGGGGGGGGGGGGCGATAAGAAGATGGGTGAGGGGTGTGAGTGGGTGGGTGGGTGTGCACCAAGAGGCACGCAAGCATCACGAGAGCGGCCATGACAAGGGGCGGGGGAGGGATGGCGGGGGGCGACATGTGCCAGGGCACCGGCACTGTGGCACCAAGCAAGGTGCGATGCTGCACGGGCCGTTTAGAGTTGCCGCACCGTCTCTCAGGGAGGTGCTTCACACTTCACCTGTCTCCGTGCCATGAGTCCCCCCTCCCTTTCCCCTTTCTTTTGTGAGAGGGACGCAGCTGACGGCTACAGCCCACGTGTCGACTCCCTCTTTGACTTGACATCTACAGAGCGTCCTTCCTGCAGACAAGACAGAAAGAAACAAAAAAAAACTCCAAGGTCAAGCACAACCACGCAGCAGGACCACACGAGCGTAGGGCGGCAGTCCGACGCTTTGAATTCGCGGCCGCGTTGCCCTTCCACTCCTCGAGTGCATCACGCGGCCGACTCCTCCGCACGCCGGCGCTTCGCCTCCGCCTCCTCCTCCTCCTCGTTGAGCGTGTCCTCGCGGCCGCGCTTGATGCTCACGCGACGCGGCACGCGGTTCTCCTCGTCCTCCAGCAGCGACCCGCGCCCCGTCACAGGGTCCACGCTCTCCAGCTCCGCCACCGCTGCGGAGGCCGCAGAAGGAGGCGCCGCGGTGACAAGAGGGCTGGGCAAGCACGGCGCAGACGCAGGGGCGGAGGCGTCGGCGGCGGTGGAGCCGCTCGTGGTGGCCGCACCGGGCGGGGAGTCGGCGGAGCTGGCCTGCCGGTTGGACGGCGGCGGCGGTGGCACCGGCGCCTCCTCCTCTTCGTTGTCGGACTCCGCCTCGATGCTGCTGAGGCAGTCCAGCGAGTCCACGTCGTCGTCGTCAAGGTCGTCGGAGCGGTTCGGGCTCGGGGTGAGGCCGGCGTGCGTCAGCCCCTGCCGCCGCGCCTCCGCTCCGCTGTCGGTGATGGGCGTCCCGAGCGGCGTCTCGAGCCCAAAGTCGATCGCGGCGGCGTCGAAGTCGGTCAAGCCCGGCAGGCCGGAGCGGTCGACGGAGCTCGTGAGGCTGGACGTGTCCACCTCAACCTGCTGTGCCTGTTCGGGGGTCTCCTCCAGTGCGCGGCGCAGGCGCTCGTGCAGCAGCGGCGCGGCGTCCGCGAGGCGCTCGCCGAGCTCTGCGAGAAGGGCTGTGGCGATGGCCTCGAAGGGCCGCGACGGGGGCGACGTCGTTGGTGACAGCTGCTGCGTCTTGCTGATCGAGTCGTCGCCGCGCAGGAGCGTCACGAACGGGCTTGGCCCCAGCAAGCTGCCACCGCTGCCCGGCAGCTTCTCGCAGTGCACACCATCGCAGACGGCGGTGAGGAGGTTGGCGAGGGAGGAGGTGAGCACGTTGCCGTGGTGGCGGCTGCTGCACTGCAGGAAGAGCCGCAGCGCCGCGTGCATCAGGCTCAGCGCAGGGTCGCCAGAGACGAGCGCCACGAGCCGCGCATCGCCCCGGTACAGCACCGCGGCGATGAAGGCAGCCACGCAGGACTGCAGGTGGGAGAGGCGACGCTGCAGCGTGGTGAGCGTTGTGGCGAGCGCCGGCATTAGCCCCGACAGCGTCAGCACCTCCACAAGACTCTGGCAGCGCGAGGCGTCGACCTTGCCGATGACCGCCGTGAGAACGCGCAGGCCGTACACCACCTGCAGCTCCTGCACAGGTGTGAGGCTGGGCGAGCTGGCAGAGGCAAGGGCCCCGTTGTTGCTGCTGCTGCTGGCGCCGTTCAAGGTCACGGTCGAGGCGGCGCCCGCGACGGCAGCGGCGGCGGTTGCGGACTGGCTGCGCAGCAGGTGCACGAGGTGCACAGACAGGTGGAAGAGCGGCGGGCGATCCACGCCGTTGCCATCGATCCAGAAGCGCAGCACATCGTGCCGGCGACCCTCGAGCTGCGCGTTGTCGCCAAACATGGCCAGCGTGATGGGCACGCCGACGCCGCAGCAATGTACCGCGTCCACGACGGACTGCGCCTCCGCGCCGCTGCGCACCACCGTGAGCGCGTGCAGAAGGAGCTGCAGCAGGCAGCGGCCTGGCGCGGCGGACGCCTCGGCGACGACGTCCTCAACGCACTCGGGGTAGTGCGAGGCGCAGCTGTACAGCGTGTCGCACACAAGCTGCACCGCCCGCGACGGCCGCACGGCCCACCGCTGCGACACGGCGGACTCCGTCGGTGACGGCGCCTGCGGCTCGACCTCGTAGTACCGCAGCGCGCACTCGATCACCGTGGTCAGGAAGGGCAGCACGCCGACGCGCACGAGCGAGGAGAAGATCCCGGTGCGCAGGTCGATGCCGATCATCGCAGTGCGCACCGTCTTGGCCACGTCACCGACAAAGGCGGCGAGCTCGTAGAGGTAGGCGACCTTGGCGGGGTCCGCGGGGGCGTCAGGGCTGGACGGGTCCGGCCGCACCCCCTCCACCGCGGCCCGGAACGCGTTGGGTAAGATGGTCGGCGACGTTACGATGTCAGTCAGCAGGTTCACGGAGAAGCGCAGGGTGAAGGTGCCGAGTAGGGAGTAGGAGCCAGCGTCGGCCGGCTCGAGGCTCAGAGGGATAAGGTCGCGCAGGTAACCGCAGGAGTAGAGCACATGCACGCGCTGCAGCAGCGCCTCGGGCAGGTGGCACGGGTCGTGGAAGGTGGCGCGGCGCTCCTCGAAGCTGACGAAGCCGCTCGCCTTGTCGTGGCGACCGAGGCCGTACTGCACAATGTCAATGCTGTCGTCGATGCGGTCGTTCTCCACAAACTGCGCGATGATCTTGCCCTCGGTGCTGTACGGCGGCTGGAAGAGCGTCAGCACGATGCGGGCGATGAGCTCCATCGAGGCAGCGTCTTGCTTTCCCCGGCTGGCGCGGAAGAGCTTGGCGAGGCGGGTGAAGTAGTCGGCGTCCTCGCGGACGTAGAAGGCAAAGCGTTTGTTCTGGGCGAGGGCCGCGTCGAGGATGCCGGGGAGGTTCCGCGGGTGCACGAGAAACTTGTCGGCCAGCCCCGGCACCCGCTCGTCCTGCAGCCGCCGCTCGCGCTCGCTCAGCTGGTAGGCGGTGATCTGGCCGAAGATGTAGTCGCACCCCTCCTTGCTCAGGAAGCTGCAGGCGATCTCGCTGCCCACCGTCTCGTCCGACCAGAGAAGGATTGTATCGTTCTGCACGGTGTAGATGTCGTCGAGGCTCACGATGCTGGAGAGGAGGAGGTCACTCGGCGTGTCAAGCGTGAAGATTTGAAGCCGCGCCGCGAGCGTCGTGCCCGCCTCCTCGTCGCTTGCCTTCCCGCGCTTGCCGCCCCCGCCAGCAGCGGCCACCGGACCGGCTGACCCGCCATCCAAGAGACTCGCCGGCAGCGGCTCCTTCACAATCGAGACGACGCCGACACCGACTTCCGTCCACTCCCCCGACTGGTGAGAGGCGAACAGCTTCGCCTTGGTCAGTGGCTCCCCGCTCTCCATCGTGACGGCAGGAGGTGAGGGGGGAGGGAGGGGGCGAAGAGGACAAGGAAGCGCACTCGCAGTGCCGGGTCTGCGCTTCAGCAGCGTTGATGCCGGCCTTTGAACCAAAAGAAAATGCGGGCTGTGTCACAGGGCGTTGCTGTATGAGTTGCCGACGCAGCGCTTGTGTATGCTTGTGCGCGTGTGTGTGTGTGTGTATCGCGAGCCTGCACTCGGCCGCACCTTCTTGAATTTTTCTGATGGCTTCTATGACGATGCGCGATGGGCACAACGCTGAGGAGAAGCGCGCAGACAAAGGGGGGCCCCTGGTAGACCTCCCGCCCTTCCCGCCCCTCTCGTTACTCTCTTAGGCCCTCGTTGAGTTGCCTCTATCTTAAACGGCAGCAGGGAGAACACTGACGGCGTCACTTGCTCGTGCCAAGGTGGATGGGCTAATACAGGGTGATGAGGTGGGGGGGGTGCGTGGGAAAGAGACGGAGGAGATTAACTACAGGCCTCCGCACGAACAGCCGACGGCAGCAGCAGCAACAGCAGCGACAACGACGACGACGACGAAGCACGCACGAGATTTGGGTTGCCACCCACGCCTACCGTACGAGTCCCTCACTGCGCACCACCGCGGAGTGCTTCAGCCACGCAGCGCTTAGGGAGTCGAGGAGAACAGAAAAACCGCGTTTCCCCGCCCAAAACGAAAAGAAGCGACGAGGTGCTCACGGTGTTGACGAGGCCGCTGAACAATGCCCACCACTACCGCGACAACAATAAGAAAAGAAAACACCGGCAGCGTAAGCAGGAGACACGAGCGAGGCAAAATGGGAGAAGGCGCGGGTTGCGCCGAACACAAGCAACAGAGCAGGGGAAAAACGACACAGAAGACGCGCCTGTCTGTCAAGCGCTGGACCGTTGTGCTGCAAGTGACCGGGGGGGGGGGGAGGGGAACACCAGCCTCTGTGTGCGTCTGCTGCCTTTCTGCTGCGCCGTAAGGCAAGCAGGGAAGCGGCACGATGGCAAGCACGCAGGCCCACAAGTAAGCACGCCTGTCCTCTCCAAAGGTGAGAGCCACCACGGGAGAGCGGCGATGTGGGGCAGGGCGGTAGCTGACGGTGGCACGGAGAGTTGTGCGCGTTGACGGTGAGAGAAGGAACGAGGGGAGGGGGAGGGAGGGGATGTCACGAAGGAGGCGGTTGACGGAGGGGGGGGGGGCAATAGGGAATGACGCAGCCACCGTTGATCCAGAACAGGTGAAGCGGCGTCGCGAACACACACACACACACACACACACACACACACACACGTCCTTGCGTGTGCGAGTGGCAGGGCGAGCTGTGCCATCCTTCCAGGGAGGTGGATACTCCTTCCCCCACCCGTTGCTGCAGTCAGTCGGGTCAAACGTGACGGCGTGCTTTGATGTCCCTTCTTTCCCTCTGATCATGTCTTCGATTGTATTGCAGGTGTTGACTTTTTGAGTGTTTCTACGGAGCAGGAGTGTGACGTCTAGCGCGGTTGTGGCACGCCTGCATCACGGTGGTACGGTGACGTGTTGTACATGCACAGCCTCTGCCCAGCGAGCGAGGGGACATGCGTGAGGAGGAAAGAACAGAAGAAAAAAAAAGTCTAAGCACTGGTCCACTGAAGGGCAGAGAGGAATAAAACCGAAAAAGAAGCGCGGGAACATCAGCGCACCTCGCCTACAGAACCGCACACCCGCACGAGGCAAGACTCCGGGCAGACGGACGGAGGAGGAGGAGGGGGGGGGAAGGCAGGAAGGTGAGGTGCGGCATAGCAAAGAGCCTCGTCGCCTCAGACTCCGCTATTTCCCATGCATCGATCACCGTACCGTGGCTGGGAAGGCGGTGTTGTTCAGCTTGGCAGCATGCAGGAGGAGGTCGTCGACCTCGGCTGTCAGCGCGCTAGCCCGCTCGAGGCGGTCCTCGTTGCGGATCCGCTGGTCGCTCAGCAGCTTCGAGTAGCGCAAGATGGACTGCGAGAGCTCGAGCGACTCGATGGAGGGGCTGCGGCGGCGCGTGGGGGTGACGCTGGGGGAGGGCCGGCCTCGTGTGGCCGAGGAAGCAGCGCGGGCAGATGCGCGGCCTCGGGCGGAGCGCAGCGGCGTGGGGTGATCGGCTGCGGCTGCGTCCTCGCGGCGACCGCGGCGCGGAGATGGGGTGGCGGTGAGGGCCTGCAGAGAGTCCTCCCGCAGCTTGTGCGCCGGTGTGCTCTCCTTCAACTCGTCGCTGCTCTCACTGGGTGCGGTTGATGGCGTCTGCTCCGTGTGCGAACGCCGGTTTGCTGCAGACGGGACGGCGGGGCTCGCGGCTTCACGGCTTGCGGTGTCGAGCAGGTGCGCTGTCTGCTCGCGCAGGTGCATCAGCTCCGTCTCCCACTGCTCCCGCTCCTCCCCCATCCGTCCCGCTGCACCGGCGGTGAACAAAGCCACCTTCTCAGCGAGGCAGCCCTCGTGCAGCTGCGTGATACACGACAGGTGTGCCATGCACTCGAACAAGACCACGTCTGGTCGCGTTGCACCGATCACCGTCACCGCAGGAGTGCCGACATCGCTGTTGGCGAGCTGACGCTGCAGCCGCACGACGGCGGCGCGTTCCTGTTGCACGCGGCGCTCGCCGTCCTCCTCAGCTGCCCGCAGCCGTTCCGCCAGCAGCGCCTTCTCCTTCGTCAGCCGCGAGACGGCGCGCTCGCTGCGGCGCTGCTGCTCCGAGTGCTCGAGGGTGAGCAGCTCCGCCTGCCGCGTCACTGCCTCCTGCACAGATGTCTGTGTCGCGCGGCGACAGCGCTGCAGCTCCGACTCTAGAAGCCGCTGCTGTTCCACCAGCTCGTCCGCCTCGGCCTGACAGCTCTTTCGTATGAGTTCCGTGTCGCGGGCGTAGCGCTCCACCCAGCCCGCCAGCTCCGCCTGATGCTCCTGCTCGAGGTTCTCGAGGCGGGCCTCGTCACGGGCCTGCCCCCGCGCCGCCTCCGCCAGCGCCTCGCTCAGCGACTGGATCTTCGCCTCGTACCGCGCGAGGTCTGCGCGGTGGCGGGCCTGCAGCGACGCCTCTAAGGCCGCGCAGGCCGTGCGCAGCTGCTGCGTCATCTCCGCCTGCGTGCCGCGCAGCTGCACCGCGCACGAGCGAAGCGCCGACGTCAGCGTGCGCGTCGTCGGCTCCCCCGCGGCGTAAAGAACGAGCAGCTGCGCCGCTGTTACGCCGACGTCACGCAGCTCGGCGGCATCCTCTGCGGCCCACACTTGCGCCTGCGCCGACGCGTTTGCCAGAGAGGCGGCACGCCGCGCCGCTTCGGCGAGCGACTTGGCCTCGGCCAGCTGCACCTTGGCGTCCACGAGCATCTTCTCCAGCAGGTGCACGCGCTCCCGCAGCGCACGCCGCTCCGAGGGGGTGGCAACGGAGGACCGGGCTGAAGAGACGGGCGGCGTGGACGCCTGCCACAGGGATGGCACCGGCGGTCCGTCTGAGGCGGGCTCCTCCGGCAGCACGGCGGACAGCACCGGAGGAGCGGGAAGGGGTGGCGGTGATGTCGGATCCGGCGACTCGGTCCTCACCGGCGCCGCTGCCGTCTCGTCTTTCTCCTCCTCAGCCGACGCGGTTCCACTCTGCCCCCACACCGTCACGGCGGCCTGGCCGAGCAGTTGCTGCTGCAGCCGCGCCATCTCGCTCACGTTGTCGGTGAAGCGCTGCAGCAGGCCCTCGGAGAACTCGTCCACCTCGACGAGGATGCCGTTGACGCTGTAGAAGGTCTCCTGCCGCCCCGTGATGTCGTCGTAGAAGGCGTCCAACACACCGGCGTAGCGGCTCGACAGCGCAGTGAGCCGCTCCTCGAACGTCTCCGTCCACACCAGCGACGTCTGCGCCGAGGCAGGCTCACGCGGGACGGACGCGTCACGCTGCTGCTCAGCGCTCGCGTGCATCTCCGCGACGAGGCTGCGCTGCTCGGCCAGAAGGCCAGCCATGCTCTCCCGCATCTCCTGCAGCACCCCCTCCGACTGGGCCCGCCGCTGCTCCAGCGTCGTCAGCTCGGTGCGTCGCTGCCGGTCGCGCGCGGCAGCGCCGCGGAGGGCCGCCAGCCGCACCACCTCCAGCAGCGCCCGCACAGTCTGCGGCACGTCCTCGGCCGCCACGAGCTCCGCCATTGGAGCCGCGGCCGGTGCGGCCAAGAAGGGCTGTGTGAAGAGCTCTTCACACACGCTGCACACCGCGTCAACGGCATCGCCGCCCTCTGCACGGTCCCTCTCCTCCGGGGGCTCCATGGAGGACTGCACGTACGCGGACAACGCGGCGAGCCGCTCGACGAGGTCGTCCGGGACAACCGGCACAAGGACAGGCAGGGCAGGTGCGGTGGTGTGCGAGCTGCTCGCAGAGTACTCGGCAACATGGAGAACACCGACATCAACACGACCGCTGCCCTCTTGAGGCGCTGCGACCTCCTCCGGTCCCTCCCCGGGTGCCCACTCACTCACGTCCAAGACGCTCTCGCCGTCGGGACTGCACGCCGTCGCCAACGCCGCAGCAGCGTCCTTTGCTGCCGCTGCCTCTGCTGCTTCGCGCTCCGCCACCGCCACCGCTGCTGCCGCAGCGCACCGCTCCAGTGCCTCCGTCAGTGCCTCCTCCCGCTCCAGACCGGCGTCTTGCTCCGCCCGCAGCGCTGCCGCCATCGAGGCCATGAGGCCCTCGACAGACGCTGAGAAGTGCGCTGTGACAGCCGTCTGCTGCGCACTCAGAAGACGGTGCGCCGCCTCCCGCCAGTGCTCCGCGCGATCTGCGAGAGCCGCACGGCTGCGGTGCGCAGCGCGCTCCACCGCGGCCTCACGCTGCAGCCGTTCCGCGTAGTGCGTCTCGGCCTCGTACGCGGCACGCGCGTGCTGCAGCTCACCACGCAGGTGCACCGACTCGCTCTCGGCGAGCTCCTTGGCAGCCTGTAACTTGAGCAGCTGGGACCGCCTCACCTCCTTCTCTTGCTCCAGCAGCCGCATGTGCCCCTGCGCGTGCGCTGCGTGATCGCGAGTAATGTGAACAGCGGCGGCGGCCCACAGCTCCACCTTGGCCGACGCGCACTCGCCAATCAGTGCAATCTGCCTGGTGTGCCACGCCCACATGCGTGGCAGAAGGGTGCGCCGTTGCCGCGCCGCACACTGGCGTTGCCGCTCCGCCGCCCAGGCGCGCCAGCGGTGAAACGTGGCCTGCGCGCAGTACTCGACCACGACGGCGCCGACCTCGTCCAGCTGCGCCTGCACCGCCCCCGCCTCCTCGGCTCGCTGCGCGACGTCACTCACGTGGGCGGCGTGGACGAGGGCCAGCTGGCGCGTGTGCTTCTCTGCGAGCGCGTGCAGCTCCTCCTCGTGCGCACGCCGCATCGCCGCGCAGCGCTCTTGATGGATGGCCTGCAGCTGCGTCTTCGCGTCCGCCAGCTCGCGCTGCTGTCGCTGCAGGGCGGTGTCGTGGCTGGCACGCAGGCGGGTCAGCTCGCGGTCGTGCCGATCCAGCATGTCTCGCCGCGTCTCATCCGCCTGCTCCGTGGCAGCCGCCACTGCACGCCGACGCTGTGCCCACGCCCGCCACCCCGCAAACACGGAGAGCGTCTCCGCCTGCAGCACACCGCGCTCCAGCGCTCTCGCGCCGTGCACAGTGACCTGCTTCTGCTCCGCTGCATGGGCCGCCGCGAGCTTCGCACAGTGTGCCTGCCACCCCTCGCACACCGCCGTGAGCTGCACCGTGTCGCTGTGCAGGGCGGCGGCCCACACCTTCAGCGCCAGACCCTCCCGCTGCCCCAGTGCCGTCCACCACTGCGCCTCCTGCCCCTCGAGGCGGAGTCGCTGCTGCGTCTCGTGCAGCGCCAGGGCTGCGGCACGGCTACCCCACAACTGGTCCGCCAGCCCGCGTCGCTCCTTCTTCTCACGCAGCACTGCCGCCGAGAGCTCAGCGTTGCGCGTCTCACTGGCGTGGTGCGCCGCGTCACGCTCCCGCTGCGTGCGCGCGGCCGTCTCTAGCTCCGTCTGAAGTTGCGCGTTAGTTCGGCACAGCTGCTCGAGCTCGTCGCGCAGCTCGGCGACCTCTGCCGTGTGGCGGGCAGCCTGCTCCTGCTCCTGAAGGAGGAGTGCGCGGCAGCGTGTCTGCATCGCTTCCGCGAGGGTGTCAGAGTTGCGCTGGAAGGCGAGCTTGGCACTGTGGTGGTGGCGGCCAAGCCAACGCGCAAAGAAGCGCGCCCGAAGTGTCGTGCTGTCGGCCGCGGCGACGCGATCGGTGAGCAACGAGGCCACCACCTGAGCTTTCTGACACTGCCGCTCCCACGACTGACTCGCGGTCTTTCTGCGCTGCAGGAGCTGCTCGGCCTCAGCCAGCGAATTCTCCAGCCGCACGCAGCGCTCGCTCAGCGGGGCCAACGCGTGCACGTCGTGCGCCAGTGCCGCGGCCTCCTGCTGCACCGTGTGCAGGCGGTGCTGCTGCCGGCCTGTGAGGCCGAGGACGGTGTCGTGCGCGTAAGCCTCCTTGCGTTGCACGGCCTGAGACAGCTGCTCGACGCGCGCCGTCCAGCACGCGTTGACGTGGTCCATGAAGTGGTTCGACGCCTCGAGCTGCCGTGCGTGCGCATGCCGCTCCTCTGTCAGGGTGGCCTGCAGACTGCACACCATCTCCCGCAGCGCCGCCTCCTTGCCAGCGAAGAGCTGCTCGATGGCTTCTTGCTGCCACACGTACGTGCGTGTGCGCTCGCTGAACTCGACGGTCATGTCCCGCAGCGCAACACGCAGCCGCTGCACTTCGTCCTCGTGCTGGGAGCACTCCACGCCGCAGCTGGCCACCGCTTCGACAATGCGGTTCCGCTCGCCCATTTCGTGCTCCAGTCGCTCGTGCAGGGCCTTCTGCGCGGTCGCGAGCTCGTCGCGGAAGAAGTGCGCGCGGGTCTCCACCTCGGCTGCCGTCGCGGCGAGTCGCCTGCAGCGCCGCCGGTGCAGCCGCACACGCCACGTGCACAGCGCACGCTGCGCCGTCGTCACGCGCTGCTGTTGTACGATGGCGTCGCAGGTCAGGGACTCGTACGCGGTGCGGGCCGCGTCGCGCCGCTGCGTGTACTCGCGCGTCAAGTTGTGTATAATGGCCTTCTTCATCCACGTCAGCAACACGCCGTGCGCCTGCTGCCGGTCTCGACGCTGCTGGAAGAGGACGAGCGCGGCGTCCTCGAGGTGGCCCTGTCGCTCCTTCTCGATGCGCATGACACCTGCGTGGGTGTCGCTCACGTTGGCCAGCTCCACAGCGTGGGCGTCGAAGTAGCGCTGCATGCTCCTCTTGGCGGCGTGCAGCTCCTTCTCCTTCTCGCGGACATTGCCCAGTCGCGTCGCCCGCTCCTCGAGCACGCAGAACTGCTCGTAGAAGCGCTGGGAACAGCGCTGGAGCAGCTGCGCGGCCGTCTCCTGCCGCTTCTGCACGGATGTATGCAGCTCCACGTAGTAGGGGTTCACGCTCGAGGCTGCGGCGCCGTCGTCAGCGGCGTGGCTGCACGTTCCCGCCTCCTGCTTTATTGTCTCGTCATTGGCGCTGAGCAGGGCGAGGTCGTCCTGCACCGCCAGCACTGCCGCCTGCGCCTGCTGCACCGACTTGGCCAGCTCCTCCATTGAAAGAGGCGGCCCGGGCTGTGAGGAAGGGGAAAGAGGGGGGAAAACGACGGTGACCGTTGGCCGTGTGAGCCGCCGCTGCCCGGAGAGGGGTGAGGAGGTGTGGTGGTGGTGGTAGTGGTGGTGGTGGGGTGGAGGGGGGAGGGGGGAGAAGGAGCGCGGTGCCTCTCGTTCCCAATGCTCGAGTGCCCCTTCACTGGAGGACGGCACCGGTTCGCGTGTGTCCGTCCGTCCCCAGGTGTTTGCGTGTGTGTGTGTGTGTGTGAAGAACGTCAACTGTAGTCAGCAGCTTTGCGCGTCTGACCCTTGCTTCGGCGTCGACGGAATTTCACGCTGCAGGTGATCAGAGTGGGTGAAGAGAGAGGAGGAGGAGGAGGGGATAGAGGGAGGGGGAGACGAAGGAGGCACGCATTGGGTGCTGCACAGTGGCAGCAGGGGAGTGCGGAGACGGCTGCCTCTGCGGGGGGGGGGGAAGAGGGGCGTCAACAGTCCGCCTTTGACGAAGACCTGCGAAGTACACGAGGTTCGTCGTCTCACCACTGAGTAACTTGAGGGTGCTCGTTGTTCCTTCTCCTTTCATCGAGGGGGGGGGGGAAGGGGGCTCACAGGCTGGGACGGTAGGTGGGCGTGCGGAGGAGAGGCTAGTGGAGGGGGGGGGGGGGGGCGTGCACACACACACACACACACACACACACACACACACGCATACACATCGATCTGCAGCCACGAGGGCCTCGCATCTCCGCACGCCATTCACTGACGGATTGGAACTAGACTGGAGCAGCGGGGGAAAAGACGGAGGGCTTTGACGTCTCCGTGAATAAGAGTGTATAGAAAAGGAGGTGACCTCAGCAGCACCACCAGCCAGGGTAGGGTGGGTGGGTGGGGGAGGCAACGCTCAAGCAGAACAACTGAAGGACGTCGACGACGGTGAAGTCTGGAGTGCCACCGACACGAGAAATCACACAAGAAGGTACCTGCACGCGCACACACACACCAACAACAATAGCAACAGGGCCGCAGCAACGTCGGAGGCGGTGCGATACCGCAACGAACGGCCCCGAAGGTGAGTCGCGCATGCGAGCAGAATATCAAAGCAAAAGCAAAACAAAAAATGAAAAAAAAAGAAAGGATGACACGCTCTTGAACGCTTGTCAGAGCTGCGCCATCCCGAGATGAGCGGTTACACGGTGATGGGCAGCAAGGGCACGAGCAGAGCGCGGGGAAAGCAGTGGAGGACAAGGAGGAGGAGGAGAGCATGGGACGCAGAGTGCAACAAAGGCCCACTGCTAGTGTTTTAAAGCGCCTCGTCGCCCAGCAGCACCTGTGGGGAGCGGTGGGCGGACTTGTCGGAGAACATGGAGGGGGAGCGCAGGGCCAGGCGGCTCTCCACATCCATGTAGGCCGTAACGCGGTCCAACAGCCGCTCGTTGCGCACCGCCATCTCGCCATCGCAGCGGCGAAGCTCCCTCACGGCACGATCGGATTCCTCAATCATTATGTCCTCCACCCCCGCCAGCTCATCCGTGGCGGCGCCGAGCTCCTCAATGACCTTCCGCAGCTCCTCCGTGATGATGCGTGTGGCATCCGCTCGCTGCCCTTCGCCGTCGTCACCGGTGCTCGGTCCCTCGTCCACCTGCGCAGCAGCAGCGTGGTTCTCAGCGCTGCACACAGCTTGACGCAGCGCTGCCAGTTGCGCCTCCTCCTGGACTACGTCATCAGCGAGCTCCGCGCGCCGCGCTGCGAGGCATTTGACTTCGGCGTCGACGGATTCGCACTCCGCCTTGAGCCGGCGCAGAAGGGCGACACTCTCCTCGTACTCCTCCTGCACCGATGTCTGCATCGCCGCAGCCCACTTGCCGTCCTCGGTGTTTTCCTCGTCCGCCGTGTCGCTCTCGAGGTCACGAAGACGGCGGCTGACCTGCAGCTCCTCGCTCTGAGGGGCGCCTACGCAGCTCTGGCAGGTCGCGTACCGTTCTTGCAGTCCAGCTGAGCGCTCCACCAGCGGGACAATCGTCAGGCGCCGTCGTACGGATCGGTACACGCCATCCATAAGCAGCGTCTTGGCCTCCAGCGCCTCGGTGTACATCAAACACGCCGCATCCACGTACCGCACGTACGTCTCTCGGGCTTCCAGCGAGCGGTCGAGGTCCTGCTCCTTGCGTTGCAGCGCCTCCACACCGGACTGCAGCTGCGCATGTGTGGCATGCAGCTCATCACAGCGCTCCTCCAACTCCGCTAGCACACGTCGCACAGCATCAACGCGTGCCCTGGCCGCGACCTCCTCGGCAGTGCAGCTGTGCTGCAGCTGGCGCATCTTCTCGGTCGTCTCGCATGCGATGGCGGCCGTGGCTGCGTCCAGCCGACGCGCCTCTCCGGCCGTATCCAGAACCGCGTGCACTGCCGCGTCTGCCGCCTGGCGGGACTCCGCGACGGCACTAGTCGGCACTCGGTCTCCGGCCCCTATCCAAGTTGATGTGGACTTCATCGGAACGTCGTTCCTCGCATCCGGTGCCTTCACGACGGCAGCAGCCTGCGGCGCGCGGGGTCGATGCCGGGTCAGGGGCCGCTCCACACGCGTGTCGACACCTGCTCTCAACGCCGCGTCAGCGCCACGGACGGCGTAAGTGTGTCCCGGTGCGGCAGCCGTGAGAGGCACACTGGTCATGCGCTTTCGCTCGCCGCTGCAGCCGAAGCAGCACGCGTCGATGCAGGACCGGCTGGCATAGGCGCCACCAGCGGAGATGCACGTCACGATCGTCAGGCGGTCCACCGACTTCCCGGGCAGCAGCACCGGCAGCAGCGGGTTGTCCAGCATGTTGCCCTGGCGCCGACACACCAGCGTCTCGCACAGCGCCTCCATCGACGTGCCGAAGCTGGCGCTCACGTCGCGTACAGACCGCACCATCGAGAAGAGGTGCTCGGCGCACAGCACACGTTCGCCGTCTCTGGCGCTACGCACAAACAAAGCGAGTCGAAGCTGCAGAACAGACGGCTCGGACGACGAACCGTCGGAGACCTCCTCTTGCGCGCCACGACAGAGGCGCCTCAGTGTGCGTGAAAGCATGCGGCGCTGGGCTGTCGTGCGCAGAGGCACGGACATCCGCGTGTGCCACAGCGACGACGACTCGCCTAGCGGCGACACTGCAGACGACGCCGCCCCGCCGTCCTGCGCACGCACCGCCTCGGCCAGCACGTCCTCCTCCCCCCACGAGAACACACGCACCGCGCTGAACACGCACTCGTACGGGCTCTGCTCGAGACCAGCGGGGGACGCGATCGCGTCCACCTCGGCCGCCGCCAGACGCAAGAGGCGGTAAAAGGTGACAGCCGTGTGCGACGCCAGGTCTCCGTGCACGAGGGCTACGCGACGCTGCACGTGGGGCGGGCTCGACGGTGGCCGCTGAACTGCGGAGCCGAACTGCGTCTTGATGCCCTCTGCGAGGCATGCCGCATAGAGGTCGCTGTAAGAAGGCGCGAACACTGCCGCGTCGAAGGAGAAGGGGTCGGAGGTGAGGTCGCCGGCGCACCGAAGCGTCACGCGGCGTCCGTCCACCACGGACAGGGTCCCCGCCTCGCCGTCCGTGCAGGGGGCGATGTACACCCCCGTCTGTATGTTGCGCACGTGGAAGGTGAGCATCAGTTACAAAGGAGAGAGAGAGGGGGCGGGGGATGGCCCCTCGCGGCTGGAGGAAAGTCAGGCTGCGATGCCTCAAAGGTGGGGCTCGCCTCAGCGAAGTCGGCGTGTGTGTAGTAAGTGTGTGTGTGTGTGTGTGTGTGCGCTCCGAGAGCGACAGGCAAGCGGTGGCGGCGGGGGGCAGAAATGAGCGGGATGGAGGGGGAGGGGGAGGGGGAGGGGAGGGGAGGGAGGAGGAGGGGTGTCTGTGTGTCCCGAGCGTACAGGCGCGGACGCATGCACGCGCTGTGCAGCGACGTGGTGTGTGTGTGTGTGGAGAGTTCCGCGTTGTGCGGGACGGCAGAGGGATGCAGTAACAACAAACAAAAGGGTGGGTGGTGGGAAGAGGGAGGAGACGGGAGAGGTGTCAATGCGTGGAGAGGGGACGGACGGTCATGCGTCTGCACAGACCACTTCACCGCGATCGAAACGGTGTTCATGGGGTGTGCACGGTCACCCTACGCCCCGAGGAGGGGGCGGTACAACCCTGGAGTGCGTGAATCGTCATCAGCGGTTTGCATGTAGCAAACCAAACAGGCGAACAGAAGCACCAGCCGTGACTTCCACGGTGCGGCCGAATGTTCGCCGCGTGAGCAAAGTGAGGAGAGGGGACGGGGCGGGAAGTGCAGCCGTGGACACCAAGGAAAGATCCGCCCGAGCGGTCCACCCTCGACTGCGATCAAGCGCCTTGCTCGTGTGGAGAGTCGTTGTACAGGAGAGAGAAGACAATGAATGTACCGTCAGAGGTGAAGAGGAGAGAAAAGCGGCAGCCCGAATTCAGCACACACAGCGAGACATCAGCTGTGGCTCCGAGCTGCGCCGATGAACACCCGTACAACAACCCCTGCCGACGGCGCCAACTCGAGCCGGGTCACCCATTGCAGCTGCGTGCAGATAAAGGGCATCAAAGACAAAAACAAAGAGAAAAAAAGAGCGTATCGGGGCGTGAGGTAGCTGCCATCGCCAGTCTCACCCCCCAGCCCCGCTTCAAGGCATCAGCAGGAGCTTCGAGCAGCAGGAAGGACTACGGCGCAACGGGTTGGGAGAAGGGAGAGGGGGGCCGTGAGTCATGACAGCTGCTCTCTGGCAGCATCATGCACACACGGGGCGAGATGCCACTGGAAGTGACGCCGGTCAGAGTCTCTCAGAGGGCCCCGCACGCCATGACAGGCAACCCATCCGAAGAGGTTCCCACGTTCATCACTTTCGCGCACTCTTCGTTGAAGGGGCGGCTGACACGGCTGACACGGCATACGACCGCCGCGCATTCTGCAGGGCCAGTCGGCTCTCCACATCCATGTAGGCCGTAACGCGGTCCAATAGCCGCTCGTTGCGCACCGCCATCTCGCCATCGCAGCGGCGAAGCTCCGCCACGGCACGATCGGATTCCTCGATCATGATGTCCTCCACCCCCGCCAGCTCATCCGTGGCGGCGCCGAGCTCCTCAATGACCTTCCGCAGCTCCTCTGCTACGAGCTGTGTTGCGTCTATCCACTCCGTAGAGGTGCAGTCCGCCGCTGCCGCCGATGGGGCGACGACTTCCTCCTCACAAGTCGCCAACCTAGGAGAACCGTCCGGCGACACGTGGCCCTCCTCTGCCGGCAGATCCACCCGCTCGGCATTCTCTCTACGATCCAGCCGTTCCTTTCGAACAGCACCCACCTCCCCGGCAACCGCGTCGCAGTGGGTCCGCAGCGATGCCAGGTGCTCCGCCGCAGCGCTCGCCTCGCCAGCGATCCCGGCGCGCAGCTCCGCCAGCAGCGACGCAGCGTCCGCCGCCGCACCCGCCTCCAGCGCGCTGCGGCCCGCCAGCTCCAGGCCCCACAGCCGCGCGACCTCGTCCGCCGCGCGCACCGCTACCAGCTCCGCCTCCGCTGCCGCGACGTCCGCGCGCACAGAGTCACGCAGCGCCGTCTCGCTGGCAACGCACGCCGCAGCGTCCGTGTTCTGCACCGTCAGAGCAGCCAGCTCCCCGGCAACCGCGTCGCATCGCTGCCGTAGGATCTGCAGTTTAGCGGTGTCTTCTTCGAGGTCATTGCGTATTGTGTTCCTGCGGTCTGTTAAGCGAAGGGTCTCGGCGCTGAGTGCGTCCCGATCAACTTTCAAGCGGCTGAGTATGCCGCAGCTCTCTGCGTAGTCGTGCTCGGCTCGGCGCTGTGCGTCAGCTGCTGCCTGCAGGAAGTCTGCGAGATCCGTCTGAGCGGACTCGAGGCGCTCCTCCACCCGGCGTAGCGCCGTTGCACGCTCAGTCGTGTCGGCGTCGAGGTCACGTAGACGGCGTGTGAGCTGCACCTCCTCGCGCTGAAGGGTGCCAACCCGGCTCTGATAGTTGGCACACCGCTCTTGCAGTCCAGCTGAGCGCTCCACCAGCGGGACAATTGTCAGACGCTGTCGCACGGATCGGTACACGCTGTCCATGAGCAGCGTCTTGGCCTCCAGCGCCTCGGTGTACATCAAACACGTCGCATCCACGTACCGCACGTACTTCTCTCGTGCTTCCAGCGAGCGGTCGAGGTCCTGCTCCCTGCGTTGGAGCTCCTCTACGCGAGGCTTCAGGTCCTTCAGTTGTTGTGCCGTGCGCTCCAGCTGCTCGAGTCTACGCTTGCGCTCTTCCACCTGAAGTTTGAGGTGTCGGTCCTTGTCTTCGAGCACCGCCTGCGACGCGCGTAGCTCTTTGCAGAGCACCTCCACCTCCGCCTCGTGCTTCGAGTAGTCAGCGTACAGGCGCTGCGTGCGCTCCAGCGCCTGTCGACAGTCCTGCGCCGCAGCCGCCTCGATGCGCTGCGCCTTCTCCGTCTGGGCCGTCGCCCGCTTGATGGCAGTCTCACAGAAAGCGTCTGCCTCGGCCAGGGCGTCCGCGTTGGAGCGGCGCGACGTCCGAGCCGGCTCGGGTGGACGACTGGTTGGTGTGTCGCGCACGTTGCGTGCGCTGTGCTGGAGCTGCGCGACGGCCGTGGGGCGGGCGACAGGTGGAGTGGCACTGTCGGCCGTGGAGGGTGCGAAGGTGACGCGGTCACGAAGCACCAAGCTGGTGCTTGTGGTCGGAGAGGCGCTGTGGCGGTGTCGGGCGAGGAGGCGGTCCACCGACTCGTCGAGTTGCGCCATGGTGTCTCTGCTGGGGCTCAGCAGCGGGTCCGGCCGCGGCGTGCGGGGCCTGACGCCGCCCGACCTTGCGGCCGGCGGAAGCCCGCTGCCGCTGGGTGCCACGGAGAGGACAAGCGCCCCCGTCATGCGCTCGAAGTTTGAAGCCCGAGGAAGGTGTTGCCGAAGCTGTGGTGGGGAGGCCGCATTGTGGACACCTGCCCTGGATGGGGTGAGGTCGCCGCGGCTTGCTGCTGCCGCCACGGGCCGCTGCAGTACGGGCGTAGAGGGGCGAGGCGGTGCCGCAGCCATGAGAAGCGCACTGGGCATGCGCTTTCGCTCGCCGCTGCAGCCGAAGCAGCACGCGTCGATGCAGGACCGGCTGGCATAGGCGCCACCAGCGGAGATGCACGTCACGATCGTCAGGCGGTCCACCGACTTCCCGGGCAGCAGCACCGGCAGCAGCGGGTTGTCCAGCATGTTGCCCTGGCGCCGACACACCAGCGTCTCGCACAGCGCCTCCATCGACGTGCCGAAGCTGGCGCTCACGTCGCGTACAGACCGCACCATCGAGAAGAGGTGCTCGGCGCACAGCACACGTTCGCTGGTGTTCGCAGCAGCACCAGCCGCTGCAGCAACCGGCGCGAACACGGCCAAGCGGATCTGCTGCACGCACGCCGCCGACTCATCGCGACCGCTGCTGCGCGTGCCGCGGCCGAGATCCTTCAGTGTCTGTGTAAACAAGTGGCGCTGGGCTGATGTGCGCAGCGGCACGGACGTCCGCGTGTGCCACAGCAACGACGACTCGCCTAGCGGCGACACCGCAGACGACGACGCCCCGCCGTCCTGCGCACGCACCGCCTTGGCCAGCACGTCCTCCTCCCCCCACGAGAACACACGCACCGCGCTGAACACGCACTCGTACGGGCTCTGCGCGTGAGCGGCGCCGGAGATGCGCTGGACCTCCTCGGAGGCCTGCATCAGGATGTCGAAGAAGGTCTCATTCAGGTGTGTTGCCGGGTCTCCGTGCACGAGGTTTGCGCGACGCTGCACGTGGCGCGGGCTAGACGGTGGCCGCTGCACGGCGGAGCCGAACTGCGCGCGGAGGCCGTCTGCGAGGCAGAAGGCGTAGAGGTTCTTTGAGAAGGGTGCGAAGACGACCTCGTCGAAGAGGAACGGCTCGGAGCGGGCATCGCCGGCAGAGTGAAGATTGACGCGGCGGTCTCCTGAGACGGAGAGCGACTCGATGTCACCGCTCAGGCAGGGGAATATGTACACCCCCGTGTTGATTGCCTGCAGCTGGAAGGACAGCATTGTCTGTGCCGAGCAGGTGGAGCTGCAGACTCACACACAGATACACACACAGCGTGACGCTTGCGGCAGTGGCAGTGGCAGGTGTTGTGTCTCGCTGCGTCGACAGCAGGAGCTTGAGGGGGCAAAGAGAAGCAAAAAGAAAAGAAAACGTCAAAGGAAAAGGGGAAGGGCAACGATGAACAATAGGACAATGAGGAGTGATTGGTGGCTTGGGAAACACGAGGTGCGCGGGAATCAGAAGCAAGTTGGCAATTGGAACGCTGATGTGGCACAGAGCGCAGCAGGGAACGCACGACAACGCCGGCACGCCCGAGAGCGAGACAGAGAGAGAAAGAGGATGCTGGAAGATGCAAAGCACAGGGGGAGGGCAAGAAGCAATGGAAAACAACAACAACAACAACAGCAGCAGCAGCAGCAGGTGTGTGGGCCGTGCAAGTCGCACGCCGTCGATCAGAAAGAAGGGACGAAGAGAGGTGGGGGTTTAGTGGGGGGGGGGGGGGGGGGCTTCAGCAGGGAACAAACCAAAGAGCCGTTGCGGCGCGCGATGCAGCACCTTCAGAAATTGATCACCTTCAGCGTAGGGGGCCCGGCGTCGTCTAAAGAAAACCTTGGCGCGCAGTCGGGTGATTCACCTGCCGAACGTCAAGAACAAAAAGACACACGGACACGCCCACAGGGGACTTCTAGATGTCGGATGAAGAAAGTGAAAAAAAAAAGAAAGAGAAAGAAACGCGTGTGTGTGTGTGTGTGTGTGTCTTCTAGGCACTGCGCACGTGCCACACGCTGAGGGTTCACGTATCTCGAGAGTGAGGGGGGGGGGGCGGTAGTGCACACCGCCACGGTGATGTGAAAGGGTGCAGAGGCACACTCGAAGCAGTGAAGGTGCCCCGCTGAGGAGCCCTCTTCGAGATGATCCGGGTATCGTTGATGACAGCCTGCACGCGAAACACGTGTCAGCGTTAGCAGCACGCTCAGACAGGATCGACCTTGGATAGTACGGCACCAGTAACTCGCAGTCTAAGCGCGTGTGCAGGACGCATCACCGATCCGAGGAAGAAAGAAGGAGGGAAGAAGCAGGAAGCAAACGGCCGAGTACCGTCTGATGTTGTTGTTGTTGTTGTTGTTGTGTGTGTGTGTGTGTGTGTAAAGGTGTGAGTGACTAGTCTAAATTATGCGTTCTAAGGGGGGGGGGGGGGGCACACAAACAGGAGACCTTCAGCGTGCTGCAACGCGGCGCCGCACCTGCTGTGTGTCTTTTGCTTTTTTTTCCCTTTGTGTGAAGATGTGCGGTGCTGTGCGTGTGCACGCTGTGAGGGGGGTGGGGTGCACATTCGATAATGGTTTTGGTGTTCGAGCGATACCACAACACAACACAAGAGGTGATACAAGAGGGTTGCAAAGGCGTTTCACATGTGTTTGCCAAGCAGCGGCCAGAGGTGGCACAGTCCGAAAGGCTTCTGACCTAGCATCGATGTGCTTTGGCCGCGTGTTCATGGGTGATGCAGCGCGAGCGGCTGCACTCCTCACTCCACGCTGTGCGCTGCGAGGTCACCTAATACAACTTCACGGCCGCGCGATGGGCAAGCAGTTCCTTTTGCGCTGTGGTGGTACGTTCGAGGTTGACCTGAGAGGAGGTGGAGAGTGCCACAGAACAAGAGAGCAGCACCAAAGGGTGATCAGAGGTGGACCACACGAGCGGGGGGAGGAGGGGGGGAAGGAGGGGCGAGTGATACTCGAGGCATACAGAAGGAGACGTTCGGGGGCTCCACCAACGACGACCAACACCACCACTCCCCCCTCCCCCTCTGGCAGACACTCTGTTCTCCCCTTCCACAGATGACGGACCTACTCGCGCGGGGTGCTCACAGCGACAAAGGCGTCTGTGCTGCAGTAGAGCTCCGTGATCAGCCTGCGCTCGGGGAATGCCGGGCTGCCGCCGTGTCGGCGCGGCAACGACTGCGCGAACGATGGCTGATGCGCGCTGTACTTTACAGGGGACTTGAGCAGCACCCTGGACGGTGACGGCGACGGCGTGGCCTCGACGTTGGCAGAAGCGGCGGCGGCCTGCAGTTGACCGCCAGTGTGCCTCTCGGGGACTTGCGCAGCAGAACGCGGTGAGGGGGACGCAGAGGGCGCGACATGCGCCACGTGCCGCACCGTCGCCTGCTTCAGGCTCGTCCCCCGGCACAAGGGGGATGTACCGTCGCTGCCGGCCAGCGGCGACTGCCTGCCTCCCCCATCAGAGCCACAGGACACACTCCGGCGGTCCGTCTTCACCAATGGCGGCTGCGCCCCGAGCGCCTCCGCCTTGGCCCCACGCTGTTGCTCCACGATGGCGTCGATGCGGGATGCAGCAGACGTCGCCAGCGCCTCCGCCTCAAGCTGCCACGTCTGCAGCAGCTGCTTTACCCCCACACCGGGCGACGGTGGTGATGTCGCCTGCGTCTCGGCGTCGAGTGTGGCGCGGCGCAGAAAAGCGCTGAACTCGCTCTGCTCCGCCCGCATGGCGGCCTCACACACGCGCCGGTCGTGCATGGCGCACTGCGCATCCGCCCAGCGCTTCCGGGCCTCCACCTCCACCCGAAGGGCCGCCACGGCGTCCTGAAAGCGCGCCTCAACTTTTGCAGTCGCCTCCCGCAGTTGCGCCTCCGCCAGCGCGTGGCGCCGCTCCTCGGCTTCGCGCAGCGCAGCGTGGTGCTGCTGTGCCGCCTCCGCAGACGCCGCCTCTTTACGCGCCGCCTCCACAGCACTGCGCAGCTCTGCGAGTTCCTGCGTCAGACGCATGCGCGTCGTTGACGCGGCAGCCTCAAACTCGGCCAGCTCCGCCGCGCACGTTCGCTTGGTGCGCTGCAGGTCGCTGACGCGCTCCTCCAGCGTCAGCAGCGCCGCGAGGCACTCCTGCTCCTGTGCTCTGCTCGCGGCGGCCACGGCAGCGGCATGGGCGACGGCGTCCCGTACACGCCCCTCCATGCGACGCACGTGTTCGTCGAGGCCGTCTGCAATGCCGCCTAGGAGGCCGCGGCGCCGCTCGATGTAGTCGGCGTAGCTGTCCGTGGGGGCAAGCACCGGCGAGGCGGCGCGCGAGGCGGAGGTGTTCGCCGCGTTGCGACGGCGCCGCGAGGAGGGGGACATGGACTCCCGCCGTGCAGACCGTGCGGGCATGGCTAGCACAGTCAGGGCGATGAGTCTGCTCCGGAGATGAGGTCAGTGATGCATGCAACACACATAAAAAGACGAAGAAAGCGATACGCGCGTGTGCCATAGTGGCGCATCAGCACCGTGTCACGCATCAGCAGGAAGGGGGGAAAGGCGGTGGCATGGAGAAGAGGAGAGAGGTGAAAGGAACGAGGGACAGGGAGAGAGACATGTCGTGCAGGCTTGCACTTGCCCTTGCGTGTGCGTGCGGCTCGTCCTCCGCAGAGGACTCCGTCTACGAGTAGGGAGAGGAGAGGGCAGGTAGGCACATCAGCCTCAACGCTCTTGGGCCACAGGGCACACGGCGACGACTCTAGTCAGAGTGGATTGTGCTCTTCTCTAATCTTCTTTTCCCCCGGACTCCACTCGCAGCCACACGCGAGGGTCCAGAGGCAGCGCTCCGTTGTGAGAGCACGGCTTGCACCGCTCTAGTGTACATACCGACATCAACGCCTCCACGACTCTCCCCTCCCCCCTTCCCCCACCCCTGTGCGAGCCGTGAACCTGTGCGGCGTCTCAGAGGCGGAAGATGCGCACCGGATCGGGCACGACGGTGGGCAGGGCGACAGCGGGGCTCGACGTGGGCGGCCGCGTCTTGCGTGGCGGGGCGTCGGAGTGCCGCCCAAAGTCAACGAGCAGCGACGGCTTCGTGCGCACTGCGATGCCCTCCAGGCCGGCTGGAGCGGGCGACGGGGCGAAGGTGTGGCCGACTGACGGTGGGGCAGCCACCGCAGCCACAGAGGGCCGCCGCTCGCTCGCCTCGCTCCGCGGCGATGGAGACGGGGCGGGTGGGAAGTACACAGCACCGGCAGCAGCGGCGTCTGCGGCACGGCTGCCTGGCGTGTCACCGGCGAGGCTCACGGAGCGGCTGTTATGGAAGGAGTTGATGTCGGCGAAGTCTGCGTCGACGGAGACAGAGCGGGGTCGCGCCAGCGCAGGCGTCTGCGTGTCCCGACTAAGTCTCACGACCAGCGCCTCCGTGATGGTGCGTGGCTGCAGCGCCAGCCGCCACTTGTCGTAGTAGATGCGGTAGATGCGCTGGGCCACCTTCAGTTTCACGAGGCGGTAATGCGCCACGACCGCGGCTGAGAAGGAGGCCAGCTGTGCGTGTGCAGCCTGCGCCCGCGCGGCGTTGACAATGACAAACTCCGTTGGCGTCGAGCAGGTGCTCACCTCGGTCCTGGAAGACGGCGGCGTTGACTGCAGTGACGGCGCCGCAGAGGAAGAAGATGGCGGCGAGAGGGAGAGGTTGGGTGAGGCGTGCGCCGAAGCGGAGCTCCCTGCCGCGGGCCCGGAGGCGATGCTGCGCGGCGTCGCAATCTCCTCGAGAGACTCCAACTCCCACGTGAGCGCCACTGCGACTTCTGCGCGTGCGGGCTCAGCCGTGAGGCTGGCGTTGAAGAAGCTGCTCGTCTCGGGTGGGCCAGCGCTGTCACGCAGGGCGGAGAAGGAGCGTTGGCCACTGTCGCCGCTGCCGCCGCCACCTCGCGTCTTGGTGAGCGGCTGCGTGCGGTCCTCACTCTCGCCCCGCGAGTTGATGGAGGTGCGCTGCGTGTGGGGTAGCACGATGGCAACGCAGGCGAACTGCGCCGCCTCCCTTGCTGCCTCCGCGTAGAGGCGGGAAAGCGGGCTGGTGTTGCGGGAGGGCACGTCCCTGCGCTGTCCACTGCCGACGCCATCCTGTGGCATCGACGCAGCGGGGCTCGACAACTCCCGCAGCCTCTCGCCGTCCATCGGCGCTGACACGCTGCTGACTTGGGAGAAGTGCGTGTCTGTCGACGCCAAGCCGTTGCGCTCTGCCATGGCGAGAAGTTATATTCTTCTTCTTCTTTGGAGGGAGACAGAGGTGCGTGGGTCGTGCGCTGTCGAGGCACGCTGTGTGCTTGCGTTGCCGTGCTTTGTGTGTGAACGGCGAAGTCGCGGGACGATGCGAGTACACGTCTAATCAGCGGCGGCTTGATCAGCGCTACCGGAGGATGGATGGCAGACCTGTGTGTAGCTTCGCCTGGCCAGGAGTGGAGCGGTCACGGTGTGTGTGGCTTGTTGATGCAGGGAAGGGAAGAGGAAGAGAGAGACAGAGACAGAGAGGGCACGGTGATGTGCTCGGCCTCTTCAGTATGGGTGCGTCGAGTGCGCGCCTGCCCATACGCGGCTGCTCTCCAGGCGTGCACAGAGATGAGTCCGCTGCAGGATCCCGCGGCGCGGTGCACGACGTCGGTGTTTGGGTGGGGAGAGCACCCGAGGGCAGTGGAGAAGGGAGACGAGGGGTAGAACAGCAAAGAGGCTTCACAAGTGAAAGCAGCAGCTGGAGGGCAGCACACACGATGCACCACGCAGCGCAGACACTGACGTTGGCGCCGCCAACCGCATCACGTGGACTGCATGTGAAACCCTGTAGCACAGAGGCGTCCACGGTACAACTGTGTTTCTATCTTCTTTGGAGTTGAGGTGTAGCAAGCGACGAAAGAGCCAGAGTACCGGCCTTGAAAGGAGAGGACGCACGCGCCTTCTCCCGCGTAGCAGCGCTAGAGGTCGGCGTGGACGTACCGGGCACGGACAAGGGGCGCCGTGGGTGCCGAGTAGGAGCCGACGCGGAAGGCGTCAACGCTGGAGAGCGTGGCACCAGCCTCCGTCAGATCCGGCGACGCGCTCGCCCGCTCACGGTCCACCCCCGTCCCGGTGCTCCACGCCACGTGCTCCGAGAGGGACGAGGGCACGGTGTGGTACTCGCTTGGCGGCAGCGGTGACTGCGGTCGGTACGGCGACCCGACCACGGCGCTCTCCGTCGATGCACCTCGGCCCTGCCCAGCGCTTACCCAGGCCTCGCGCGACGGAGTGCTCAGCGGACTCGCAGCCTGGTTCGCGGTGGCCGGCATGACGGCGAGCGGGGCCTCAACCACGCAGACGTCGGCAGCGTTGGGGTGGGTAGGCGGTACTGGCGGTCCAGAGGCGTCTGGCCGACCCAGCGACTTCGAGATGGAGCGGCTCGCCGCGTTCGGCGTCGTCGCGTAGCTGCTCGAGGCAGACGAGAAGAGACGCGGAATGCTGCCCGGCAGCTCCGCGCCGCCTTCTTCGGAGCCGGAGGGAGAAGGTGCGGCCTCGTGGCCATCGCGTCGGTGATTCAGCGGCGGCTCCGGCGACGAAGGAAACGACGGCGAAGCCGACTCGCTGCGGTCGTGCGGTGGGGGAGCGGCGAGCTCGCGTGTGGCGTCCGCGCTGGGTGGGGCAGAGGCGCTGGGCACCACCACACTCCCCTCCCGGCTCTCCTTTTCGTGACCGCGCGCGGCGTTATTGCCGTCGCCGCGTGCAGCATTGCGCGGTGCCGTCGATGTGTCCTCAACACCGTCCGGGAACTCCACGGCGTGCAGCGCCGCCTGAAACTCCACAGCAGCAGCGGACAAACTCCGCGTCGAGGCATCGGAGCGGGCGAAGGTCTGCGGCGACGACGGTGCGGCCCCACTGGCAGCAGCGGCAGCGGCAGCGGCGCTACAATCTTCCAGGTGCGCCCCCGCCTCCTCCACGACTGACACCCACCCCTGGCGTAGTGAGAGGCGGGAGGGCAGCGGTGTGGGGGCGTGTCTGTGCGGCTCGCACACCCCGCCATCCCCGTCTGCGGAGCCCACGCTGTCCCCAGCGGCGGCAGCGGCTGCCTGCCGGTAGTGGTCCGACCACTCCAGTACCGAAGCCTCCATCTCCGCCAGGACGGCGGAAGAAGCCCTCGTGCCGGTGGGCAGCGTTGAGCCGGCAGCCGAGCTCAGCTCCGGCGTGCGGGGGCGCAGCGAGGTCACCACACGGAGCGTGACGGCCGAGCCCGCCACATCGGGTGTCGCCGACCCCGAGCCGCTCAGGCGGGACAGCGGCGACGCGGGCGCCGTCTCCTCCCGTTGCCTCGCCCCACCGCCACTGGACAGCGCCGTCCGCACCGCCGCGTGTGTCGCGAGGTGTGGGGGTCCCGCCTCCTCCGCTGCTGAGGATGGTGGGGCGGCCGTGCGGGACTTTCGCGGTGCCAAGGCAGCCTTTGGGACTTCAGTCAGCCGCGGCGACGGCGTCGTAACCTCAGCGATGCCGGGGTCGCCGTGCGGTGCAGCAGCAGGCGACAGTGGAGCAGCAACCTCGGCCAGCGCCTCGGCTTCTTTCTTCGATGCCCGCGGTGCACTCACATCTAGACGTGCCGCAGGAGACGCGGTCAGCGGCTCCGCGCTCATCGGCACAGCCACCGGGACGGCGTGAGTTTTGCCGATGGTGTAGCGGCTCGTGTGGGCCCACGAGGACGAGCGGCGGGGGTTGTCGCAGTCCGACGGTGTTTGTGGTGGTGGTGCTGCTGCTGCTGCTTCGGCGGTGGCTGCGGTTGGCTGCTCATGTGCCTCGCTCCGTGGCGGCTTCTCCCTCTCAGGTGGCACCTGGGCAGCACCTGCCTGCATCGCGGTGACAGGCAGCGCTGGCGGGGCCTCTGACGATGTCGCTGTTTCCTTCGCACGCGTAGCTGCACTCCCATTCGAGTGAAGAGCCCTCGTTTCCCTGACGGGCACGCGCTCCGCCCCAGGCGCAGGCACGGCGTAGGCAGGTGCGGACGCAGGGGCGGTGGAGGGTGGCGAACCGCTCTCCTGTAGGTGCGGCACGCGCAGCGAGTCGAGCGCCTCCTTCCACACGGGTCCGTCCATCCGCGGCTCGTACGGCGGCGGCGACGCATCCGTGGACGTGCGGTGCCCGTTGCCTCGCGGCGCCCCACCAGCGTGCAGCCCCTCTGAAGCAACGGAGGGCTCCGCGGAGCCGCCGACGGCCGCCGCTGCCGCTGCCCGCTGTCGTGCTGCCCACGCTGCCGCGGCGTGTGTGTAGTTGGTCGGCGGCAGTGGCAGCCCCCACTCAGGCAGCTCCTCGTAGCCGCCCCTCCAGTCGTCGTAGCATGAAGCGTCCATCGTGCGGCTCGTAAGGGTGCCGGCGTCGTCATTGGGGATGACGGAAAGAAGAGCGGCGCCAACCCCACCCGCAACGTCGTCCCGGTTGCTGTGCGGGGCGAGGTAAGACGGCGCGGCTGAGCCGTGCTGCGAGGAAGCGACAGACCGGAAGTGCCGCAGGAGCTCCGCCTGCGCCAGAGCCGCCTCTACGGTGCGCCGCTCGTGGTCGCTGACCGACGCCGCCCTGTCGTCTTCCTCGTGGAAGGACGGGACTGAGACGAAGGAGGACTCCAGCGAGGCGACGTCGCCGTCCTCTCCCTCGCTGCCAATGGGCGACTCCTCAGTGCGCGACTCCACCTCACAGGGCTCGCGAGGCGAGTGCGCGGCGTAGCCGATGGCCTCCTGATCACTGGGCGAGGGCTGCAGCGAGGCGCCGCTGTTGGTGGCGATTTTGCGTGTGTTCGGGGATGTCGACAGCGTCCGTCTGTGGAGCGACAGCGCGAGCGCGGCCGAGCTCGCTGGTGTCCGAGACTCCTTTGGTGTCTGAGACTCCTCTGATGTCCGAGACTCCTCTGGTGTCCCGTGCGAGTGCGACAAGTTTACATCCCACGTGTCCATGCATGAAGACGATGCTGCAGAGCTTTGCGGCGACTCTGCGGTGGGCGATGCATCATATGACGCCTGCGGCTCCGCCGGCGGTAGCTCGTCCTGGGCCTGGCCGACCTGCTGCGGCACCGGCACCGCGCTGATGCGAGAATAGCCGACCGAGGGGCACGGCGACGGCCCCGCCGATCCCCTGCTGAGCTGCTGTTGCTGCTGCCCCACGGGTGTCGAGGGCACCTCGTCAATGGAGGAGTCGTGCGTCTCCTCCGCTGGGTGGGCGCCGGTAGTGTCCTCAAGCTCCTCGGACGACATCGAAAAGATTATGGTCGACTCGGACGTCGCCGAGGAAGCCGCAGAGACGCTTCGCTTTGCGGACTCCGTGCGCGGCGCGGGCGTCTCACATGGAGCCGGCAGCTCGGGCTCCACGGCGAAGGCGGGCTGTGGCAGCGAAGCGGCCGACGCGCTGCGTGACTTAGACACCAAGGCTGGTGGGCTTGGCAGCGTCGGATGAGGGGTATCCGGTGGCCGCGCCTCTTCTGGGGACGCAGACGCGGCGTCACGCTCCACCGGCACAGGCGACGGCTCGGGCGTGTTCTCCTCCACCGCCTGCACATCCCGTGGTGGCATGAACTTACTCGCTTCCGGGGCGCTCCAGCGACGTGTGCCCGTGTGGTGGGCCGGCAGCCGCGACGTCGCCACCCCGCGCCTGCCTGCAGCGGGAGAGCGGGGCAGCGGGGCCGGTGCGTCGAGCCCATCCGCCCCCTCTGTGGGGTCACATGCCCCATCGACGGCGCACTCACCGTAGTCGAGGCCGGCGGCCACGGCGGCGCGCCACTGCGCCCGAGCCGCTGCACGCCTCAGCGCGTTCGACGGGCCGTTGTTTGCCTCAGCGCTCGCACTGTTGACGGCAGCCGGCTGTGTCGTCGTCTTTGGGGAAGGCCGCTGCGTGGTGCTGGTCGACCGCCGCGGGGGCTGTGTGTCGGCAGAGGACGCGGCGCGTGCGCGCGGCGGTTCTGGGGTTCTACGGGCAACGGAGCGTCCACTGAAGACCTCCGCCAGCTCCTCCTTCGCCTCCCACTCGAGCGCGGCACGTTGTCGAGCCTCCGCCATCTGCAGAGTGGCGAGCTGCTGCACGTGGGCTGGCCGGGTCGTGCGCTCCTCTACGGATGAGCTGCGGCGGCGGTGGTGTGGCGACGAGGTGTGGAGGCTCTTGCCTGTGGTGGGGCTGCTGCGGCGCTGTTGCCCGCGTGGCGTCCCGCCCCTCGCGACGAGCAGTGAGCGGCTTGTGGGGTGGAAGAAGATGTCCTTCCCCGCGGCATCGCGCTCCTCGATGCACTGTTGGATGTGGTCGACACGCAGGGCGGTGGCACGGGTCGGCCGCAGGATGGACTCGTCCACCGCCTCCTTGATCGCCACGGAGCGGCGAGGGGCCCGGTCCGCCACCTCCAGCGCCAGCATCCGACCGCGCTGACGCAGCGAGGCGCTGCCGGCTGCCACAGGCGATGACGTGCGGCGCGATGCGGAGGGCGGCACTGCGGCCGGGGAGGAGCCGCCTGATCGGCGAATCGTTGAGCTGTTCGGCGTCGCGCCGTCCTGCTCGCTGCTGCTGTAGTACGGGAGGTGGTGATGGCTGCGCGACGGCGTGGTGCGCAGCGGTGACCGCGCAAACTGCAGCGGGCGGTGCAGATACGTCGAGGCCGGCACAACGGCGTCGGGTGGCGACGACCGCCGCCCCTGTCGCAGGAGCGTCTCGGCACGCCGAGTTGGGCTGTGCCTCCCCGTCGAAGAGTTCGCGCGGGGCGTGAAGTAGAGCGGGTTGTACACGTAATCGGCCGGCAGCCGGAGGTGCGGCATCGGCGGCTTTGCGTCGTAGTGATGCATGGTCTGCGTACTGTCTAGCGTAAGGGGGGGGGGGGGGAGAAGAGAGAGAGCGAAAGGGATGAGGAGGTCGCCGCTGTGTGGGGACGACCGAAGAGAGAAGGAAGGAAGTGGGAAGGGGGGAGAGCAGTCACACACACACACAGAGACAGAGAGAGGCGTGGCGTGACAGTGGCTGTAAAGGAGAAGCTTTTGTGTGTGTCTGTGTGTGTGTGTGTGAGGCCACGTGCCGTGGAAGAGAAGAGAAGAGAGAATGGAGGATTCTACGTGCGTTATGGAAAAGTAAAAATGAATGGTGCCTGGACGATAGGGAAAGACGTGTTGTGTGTGGCAAGCAGTCGGGGGGGGGGGAGGGTTGAGGAGGGGGAAGGGAAGGTTCCGTGTCGAGGCAGAGTGTACAGGCACCTAACGTCGTCGCACCTGAACAAAGAGACGAGTCTGGCGCGAGGGTCAGCTACACCGCACCTGCGGGACTTCCTCGTACGTCTCTCTCTCCAACAAGAAAGAAAGAGAAGTGGGCTCCTGTCCCGGAGCGTGGCGCGGGGCTGCGTCGCACCTTCCGGAGCTCTGTGATGAGCACAGGAGAGGTAACGAGGGGGAGGGAGGTGGATGTGGGCGAGCGAAGAGAAGAGAAGCAGCAAGCTAAGAGGGGACCTAGTACAATGCCACGCAACGCCGGCACTGTGCGAGGGCGATGTGGAGGCAATACGAAGTGCAGCAAGAGTGTGTGTGTGTGGGGGGGGGGGAGTGAGCAGGGGACGTTGTAGAAAGAGAGAGAGAATGATGAGCGAGGAAGCACTACCACGGCGGTGCATCGGCGTGACGAGTCGTCGCCGACGTTGTCGAGCTCCACGTCTGGCGAGCCCAGTGGCTGGAGCTTTCAAGATGGACTATCAGATCTCACCGTCCGTGCGCAAAGCAAACAAGTAAGCAAGAAGGGAGGGGAGGGGGGGGGCAGTCGATCAACTCTATTCGATCTCGCTTTTGAAGATTCGCTTAGTTTCGGCAACGATAGTGCGTGAGAAGGTGAGGCAGCATCACTCTGCCCCGCCCTCACCGCGACCACCACCACCACGACCTCAGTGAGAGCGGAAGACGTAGTTGCCCGCCTGGGTGATGCAGCGGATCCACTTACTAGGGTTCTCAGCCGTGCCACGCGCGTCGATGTGGAGCGAGAGCACGCGAGCGCCGCTGACGTTGTACTGTGGAATTTCGAAGTACACCGAGACGGGGCCGAGCTCGCGCTTCATGGAAGCCGTCATCTCCTCCGACGTGGTGAAGCGCACAAACGCATGATGCTCGATGCCGCCGGAGAACTTGGGAACCGTCCAGCACAGCTCCCGCACCGCCTCCCGCCACTCGTACGCGTGGCTCGCCCCTTCGGTTCGAAAGTCCGCAGAGGCGCTCACCGTCGTCGAGGGCAGCGGCACGCAGACGCGCACCGCCAGCGCCGTCACGTCGGAGGGCAGGTCCGCCCGGATGCGAAGCTGCAGTACGCCGCGGCACGCAGACGGCACCTCGAGCGACTGCGCCAGGCGGAAGGGCGGGGGGCCGGCGGGGCTGACGCAGCGATAGCGCAGCACCGCCGTCTCGCCCATCACGGGCCGCAGCGAGACCTGCCGCGATCGCGCAAACTGCGACGAGTCGACGCCGTCGTGGAAGGCGACCCCCTCGAGGAGGATCGTGCCGGGCTGTGTCGATGTTGAGCTGCTTGCCGTGCGCTCACTGCGCAGCACGATCTCCGGCGACAGCCCCACCGTTACGGACGGTGTGCCGGCAAGGAAACTCTTCAGCTGCAGCGTCCCCTCAATGGCGGTCCGCACCACCGCCCCGCGTGCGTTGAAGACCATCGTCAGCCGCTCCAGCAGGTCCACAAAGATCTCGTTCTTCGCGGCGGCGTCGGCCTCCAGCACCGACACCGCCGCCTCGTCGCTGCGCCTCGTTCTCTCGCCAAAGTCGGCGCGGCGCAGGCGGTCCATCAACGTCTCATGCGGCACGACGGCGATGACGTCGCCGGCGATGAAGGGCCGCAGCCGGTCCGTCGCCGTCTCCTGCACGACGCCGCAGTCCATCACCTCGTCCAGCACCTCGTACACCAGCGTGAAGTTCTTGCGCACGCTCTCCTCGGAGACCACGCCAAGGTAGTCCTTCAGCAGCTCCACCAGGCGGATGAGGAACTCGGCCTGCGTGCTCGGCGACGCGTTGGCGCGGCTGGTGCAGACGAAGAAGAGGTGCCTGCGCTTGACGAAGGCGTACTGCACTCCCTTATCGGTGAAGAAGGGCGGGCAGTCGCCGCGGGGTGCCTGGCCCAGCTGGCCGTCCCAGTAGTTGTACTTCCGGAAGAACACCTCGTACGTGTCGGCTGTGACGTCCTCGCGGTAGTCCTTGAAGACGAGCTTGTCGCCGCGTGGTGAGAGAATGAACGCCTGCGATATCTGCATCACGGAGAGGGGCACTCTGCAGTCGTGCGGTTGTGAGGAGGGAAGGAGGGAGGGTTGGACGTCAGCAGCTGCGCTGAAGGATTCATGTGCTGCAGAAGCAGTTGGGAAGAACAAAGGGGAGGGAAGGGAAGCGGGGGGGAGGGGAAGAAGTACAATACAGGAGAGGCGAAGAGGGGGGGGGCGGGGGGGGAGGAGTGGGTGTGAGAAGGAGAAGGACCGAAACAAAGGTGGGGACATGGCAGAGCCGTGGATGCTGGCGCAGGTGTTACGATAGACGTGCAGTTCCCTGCAATGGCGTTGGGCAGATCCTTCGCTCACCAACGAACGAGTTCCCCCCCCCCCCTCAACATCAGTATTCGTCTGTGCGAGGACCACCATGGACGGAGCTGCGCTGCCGTTGAGGTCTTCAAAGAAAACCGCGGCGTACATCAGCCTCCTCCTTTTTTCCTTTCTTCTCTCTCTCTCTCTTCGTGCATGCGTGTATGTGTGTGAGTCCTAGTGACGAATAGAAGCGCGGCCTCTCCATCCGTTGCCTGCCGAGGGCCGCTTGATCAGTCATGCGAGTATTGACCGGTTTGACTGGAACACATGCAGAAGGGGAGGAAGGGGGGGGGAGGGAGCACGGCAAGAGGTCCCGTGTCAGCGGCGAGACAACGAGGGGGGGGAGGGAAAAAAGATACAGACGCTACGCCGAGTCCTCCTCCGCTGCAGCCTGCGCCGCGCTCTCCTCCACGACCGCCACCTCCGTCACGTTCGCCGATGCCTCCTCCGGCTCCTCCACCACACGCCGTACGACCATCACAGAGGGGGCCACGAGGCCCGACGAGTTTTGTGTGGGGCGGATGGAGCAGGAGCGCAGCGCCGTGGTCATGCGGTCAATGTCGCGAGTCAGCTCGCTGTTCTTGTCGATGATGCCTTGCATCTGCTTGTTCGCCTTCGCCATGTCCACCTTCCACTTCTCGGTCATGCCGCGCACAATGTCAACCATCTCCTCCGTCTGCTGCTTCACGGCCGCCTTCGTCGCCTCGCACTTGCGCCGGATCGAGCGCCGTGTCCACGCGATCCAGTACCACATCACCACAAATATGATCACGCACGCGGCGGGCACGTTGTACGCCTCACGCCACTGGCTCTGCACGAGCTTTGTGGCGTGTGACTGCACCGCGTTGAAGTCACCCTTCTTCACGGCGCTCATTACCTCGTTGGCAGGGAAGCGGTACGCCTCCCCCGCGGTGCAGCTGTTCGACGCCTCCTGTGGCGGTGCCGCGGTGGCTGCCGCCGAGTCCGCCTTCTGCTCTGCTGCGCCGCTCTTCGACGGTGGTGCCGCTGCTGCGGCTGCGGTTGCCGCGTCGTCTGCGGACCCGGTTGACTTCCAGCGCGCTGTCACCGCCGTCATCAGCGGCAGCGCACACGACGACCGTCGAACCACGCGCAGCATTGGCGGTGTGTATGAAGAAAAAAAAGCGGGGCTGGGGGGAGAAGGATGGAGAACGAGAGGTCGGCGTGCGTGTGGATGGAAGGTGTTGGGTGCCGGTGTGGAGGGGGGGGTGGTGTTGTTGTTGCCGTTGCTGTGTTCGACTCTGACCTGGTGTGAAGGCCGCTGTCCCTCCGTTGGTCAGCGGTGAAGAAGTGCAGAGTAGGGGGAGCAGAAGGAGGAGGAGGTGGAGGAGGAGAGACAAGGTCTTTCGTTAAGCACGCACGCTGCCTCTTCACGTGAGCGCAAAGCACGCCGGGGAGGCACGAGGCACGTGCGGTCGTATCAGGACTGTGAAGAGCGGCCACCCAACACGCACGCCAGTCAACGAGCCTGACTTCGCCTTCTGTTCTCTTCTTTCTTTTCTTTTCCTTTTTTTTGGATGATGGCTCAACATCGCGGCGTGTTGTGCGTAGGAGCGGAACGCAACGTGTGTACGACTGCGAGAAGTGACGCCCGTGCAACGCGCAAGCAGGTAGACGCATGCTGCCGCCTCCCGTTCAACCGCGAAGCTGCGTGTCAGAAGAAGGAGTGCAATGCGCTGTGCAGGACTCGGGGCGGCAACCATCCGGCGTGATGTCCTCCTCCATTCATACCTTACATCCATTCCCCCCCCCCCCCCGCCCCTCTTCCTACCCTCTGCGGCGTATCAATCACAGCAACAGCGCGGACGGGCGATCCGTCGCCGTCGCGGATGCGCAGCGGGAAGCCGTAAAACGTGAAGGGGACGCCAACGAGCGACTCCACGTTGACGAGGTCCGTGTACGTGATGATGCCACGCTCCAGCAGCAGCCGCTCCGCCTCCTCCTCCAGCGGGCCGCCAACGAAGGGCGGCGAGGCGGCGACGATGCGCGGCACGCAGGTGGCCGGCACCGGCTCATAAAAGAGAAGACCGACCCGGGCGGGGTACGCCGCGGCCGCCACGGTCACCACAACGGCCTGCCCGCAGAAGGAGGTGAGGGGGACATCGTCGAGGGTGCCGCCGCCCTCGTGCATGTGCCGCGGGGCATCTACGTGCGTGCCCGTGTGCGAGCCCATCAACAGCTGCCGCACCTCCCAGCCGTCCTTGTCACGCGTGCACACCGTCGTCACGCGCACCGGCGGGTCGCCGTCGTACACCGGCATCCCATCGTACAGAGGTAAGGAGAGGTCGACGATGCGCATTTGGAGAGGGGGAGGGGGGAGAGGCAGCAGGGCGGGTCGTTGCTCGACGCTGCGTATGCAGAGAGGGGAGAAGGTGGCAGAGGTGGGAGCAGGTGATGGGGAGTAGTGGAGGCAGGTGCGGAAGGAGTGCTGCGTCAGCAGCGGCTGGCAGTGTCTGCTCCACGTGAGCGGCGGCGGACACACGATGGACAAAGAAAAAAAAAAAGGTGCGCTTCGAATGCTCAACACGCACGGCGACCGCCATCCACGAAGGTGTACTACGGAGGCAGGTCGTAGAGAACTGCCACTGCCCTGTGAGCGTCGACTCCAGGGCCGACTGGCAGAGGAGCGAGACGGCCCGCAGTGCAACACCGCCACGCCCTCTCGATGTCGTGCGGCACCGCCTGGTTGGTCTTTGAAGGCGCCTCAAGCTGCCGCCAGCGTCACGGAGAAGCAACGCGCGGCTGTCACACAAACGGAGAGACTCACGCCTTCATGGGAACAAGTGCACTTCAGGGACACCACGCACACACAGCGCCGTCCCAACACGTCTCGCCCTCCAGCGTTGACGCAGGAGGTGGTGCGCACACACCGGCACGACGACTGACTTCACTGCTCCACGAAGCCACAGTCGAGGTCCGTAAGGGCCTTCCCAAAGGAGTAGTACCCCGTCGCGCGGTCAACTGGATTGCACTGGACCGCATAGCTCTCCAGCGCCGTCTTCTCCTGCCCAAACACAACCGGCTCGCTCAAGACGCCTTCCGCGACCGCCGCCGTATCGTGGGAGTCGATGTGGGGTGGAAAGGGCTCGAACGTAACGCCGCCCTCCACACACGTGTAGTGGCCCTCGAAGTGCTCGGGCCTCCAGTTCGCGCCCTCCTCATGTGCGGCCTCGGCATTGGCGAGAAACGCGGTGTGGTGCGCGTCGTACGCGACACCGCTGCGCGCCTCCAGCAGCGACACGAATTCGTCGACGGGGAGGCGCAGCTCGGCGTGGGTGCACATCTGCTCCGCCGCGACGAGGCCCTCGAGGCAGGCGGCGACGTACGCGCTCGGAAAGAAGCGCTTGTGCGTGAAGTGCACGCCGCGCAGGAACATCATGCGCTGGTGCGGCATCAGCACCGGTGACATGTACTGGATGTGGAGCTGGTTCTGTGAGGGCGGAAAGTTGTAGCCGGACAGCATCGACGGCTGCCAGTCCCCGGTGCGAGGCTGCAGCAGCGACTGCGTCCACGCCGCGTCGCTGAAGAAGTCGCGGTCAGCGGCGGCGTGGCAGGCGGCAAGCAGGCGGTGGTGAACGCGCAGCCCGGTGGCTGGGGCGAGGGTGAGGTACCGCCAGTCCGGTATGACCACGTCCGACGGCACGGCGCAGAAGTGCAGCGCGGAGAGGGACAGCGGGTCGTCGAAGACCATCACGGAGGCGTCCTCGTGGCGCAGCGAGATCTTCAGCGGGAAGCGTCCGCTCGACTCGATGCCGAGCATGAAGCCGCTGAACAGGTTCGGTGTCTGGCTAAGCGGGACGGCAGCGAGCGAGGTGCGGCACTGGTTGCAGTGCAGCAGTGTGTAGCCGTTCGGCTTCCCGCACGACGCGCAGATCTTGACCGGGTTGTACAAGATGCGGGTGGCCAGCGCACGCTGTGCAGCGGGGCAGGCGGCCACAAAGGCGTCGATAGTGCCCACTACACGCGGCGTGTCCGTGCCGAGGTGCGGCGCACGACGTGCGCGGCGGTACGCGTTGGGCCCTACCCGCCCCAGGAAGCTGCGCTGGTCCGCCCCGATGAACATGTGTGCGATAGCAGAGACCCGACAAGTGGAAGTAACGAGGAGGTGGAGTCGTGCAGACTTGACAGGGATGTGGATGAGTGCTGAAGATGCGCGGATGTGAGACACGCGATGTTGTTGGGAAGCGTCGAATGGGAAAGCCAGAGGGCGTGTCAGTGTATTAGGGGGTGGGGGGCAGGGGTGGGGGAACAGAGCGACGCGGCAGTCGTGTGCGTGCACAGTGAGGCGAGAAAATGGAAGAAGAGGAGTGCAGCCGCAATGTAACCTCGTACGCACTACTTCAACGCACTGCGGCGGTCTCGGGGGTGTCGGCAGCTCTCCACGGCCTGAGGGCTGAGAGGAGAGAAAGAGGAGGGGAAGGGAAAAGAAAGGTGCGCGCGCAGGGTTGAGGGGAGCAAGCACGGTGGGGCTGTAAGGCGGGGGGGGGGACTTCGTTCTTCACTCCTGACACCCTCCTCGTTGACGTCTCTCTGTGTGTTCCTGAACGTCGCCTCCCCTCCCGGGGGGATGTCTGGCGGCTCGATGGGCGATGCACGAAGCGATAGCAACGCATGCGTCCTTGAGAGCGCGAGAAGACGTCGGGGAGCAGCGGGGAGGGAAGGGGGGGTGCAGGCGAGAGGGGGATGGCTGGGCGGATAGGGGGGCGTGGGGATGTTGAACACACAAGGGAAAGAAGGAAGAGGTGAAGTCGAAGGGGGAAGTGAGGAAGGGGCATGCCTCGGGGATGGCACCAAGTCAGTGGGGAGGGAGAAGAGGCGTTCGCAGACGCGCACCTTTGCTGAGCCGGTCGAAGGAAGGGACAGAAACGAGAAACCCACAGACAGTTGTGAGACATCGTCGGCCATGTGCTGTCCTCCTCCTCCCAAACCCCCCCCCGTTAAACACCCGCAGACCCACACGCACACGCGTGAGGACCAGACGGCGACAACTGCGCGAGGCGAAACCGCTGACACAAAAACATCAGCAGAAGAGGAACCAGACGGTGGGCGAGGGTTGTAGAAGGCCACAGGTGTGTGGAGAGTGGGGGAAAAGCAGGTCGGCGTTGCGCCGGCAGCGAGCGCTGGTGCAGCAACCAAAGATAGACGAGGAGATAATCAAACGCAAAACTGAGGAGGGCTGTGGACACGCAACAGAGAGGCCGATGAGAGGCAGAGAGACCTGAAACATGAGGGCCGGTGTCACCGAGGAACGAGCGTCTCCTTCATCTTTTGTGTGTCTTTGTTGCGTCGGCCGTCAACATGCGAGCAACAGACAACTTGTGTCAGGGACATGAGAAAAAACAGTAGGAGGCATAACCAGGTGGGAGGGCATGCGACGCCGGTGCAGCACGGCAACCGGGGGGGGGGGGGTCCATGAGGTGCAACGGTGTCGCCCCTACGCGTGCGCGAGGATCACGTTTCGGAAATGCGTCCTCGGCGGTTTTGTGTCGGTGTTTTGCGTGCGTTCCTGCCGTCACACAGTGCCGGCGGCCACCAGGAGTAGCGGCACGCCGGCACCCACTGTCCTCGCTCACGTGCACGTCACGCAGGCAGGCGGCACGTCCATGGTGCGCCGGCTGCCTAGTCGTACGCGCAACAGCACTGCCAAGCAGCCCCGCATGGCAGCGGCACTTCTGCACAGCGTGCGCCACACGACCCAGCATGGCCCTGGCTCAGCAGCATCCGTCCCAGCGGGCATCTGGGCGACAAGCCCTCGTGGCAGCGACCCACCAGGGCCCCATCTCCAAGCCCTCGCACATGTCCTCCATCGCCGCACACACGCACACGCACACACAGGTGTCTGCACGGCTGCAGAGGCAACAGCCACAGACACAGCCACAGACGCACACACACACTCACATCCCTCACGCAACGGGCCCATCAGATACGCTTCTAAGCGAAACGGTGCTGTCTTGCATGCGGGGAGGCACGTGTGGCCCCCCTCTCAGTGTCAGCGATCCATTTGTCTCTCATCACAGGCGGCCACAGCAAACACAACACAACGAAGACGCACAGGCAGATGTGCACGTCTCGTGTCTCAGCAGAACGGAGAGGCTCGAGAAGGGCGCGGACGTCCACAGCGCGCTTGCCGCTCGTGGGTGCGGCAGCGGAGGCCCTTTCGCGGGGAAAAGAACGTATCATGCAACGGAAGGAGAAACAAGGAGGCGTGAGGGGAGGTGGGAGATGAAAGCGGGTGCTCATGAGGTGTCCGCGGCAGAGTGCATGTCAGCCGCGCAGCCCGTGCGGCTCGATCGCATTGATCGGCGCAACGGCCCAGGTCAGCCAGGCCCCGCCGCACCCCGAGCGTGGGCAGTGGCCTGTGTGGCGCTCCGTGCCCCGCTGAGCGGCGGAGTCGGTGCACGGGCGGCTATGCCAGCCGCCAGCCGCACACTTCATGCATGCCCCATGCGGGCAGGCCATACGTGTCCCACGCGTTGGTGTTTGCTGTTTTGATCTCTGATGTGTCCCATCAGACGTCCACGCGCTGCGGCACACGTGTCGCGGGTTGCGCTCAGTTGATCGATTTGGCGTGCGGAGTAAAGACAGAAAAGGAAAAAGGGGAAAAGAGAGAGAGAGAGCCGAGGCACGCGCGCACACCCACGCGCGTCGCCACCGCACCGGGGAGAGGAGCCGGCGTGGCATGGGGGCACAGAGATATAGCGAGACCGCGCAGCCACCGTCCACGCTCGGGTGCCGGGGGGGGGGGGGGGTGCGCCGCGAGACCGCACATCCATCTCTGCAAGAGCGTCAGAAGGCGAGGCAGCGCCCTCGACAACGGCGCGCCTCGTCATTCATGTCGGCTCTCTCTCCGCGCTGCCTGGCATCGCCAGCAACGCGCACCACTCTCCACACACGCACACACGCGCACAGAAGAGCACCAGCAGCAGCGCCGCACGAGTCGTCTGCACCGCGCGCCTGCGCTCCACCCTCGCAGGCGGCCGTGTGCAGCAGTCAACACAGCTGCACATGACCCGCGGCACATGTGTGGAGGAGGGGCGAGAAGACCGGCCTGCCACCCGAAAAGAAGTTGAGCGCAGCCTCACGAAGCATAGTTGGACACAAGACAGGAAAAGGCTGAGGTTACACCGGGGAGAGTGGGGTGAGAGGACGAGAAAACCAGCGCACTGAGCGCGCACAGCACTATATGAGGGGGGAGAAAGGAATGGGAGCGCAGGCGGGTGAGGGACAACGACGGCACGCACTCTCAGGCAGGGAACAGCGACAACACGCGAGCCGGGAAGGGGGAAACAGAAGGGAGGTGGTGGGGGGGGGGGAGACGCGCACGCCTGCCTCACTGGTGATCCCCACCAGAGGCCCCGTGGCACGCACCCTGGCCCCACAACGACACTCCTGCCGGTCCGCTCGCTGCCTTCGAGAGAGCCAGAAACACACGCATGCCACCGTCTCCCAGGCCCACGGAAACAAGGAAGCGAGACGAAGCCGAAGCAGCGAAACAAAAATCGGGCTCTCTTAGGGAGCCAAGGGAAAGGCGGCAATGCCAAGCTAACACGCAAAGAGGCGCGCATTCGGTTCGACACTACCATCGGATGGGTGTGCGTGCACAGGGGATCGGAGGGGTGCGCCTCCCTGTGTGACAGCCTGGGGCTGCGCACCGCTACGAGACGTGGGACAGAGGAGCACCGAGTCGAGCGCCGCATTCTGCACAGAGCCACGCGGCAGCCGAGAGGTGGAGACACACACTCGTCCGACAAAAACACCGGCCCCCCTGCCACGGACGGCCCCGCCTCAACACCCCGGGAAACCCACCCGGCAGGCGCAGAAGGGAGGCGAGGCAGAGGCCACGCAGGGGACTGCATCACATCCGTGCAGGGAGAAGCCGCGAGGGTGTCTTTTCCAGCGCTCGGTGCTCCGTTCGTCGAGACCGGCTGCACACATCACCACACTCACACACGCATCCGAACAACAGGGGGGGACAGGGGACAGGGGGAGGGGGGGAGGTAGCGACGACGCCAGCGCGCGGGGTAAAAGAGTCACTTACGGCGAAGGTACAGAAGAGAGAAAAAGAAGTCTGCCACACTGAAGAACACAGGCCGAGTTCTATTACGGGGGACAACAACAGAGACGCGTCAAGCCAGTTGAGCCAAAAGAGCGCTGCGGCGGTGGGAGGAGTCGAGCTCATCTGCGATACTCGGCGGCTGCGGGTCCCACAAACAAAAAACAGACAGAGAATTGGCGGCCGCAGAGACAAAGGCGGAGAGGTACGGACGCGTGCTGCACGCAGAACGGCACTGTGGAGTCAGGGAGCGAGAGCACTCGCACATGAGCCATGCAGCACGTGTGCCCGCACCGCAACGCCGCCCATTCCAGCCAGAGCGAGGCCCGAACGGGGTGCGGGCAAGACAGAGAGGATCATGAAGAGTGGAAGAGAGAGAGGGAGGGGAGAAATGAGAGGGGGGAGAAGCGGGACGGGCGTGAAGACCACACCAAAAATGAAGAGGGGGACAAAGACGCGTGACGGCGCGCCGTGATGGGAAACAAAGAGGGAGGGAGGAGGAACACAACGCGAAAAAGGCACCCTGCAGCCACACACGCACACACGGACCAGAGAACAGAAGCAGGAGGCCAGCCGACACGGGGGAGGCATCATTCGGAGCACCAGCAGCGGCGCCACAACAACAACAGCAAGCAGCTCCCCCGCTCTTCGTAGATCTTGAAGGCGTTGTGGGTGTTGGCGCAAACATGCACGTTATGTTAGGGGGGTCGTTGGAACCGAAGAGGGGAAACGGAAACTCCGCGGGGATGCACGCCGAGCATCCCACACCTGACGCTGCGACACTTCGCCCGACTCCGTCGGCGCCAGCGGGCAGGAGAGCCATCTCGTGAGTCGCTCATGCAGCCCGCCGCGCCTTCGGTCAGCAGTTGTACGGCGCAGAGTGCGGAGAGGCGTCGCGCACAGGCATCGCGGAGGTCCTGTCCATGAGACCGCTTACAGTAAAGTAGAACAGAGCTGGGAAAAAAGCACACACAACAAGACGGGTAGTCGTGACGCCTACAGCCAGTTGCCCACAAGCGCCATCATGCCCATGCCGATCCACACAGCGACGAAGAGGATCACCTTCTTCAGCATGCGGTACTTCTGACCCTCAGCGCAGAAGCGCTTCACGTCCGACACGAAGTCACCCAGCAGCAGCGTGAAGGCGAGGTACAGCAGAATGCCTCCACAGAACGTGTCCAGGATGCCGATCACGGAGACAAAGGCACCCCCCGACATCGAAGCCGGAGCCACCGAAACCGCGATTGCAGCGGCAGCCATGCCGAGCGGCGCGCTCACCGCGAACACCAGCGCCAGGATGATGTCCAGGCTGCCCTTGAACTCCGCATCCGCAAGACGCGACCCCATCGCCATGCCCTCGAACAGCTGGTGGAACACGAGCGCCACAAGCAGCGGCTTCAGCTCGTCGTCCGTCGTCAGGCCCACGGTGAGGCCCACAAACACGCTGTGCAGCGTCACACCGAACTCCATGCACACCGCGGCGATCACGCGGCGGATGGCGCCCATGTCCGCCGGCGGAACAACGGAGAGGTGCTCGTGGCCGTGCTCCACAGCCACGTCAGCGTGGTGGTGGTGGTGGTCGAAGTGGTCCGGTCTCTGCTCCACAGCGCCGTCACCATCCACCGTGGCCAGGTGGAGCACCGGCGTGCCGTTTCGCTTCTTCGCACCACAGCGCTCGTCGATCGGCTCCACCGGGTCGCCTGAGTCAGCCTCCGCACCCATGTTCACCGCCGTCGAAATCTCGCGGCACTCCACGCCGGCATGCCGGTCCTCAAGTGAGTCCGCGTCGGCCGCAGCCTTCGACTTCATCCAGCGCTCAGCGATGTCGGCCAGCTGCATGTCCAGCGCCTGCATCAGCAGCACCGCAATCAGGGCGATCAGGAAGTACAGAGGCGCGTAGTTCTTCAGCATCTGGGGCACGCAGTCCTCTTCAAACGCCTCCGCACCCTCGAAGATGAGGTGGATCGTGGACACCGACAGCAGCACGCCCGTCGCGGCGGACTTCGCCACGGAGAAGATAAACGGGAACTTCACCAGCCACGGGATGCACTTGCCAAGGATCGGGATCGCCGTGCCCAGGAAGGACACGCCCAGGATCAGGAAGAGGGAGCCGATGTGCAAGCCCAGCGAGTACGACCCGGTGAAGCCCTCGCACAGCGAGCGCTCCCCCTCCGTCGCGGCCCCGGCCGTCCCGCCCTCCGAGAACAGAGGCGGTGAGACACTGTAGCCGAGCTGCTGCAGGTACTGCATGCTCGCCTGCACGCTCATCTGCGCCGTCGCCATGGTTCGCTGTGGGCGGCGGGGAGGGGCGGTGAGGGGAGGTGGTCGAGAAGGAGCGGGAGTTGGTGGCGTGGCGGAGGTGGTTGCTTAAGAGCGCAGAAAGCCGCTGGCGATGGAAGTGGGCCGCGGAAGGAGGAGAGCGCTGAGACGAGGGAGGGGTGTGGACGGGTGTGAGCTCAAAACGGGCTGTGATGTCTTGGCGGGAAGGCGGCGTACGCGCAGTGCCAGAGGGGAAGGGAGAGAGGAGTCCGGCGAAGGAGGTTTGGAGGAGTGCGTGGAGAATGCGTGCAGGCGTCGCAGTGGAGGAGAGCATCATCGCAGTCGCTACGGCCCACTCCGCGCCGCCGCGGGGTGAGAGACAGGTGGGAGGGCATGCGACGCCGGTGCAGCACGGCAACCGGGGGGGGGGGGGTCCATGAGGTGCAACGGTGTCGCCCCTACGCGTGCGCGAGGATCACGTTTCGGAAATGCGTCCTCGGCGGTTTTGTGTCGGTGTTTTGCGTGCGTTCCTGCCGTCACACAGTGCCGGCGGCCACCAGGAGTAGCGGCACGCCGGCACCCACTGTCCTCGCTCACGTGCACGTCACGCAGGCAGGCGGCACGTCCATGGTGCGCCGGCTGCCTAGTCGTACGCGCAACAGCACTGCCAAGCAGCCCCGCATGGCAGCGGCACTTCTGCACAGCGTGCGCCACACGACCCAGCATGGCCCTGGCTCAGCAGCATCCGTCCCAGCGGGCATCTGGGCGACAAGCCCTCGTGGCAGCGACCCACCAGGGCCCCATCTCCAAGCCCTCGCACATGTCCTCCATCGCCGCACACACGCACACGCACACACAGGTGTCTGCACGGCTGCAGAGGCAACAGCCACAGACACAGCCACAGACGCACACACACACTCACATCCCTCACGCAACGGGCCCATCAGATACGCTTCTAAGCGAAACGGTGCTGTCTTGCATGCGGGGAGGCACGTGTGGCCCCCCTCTCAGTGTCAGCGATCCATTTGTCTCTCATCACAGGCGGCCACAGCAAACACAACACAACGAAGACGCACAGGCAGATGTGCACGTCTCGTGTCTCAGCAGAACGGAGAGGCTCGAGAAGGGCGCGGACGTCCACAGCGCGCTTGCCGCTCGTGGGTGCGGCAGCGGAGGCCCTTTCGCGGGGAAAAGAACGTATCATGCAACGGAAGGAGAAACAAGGAGGCGTGAGGGGAGGTGGGAGATGAAAGCGGGTGCTCATGAGGTGTCCGCGGCAGAGTGCATGTCAGCCGCGCAGCCCGTGCGGCTCGATCGCATTGATCGGCGCAACGGCCCAGGTCAGCCAGGCCCCGCCGCACCCCGAGCGTGGGCAGTGGCCTGTGTGGCGCTCCGTGCCCCGCTGAGCGGCGGAGTCGGTGCACGGGCGGCTATGCCAGCCGCCAGCCGCACACTTCATGCATGCCCCATGCGGGCAGGCCATACGTGTCCCACGCGTTGGTGTTTGCTGTTTTGATCTCTGATGTGTCCCATCAGACGTCCACGCGCTGCGGCACACGTGTCGCGGGTTGCGCTCAGTTGATCGATTTGGCGTGCGGAGTAAAGACAGAAAAGGAAAAAGGGGAAAAGAGAGAGAGAGAGCCGAGGCACGCGCGCACACCCACGCGCGTCGCCACCGCACCGGGGAGAGGAGCCGGCGTGGCATGGGGGCACAGAGATATAGCGAGACCGCGCAGCCACCGTCCACGCTCGGGTGCCGGGGGGGGGGGGGGGTGCGCCGCGAGACCGCACATCCATCTCTGCAAGAGCGTCAGAAGGCGAGGCAGCGCCCTCGACAACGGCGCGCCTCGTCATTCATGTCGGCTCTCTCTCCGCGCTGCCTGGCATCGCCAGCAACGCGCACCACTCTCCACACACGCACACACGCGCACAGAAGAGCACCAGCAGCAGCGCCGCACGAGTCGTCTGCACCGCGCGCCTGCGCTCCACCCTCGCAGGCGGCCGTGTGCAGCAGTCAACACAGCTGCACATGACCCGCGGCACATGTGTGGAGGAGGGGCGAGAAGACCGGCCTGCCACCCGAAAAGAAGTTGAGCGCAGCCTCACGAAGCATAGTTGGACACAAGACAGGAAAAGGCTGAGGTTACACCGGGGAGAGTGGGGTGAGAGGACGAGAAAACCAGCGCACTGAGCGCGCACAGCACTATATGAGGGGGGAGAAAGGAATGGGAGCGCAGGCGGGTGAGGGACAACGACGGCACGCACTCTCGGGCAGGGAACAGCGACAACACGCGAGCCGGGAAGGGGGAAACAGAAGGGAGGTGGGGGGGGGGGGGGGGAAGACGCGCACGCCTGCCTCACTGGTGATCCCCACCAGAGGCCCCGTGGCACGCACCCTGGCCCCACAACGACACTCCTGCCGGTCCGCTCGCTGCCTTCGAGAGAGCCAGAAACACACGCATGCCACCGTCTCCCAGGCCCACGGAAACAAGGAAGCGAGACGAAGCCGAAGCAGCGAAACAAAAATCGGGCTCTCTTAGGGAGCCAAGGGAAAGGCGGCAATGCCAAGCTAACACGCAAAGAGGCGCGCATTCGGTTCGACACTACCATCGGATGGGTGTGCGTGCACAGGGGATCGGAGGGGTGCGCCTCCCTGTGTGACAGCCTGGGGCTGCGCACCGCTACGAGACGTGGGACAGAGGAGCACCGAGTCGAGCGCCGCATTCTGCACAGAGCCACGCGGCAGCCGAGAGGTGGAGACACACACTCGTCCGACAAAAACACCGGCCCCCCTGCCACGGACGGCCCCGCCTCAACACCCCGGGAAACCCACCCGGCAGGCGCAGAAGGGAGGCGAGGCAGAGGCCACGCAGGGGACTGCATCACATCCGTGCAGGGAGAAGCCGCGAGTGTCTTTTCCAGCGCTCGGTGCTCCGTTCGTCGAGACCGGCTGCACACATCACCACACTCACACACGCATCCGAACAACAGGGGGGGACAGGGGGACAGGGGGAGGGGGGGAGGTAGCGACGACGCCAGCGCGCGGGGTAAAAGAGTCACTTACGGCGAAGGTACAGAAGAGAGAAAAAGAAGTCTGCCACACTGAAGAACACAGGCCGAGTTCTATTACGGGGGACAACAACAGAGACGCGTCAAGCCAGTTGAGCCAAAAGAGCGCTGCGGCGGTGGGAGGAGTCGAGCTCATCTGCGATACTCGGCGGCTGCGGGTCCACAAACAAAAAACAGACAGAGAATTGGCGGCCGCAGAGACAAAGGCGGAGAGGTACGGACGCGTGCTGCACGCAGAACGGCACTGTGGAGTCAGGGAGCGAGAGCACTCGCACATGAGCCATGCAGCACGTGTGCCCGCACCGCAACGCCGCCCATTCCAGCCAGAGCGAGGCCCGAACGGGGTGCGGGCAAGACAGAGAGGATCATGAAGAGTGGAAGAGAGAGAGGGAGGGGAGAAATGAGAGGGGGGAGAAGCGGGACGGGCGTGAAGACCACACCAAAAATGAAGAGGGGACAAAGACGCGTGACGGCGCGCCGTGATGGGAAACAAAGAGGGGAGGGAGGAGGAACACAACGCGAAAAAGGCACCCTGCAGCCACACACGCACACACGGACCAGAGAACAGAAGCAGGAGGCCAGCCGACACGGGGGAGGCATCAATCGGAGCACCAGCAGCGGCGCCACAACAACAACAGCAAGCAGCTCCCCCG
>CAWUFJ010000004.1:980614-1042316 GCA_963921375.1 Tiliacea citrago
TCGGGTGCCGGGGGGGGGGGGGGGGGGGTGCGCCGCGAGACCGCACATCCATCTCTGCAAGAGCGTCAGAAGGCGAGGCAGCGCCCTCGACAACGGCGCGCCTCGTCATTCATGTCGGCTCTCTCTCCGCGCTGCCTGGCATCGCAGCAACGCGCACCACTCTCCACACACGCACACACGCGCACAGAAGAGCACCAGCAGCAGCGCCGCACGAGTCGTCTGCACCGCGCGCCTGCGCTCCACCCTCGCAGGCGGCCGTGTGCAGCAGTCAACACAGCTGCACCTGACCCGCGGCACATGTGTGGAGGAGGGGCGAGAAGACCGCCTGCCACCCGAAAAGAAGTTGAGCGCAGCCTCACGAAGCATAGTTGGACACAAGACAGGAAAAGGCTGAGGTTACACGGGGAGAGTGGGGTGAGAGGACGAGAAAACCAGCGCACTGAGCGCGCACAGCACTATATGAGGGGGGAGAAAGGAATGGGAGCGCAGGCGGGTGAGGGACAACGACGGCACGCACTCTCAGGCAGGGAACAGCGACAACACGCGAGCCGGGAAGGGGGAAACAGAAGGGAGGTGGTGGGGGGGGGGGAGACGCGCACGCCTGCCTCACTGTGATCCCACCAGAGGCCCCGTGGCACGCACCCTGGCCCCACAACGACACTCCTGCCGGTCCGCTCGCCTGCCTTCGAGAGAGCCAGAAACACACGCATGCCACCGTCTCCCAGGCCCACGGAAACAAGGAAGCGAGACGAGCCGAAGCAGCGAAACAAAAATCGGGCTCTCTTAGGGAGCCAAGGGAAAGGCGGCAATGCCAAGCTAACACGCAAAGAGGCGCGCATTCGGTTCGACACTACCATCGGATGGGTGTGCGTGCACAGGGGATCGGAGGGGTGCGCCTCCCTGTGTGACAGCCTGGGGCTGCGCACCGCTACGAGACGTGGGACAGAGGAGCACCGAGTCGAGCGCCGCATTCTGCACAGAGCCACGCGGCAGCCGAGAGGTGGAGACACACACTCGTCCGACAAAAACACCGGCCCCCCTGCCACGGACGGCCCCGCCTCAACACCCCGGGAAACCCACCCGGCAGGCGCAGAAGGGAGGCGAGGCAGAGGCCACGCAGGGACTGCATCACATCCGTGCAGGGAGAAGCCGCGAGGGTGTCTTTTCCAGCGCTCGGTGCTCCGTTCGTCGAGACCGGCTGCACACATCACCACACTCACACACGCATCCGAACACAGGGGGGACAGGGGGACAGGGGGAGGGGGGGAGGTAGCGACGACGCCAGCGCGCGGGGTAAAAGAGTCACTTACGGCGAAGGTACAGAAGAGAGAAAAAGAAGTCTGCCACACTGAAGAACACAGGCCGAGTTCTATTACGGGGGACAACAACAGAGACGCGTCAAGCCAGTTGAGCCAAAAGAGCGCTGCGGCGGTGGAGGAGGTCGAGCTCATCTGCGATACTCGGCGGCTGCGGGTCCCACAAACAAAAAACAGACAGAGAATTGGCGGCCGCAGAGACAAAGGCGGAGAGGTACGGACGCGTGCTGCACGCAGAACGGCACTGTGGAGTCAGGGAGCGAGAGCACTCGCACATGAGCCATGCAGCACGTGTGCCCGCACCGCAACGCCGCCCATTCCAGCCAGAGCGAGGCCCGAACGGGGTGCGGGCAAGACAGAGAGGATCATGAAGAGTGGAAGAGAGAGAGGGAGGGGAGAAATGAGAGGGGGGAGAAGCGGGACGGGCGTGAAGACCACACCAAAAATGAAGAGGGGGACAAAGACGCGTGACGGCGCGCCGTGATGGGAAACAAAGAGGGAGGGAGGAGGAACACAACGCGAAAAAGGCACCCTGCAGCCACACACGCACACACGGACCAGAGAACAGAAGCAGGAGGCCAGCCGACACGGGGGAGGCATCATTCGGAGCACCAGCAGCGGCGCCACAACAACAACAGCAAGCAGCTCCCCCGCTCTTCGTAGATCTTGAAGGCGTTGTGGGTGTTGGCGCAAACATGCACGTTATGTTAGGGGGGTCGTTGGAACCGAAGAGGGGAAACGGAAACTCCGCGGGGATGCACGCCGAGCATCCCACACCTGACGCTGCGACACTTCGCCCGACTCCGTCGGCGCCAGCGGGCAGGAGAGCCATCTCGTGAGTCGCTCATGCAGCCCGCCGCGCCTTCGGTCAGCAGTTGTACGGCGCAGAGTGCGGAGAGGCGTCGCGCACAGGCATCGCGGAGGTCCTGTCCATGAGACCGCTTACAGTAAAGTAGAACAGAGCTGGGAAAAAAGCACACACAACAAGACGGGTAGTCGTGACGCCTACAGCCAGTTGCCCACAAGCGCCATCATGCCCATGCCGATCCACACAGCGACGAAGAGGATCACCTTCTTCAGCATGCGGTACTTCTGACCCTCAGCGCAGAAGCGCTTCACGTCCGACACGAAGTCACCCAGCAGCAGCGTGAAGGCGAGGTACAGCAGAATGCCTCCACAGAACGTGTCCAGGATGCCGATCACGGAGACAAAGGCACCCCCCGACATCGAAGCCGGAGCCACCGAAACCGCGATTGCAGCGGCAGCCATGCCGAGCGGCGCGCTCACCGCGAACACCAGCGCCAGGATGATGTCCAGGCTGCCCTTGAACTCCGCATCCGCAAGACGCGACCCCATCGCCATGCCCTCGAACAGCTGGTGGAACACGAGCGCCACAAGCAGCGGCTTCAGCTCGTCGTCCGTCGTCAGGCCCACGGTGAGGCCCACAAACACGCTGTGCAGCGTCACACCGAACTCCATGCACACCGCGGCGATCACGCGGCGGATGGCGCCCATGTCCGCCGGCGGAACAACGGAGAGGTGCTCGTGGCCGTGCTCCACAGCCACGTCAGCGTGGTGGTGGTGGTGGTCGAAGTGGTCCGGTCTCTGCTCCACAGCGCCGTCACCATCCACCGTGGCCAGGGGGAGCACCGGCGTGCCGTTTCGCTTCTTCGCACCACAGCGCTCGTCGATCGGCTCCACCGGGTCGCCTGAGTCAGCCTCCGCACCCATGTTCACCGCCGTCGAAATCTCGCGGCACTCCACGCCGGCATGCCGGTCCTCAAGTGAGTCCGCGTCGGCCGCAGCCTTCGACTTCATCCAGCGCTCAGCGATGTCGGCCAGCTGCATGTCCAGCGCCTGCATCAGCAGCACCGCAATCAGGGCGATCAGGAAGTACAGAGGCGCGTAGTTCTTCAGCATCTGGGGCACGCAGTCCTCTTCAAACGCCTCCGCACCCTCGAAGATGAGGTGGATCGTGGACACCGACAGCAGCACGCCCGTCGCGGCGGACTTCGCCACGGAGAAGATAAACGGGAACTTCACCAGCCACGGGATGCACTTGCCAAGGATCGGGATCGCCGTGCCCAGGAAGGACACGCCCAGGATCAGGAAGAGGGAGCCGATGTGCAAGCCCAGCGAGTACGACCCGGTGAAGCCCTCGCACAGCGAGCGCTCCCCCTCCGTCGCGGCCCCGGCCGTCCCGCCCTCCGAGAACAGAGGCGGTGAGACACTGTAGCCGAGCTGCTGCAGGTACTGCATGCTCGCCTGCACGCTCATCTGCGCCGTCGCCATGGTTCGCTGTGGGCGGCGGGGAGGGGCGGTGAGGGGAGGTGGTCGAGAAGGAGCGGGAGTTGGTGGCGTGGCGGAGGTGGTTGCTTAAGAGCGCAGAAAGCCGCTGGCGATGGAAGTGGGCCGCGGAAGGAGGAGAGCGCTGAGACGAGGGAGGGGTGTGGACGGGTGTGAGCTCAAAACGGGCTGTGATGTCTTGGCGGGAAGGCGGCGTACGCGCAGTGCCAGAGGGGAAGGGAGAGAGGAGTCCGGCGAAGGAGGTTTGGAGGAGTGCGTGGAGAATGCGTGCAGGCGTCGCAGTGGAGGAGAGCATCATCGCAGTCGCTACGGCCCACTCCGCGCCGCCGCGGGTGAGAGACAGGTGGGAGGGCATGCGACGCCGGTGCAGCACGGCAACCGGGGGGGGGGGGGGTCCATGAGGTGCAACGGTGTCGCCCCTACGCGTGCGCGAGGATCACGTTTCGGAAATGCGTCCTCGGCGGTTTTGTGTCGGTGTTTTGCGTGCGTTCCTGCCGTCACACAGTGCCGGCGGCCACCAGGAGTAGCGGCACGCCGGCACCCACTGTCCTCGCTCACGTGCACGTCACGCAGGCAGGCGGCACGTCCATGGTGCGCCGGCTGCCTAGTCGTACGCGCAACAGCACTGCCAAGCAGCCCCGCATGGCAGCGGCACTTCTGCACAGCGTGCGCCACACGACCCAGCATGGCCCTGGCTCAGCAGCATCCGTCCCAGCGGGCATCTGGGCGACAAGCCCTCGGTGGCAGCGACCCACCAGGGCCCCATCTCCAAGCCCTCGCACATGTCCTCCATCGCCGCACACACGCACACGCACACACAGGTGTCTGCACGGCTGCAGAGGCAACAGCCACAGACACAGCCACAGACGCACACACACACTCACATCCCTCACGCAACGGGCCCATCAGATACGCTTCTAAGCGAAACGGTGCTGTCTTGCATGCGGGGAGGCACGTGTGGCCCCCCTCTCAGTGTCAGCGATCCATTTGTCTCTCATCACAGGCGGCCACAGCAAACACAACACAACGAAGACGCACAGGCAGATGTGCACGTCTCGTGTCTCAGCAGAACGGAGAGGCTCGAGAAGGGCGCGGACGTCCACAGCGCGCTTGCCGCTCGTGGGTGCGGCAGCGGAGGCCCTTTCGCGGGGAAAAGAACGTATCATGCAACGGAAGGAGAAACAAGGAGGCGTGAGGGGAGGTGGGAGATGAAAGCGGGTGCTCATGAGGTGTCCGCGGCAGAGTGCATGTCAGCCGCGCAGCCCGTGCGGCTCGATCGCATTGATCGGCGCAACGGCCCAGGTCAGCCAGGCCCCGCCGCACCCCGAGCGTGGGCAGTGGCCTGTGTGGCGCTCCGTGCCCCGCTGAGCGGCGGAGTCGGTGCACGGGCGGCTATGCCAGCCGCCAGCCGCACACTTCATGCATGCCCCATGCGGGCAGGCCATACGTGTCCCACGCGTTGGTGTTTGCTGTTTTGATCTCTGATGTGTCCCATCAGACGTCCACGCGCTGCGGCACACGTGTCGCGGGTTGCGCTCAGTTGATCGATTTGGCGTGCGGAGTAAAGACAGAAAAGGAAAAAGGGGAAAAGAGAGAGAGAGAGCCGAGGCACGCGCGCACACCCACGCGCGTCGCCACCGCACCGGGGAGAGGAGCCGGCGTGGCATGGGGGCACAGAGATATAGCGAGACCGCGCAGCCACCGTCCACGCTCGGGTGCCGGGGGGGGGGGGGGGGGGTGCGCCGCGAGACCGCACATCCATCTCTGCAAGAGCGTCAGAAGGCGAGGCAGCGCCCTCGACAACGGCGCGCCTCGTCATTCATGTCGGCTCTCTCTCCGCGCTGCCTGGCATCGCCAGCAACGCGCACCACTCTCCACACACGCACACACGCGCACAGAAGAGCACCAGCAGCAGCGCCGCACGAGTCGTCTGCACCGCGCGCCTGCGCTCCACCCTCGCAGGCGGCCGTGTGCAGCAGTCAACACAGCTGCACATGACCCGCGGCACATGTGTGGAGGAGGGGCGAGAAGACCGGCCTGCCACCCGAAAAGAAGTTGAGCGCAGCCTCACGAAGCATAGTTGGACACAAGACAGGAAAAGGCTGAGGTTACACCGGGGAGAGTGGGGTGAGAGGACGAGAAAACCAGCGCACTGAGCGCGCACAGCACTATATGAGGGGGGAGAAAGGAATGGGAGCGCAGGCGGGTGAGGGACAACGACGGCACGCACTCTCAGGCAGGGAACAGCGACAACACGCGAGCCGGGAAGGGGGAAACAGAAGGGAGGTGGTGGGGGGGGGGGAGACGCGCACGCCTGCCTCACTGGTGATCCCCACCAGAGGCCCCGTGGCACGCACCCTGGCCCCACAACGACACTCCTGCCGGTCCGCTCGCTGCCTTCGAGAGAGCCAGAAACACACGCATGCCACCGTCTCCCAGGCCCACGGAAACAAGGAAGCGAGACGAAGCCGAAGCAGCGAAACAAAAATCGGGCTCTCTTAGGGAGCCAAGGGAAAGGCGGCAATGCCAAGCTAACACGCAAAGAGGCGCGCATTCGGTTCGACACTACCATCGGATGGGTGTGCGTGCACAGGGGATCGGAGGGGTGCGCCTCCCTGTGTGACAGCCTGGGGCTGCGCACCGCTACGAGACGTGGGACAGAGGAGCACCGAGTCGAGCGCCGCATTCTGCACAGAGCCACGCGGCAGCCGAGAGGTGGAGACACACACTCGTCCGACAAAAACACCGGCCCCCCTGCCACGGACGGCCCCGCCTCAACACCCCGGGAAACCCACCCGGCAGGCGCAGAAGGGAGGCGAGGCAGAGGCCACGCAGGGGACTGCATCACATCCGTGCAGGGAGAAGCCGCGAGGGTGTCTTTTCCAGCGCTCGGTGCTCCGTTCGTCGAGACCGGCTGCACACATCACCACACTCACACACGCATCCGAACAACAGGGGGGGACAGGGGGACAGGGGGAGGGGGGGAGGTAGCGACGACGCCAGCGCGCGGGGTAAAAGAGTCACTTACGGCGAAGGTACAGAAGAGAGAAAAAGAAGTCTGCCACACTGAAGAACACAGGCCGAGTTCTATTACGGGGGACAACAACAGAGACGCGTCAAGCCAGTTGAGCCAAAAGAGCGCTGCGGCGGTGGGAGGAGTCGAGCTCATCTGCGATACTCGGCGGCTGCGGGTCCCACAAACAAAAAACAGACAGAGAATTGGCGGCCGCAGAGACAAAGGCGGAGAGGTACGGACGCGTGCTGCACGCAGAACGGCACTGTGGAGTCAGGGAGCGAGAGCACTCGCACATGAGCCATGCAGCACGTGTGCCCGCACCGCAACGCCGCCCATTCCAGCCAGAGCGAGGCCCGAACGGGGTGCGGGCAAGACAGAGAGGATCATGAAGAGTGGAAGAGAGAGAGGGAGGGGAGAAATGAGAGGGGGGAGAAGCGGGACGGGCGTGAAGACCACACCAAAAATGAAGAGGGGGACAAAGACGCGTGACGGCGCGCCGTGATGGAAACAAAGAGGGAGGGAGGAGGAACACAACGCGAAAAAGGCACCCTGCAGCCACACACGCACACACGGACCAGAGAACAGAAGCAGGAGGCCAGCCGACACGGGGGAGGCATCATTCGGAGCACCAGCAGCGGCGCCACAACAACAACAGCAAGCAGCTCCCCCGCTCTTCGTAGATCTTGAAGGCGTTGTGGGTGTTGGCGCAAACATGCACGTTATGTTAGGGGGGTCGTTGGAACCGAAGAGGGGAAACGGAAACTCCGCGGGGATGCACGCCGAGCATCCCACACCTGACGCTGCGACACTTCGCCCGACTCCGTCGGCGCCAGCGGGCAGGAGAGCCATCTCGTGAGTCGCTCATGCAGCCCGCCGCGCCTTCGGTCAGCAGTTGTACGGCGCAGAGTGCGGAGAGGCGTCGCGCACAGGCATCGCGGAGGTCCTGTCCATGAGACCGCTTACAGTAAAGTAGAACAGAGCTGGGAAAAAAGCACACACAACAAGACGGGTAGTCGTGACGCCTACAGCCAGTTGCCCACAAGCGCCATCATGCCCATGCCGATCCACACAGCGACGAAGAGGATCACCTTCTTCAGCATGCGGTACTTCTGACCCTCAGCGCAGAAGCGCTTCACGTCCGACACGAAGTCACCCAGCAGCAGCGTGAAGGCGAGTACAGCAGAATGCCTCCACAGAACGTGTCCAGGATGCCGATCACGGAGACAAAGGCACCCCCCGACATCGAAGCCGGAGCCACCGAAACCGCGATTGCAGCGGCAGCCATGCCGAGCGGCGCGCTCACCGCGAACACCAGCGCCAGGATGATGTCCAGGCTGCCCTTGAACTCCGCATCCGCAAGACGCGACCCCATCGCCATGCCCTCGAACAGCTGGTGGAACACGAGCGCCACAAGCAGCGGCTTCAGCTCGTCGTCCGTCGTCAGGCCCACGGTGAGGCCCACAAACACGCTGTGCAGCGTCACACCGAACTCCATGCACACCGCGGCGATCACGCGGCGGATGGCGCCCATGTCCGCCGGCGGAACAACGGAGAGGTGCTCGTGGCCGTGCTCCACAGCCACGTTAGCGTGGTGGTGGTGGTGGTCGAACTGGTCCGGTCTCTGCTCCACAGCGCCGTCACCATCCACCGTGGCCAGGGGGAGCACCGGTGAGCCGTTTGGCTTCTTCGCACCACAGCGCTCGTCGATCGGCTCCACCGGGTCGCCTGAGTCAGCCTCCGCACCCATGTTCACCGCCGTCGAAATCTCGCGGCACTCCACGCCGGCATGCCGGTCCTCAAGTGAGTCCGCGTCGGCCGCAGCCTTCGACTTCATCCAGCGCTCAGCGATGTCGGCCAGCTGCATGTCCAGCGCCTGCATCAGCAGCACCGCAATCAGGGCGATCAGGAAGTACAGAGGCGCGTAGTTCTTCAGCATCTGGGGCACGCAGTCCTCTTCAAACGCCTCCGCACCCTCGAAGATGAGGTGGATCGTGGACACCGACAGCAGCACGCCCGTCGCGGCGGACTTCGCCACGGAGAAGATAAACGGGAACTTCACCAGCCACGGGATGCACTTGCCAAGGATCGGGATCGCCGTGCCCAGGAAGGACACGCCCAGGATCAGGAAGAGGGAGCCGATGTGCAAGCCCAGCGAGTACGACCCGGTGAAGCCCTCGCACAGCGAGCGCTCCCCCTCCGTCGCGGCCCCGGCCGTCCCGCCCTCCGAGAACAGAGGCGGTGAGACACTGTAGCCGAGCTGCTGCAGGTACTGCATGCTCGCCTGCACGCTCATCTGCGCCGTCGCCATGGTTCGCTGTGGGCGGCGGGGAGGGGCGGTGAGGGGAGGTGGTCGAGAAGGAGCGGGAGTTGGTGGCGTGGCGGAGGTGGTTGCTTAAGAGCGCAGAAAGCCGCTGGCGATGGAAGTGGGCCGCGGAAGGAGGAGAGCGCTGAGACGAGGGAGGGGTGTGGACGGGTGTGAGCTCAAAACGGGCTGTGATGTCTTGGCGGGAAGGCGGCGTACGCGCAGTGCCAGAGGGGAAGGGAGAGAGGAGTCCGGCGAAGGAGGTTTGGAGGAGTGCGTGGAGAATGCGTGCAGGCGTCGCAGTGGAGGAGAGCATCATCGCAGTCCCCACGGCCCACTCCGCGCCGCCGCGGGTGAGAGACAGGTGGGAGGGCATGCGACGCCGGTGCAGCACGGCAACCGGGGGGGGGGGGGGTCCATGAGGTGCAACGGTGTCGCCCCTACGCGTGCGCGAGGATCACGTTTCGGAAATGCGTCCTCGGCGGTTTTGTGTCGGTGTTTTGCGTGCGTTCCTGCCGTCACACAGTGCCGGCGGCCACCAGGAGTAGCGGCACGCCGGCACCCACTGTCCTCGCTCACGTGCACGTCACGCAGGCAGGCGGCACGTCCATGGTGCGCCGGCTGCCTAGTCGTACGCGCAACAGCACTGCCAAGCAGCCCCGCATGGCAGCGGCACTTCTGCACAGCGTGCGCCACACGACCCAGCATGGCCCTGGCTCAGCAGCATCCGTCCCAGCGGGCATCTGGGCGACAAGCCCTCGGTGGCAGCGACCCACCAGGGCCCCATCTCCAAGCCCTCGCACATGTCCTCCATCGCCGCACACACGCACACGCACACACAGGTGTCTGCACGGCTGCAGAGGCAACAGCCACAGACACAGCCACAGACGCACACACACACTCACATCCCTCACGCAACGGGCCCATCAGATACGCTTCTAAGCGAAACGGTGCTGTCTTGCATGCGGGGAGGCACGTGTGGCCCCCCTCTCAGTGTCAGCGATCCATTTGTCTCTCATCACAGGCGGCCACAGCAAACACAACACAACGAAGACGCACAGGCAGATGTGCACGTCTCGTGTCTCAGCAGAACGGAGAGGCTCGAGAAGGGCGCGGACGTCCACAGCGCGCTTGCCGCTCGTGGGTGCGGCAGCGGAGGCCCTTTCGCGGGGAAAAGAACGTATCATGCAACGGAAGGAGAAACAAGGAGGCGTGAGGGGAGGTGGGAGATGAAAGCGGGTGCTCATGAGGTGTCCGCGGCAGAGTGCATGTCAGCCGCGCAGCCCGTGCGGCTCGATCGCATTGATCGGCGCAACGGCCCAGGTCAGCCAGGCCCCGCCGCACCCCGAGCGTGGGCAGTGGCCTGTGTGGCGCTCCGTGCCCCGCTGAGCGGCGGAGTCGGTGCACGGGCGGCTATGCCAGCCGCCAGCCGCACACTTCATGCATGCCCCATGCGGGCAGGCCATACGTGTCCCACGCGTTGGTGTTTGCTGTTTTGATCTCTGATGTGTCCCATCAGACGTCCACGCGCTGCGGCACACGTGTCGCGGGTTGCGCTCAGTTGATCGATTTGGCGTGCGGAGTAAAGACAGAAAAGGAAAAAGGGGAAAAGAGAGAGAGAGAGCCGAGGCACGCGCGCACACCCACGCGCGTCGCCACCGCACCGGGGAGAGGAGCCGGCGTGGCATGGGGGCACAGAGATATAGCGAGACCGCGCAGCCACCGTCCACGCTCGGGTGCCGGGGGGGGGGGGGGGGTGCGCCGCGAGACCGCACATCCATCTCTGCAAGAGCGTCAGAAGGCGAGGCAGCGCCCTCGACAACGGCGCGCCTCGTCATTCATGTCGGCTCTCTCTCCGCGCTGCCTGGCATCGCCAGCAACGCGCACCACTCTCCACACACGCACACACGCGCACAGAAGAGCACCAGCAGCGGCGCCACAACAACAACAGCAAGCAGCTCCCCCGCTCTTCGTAGATCTTGAAGGCGTTGTGGGTGTTGGCGCAAACATGCACGTTATGTTAGGGGGGTCGTTGGAACCGAAGAGGGGAAACGGAAACTCCGCGGGGATGCACGCCGAGCATCCCACACCTGACGCTGCGACACTTCGCCCGACTCCCTCGGCACCAGCGGGCAGGATAGCCATCTCGTGAGTCGCTCATGCAGCCCGCCGCGCCTTCGGTCAGCAGTTGTACGGCGCAGAGTGCGGAGAGGCGTCGCGCACAGGCATCGCGGAGGTCTTGTCCATGAGACCGCTTGCAGTAAAGTAGAACAGAGCTAGGAAAAAAAGCACACACAACAAGACGGGTAGTCGTGACGCCTACAGCCAGTTGCCCACAAGCGCCATCATGCCCATGCCGATCCACACAGCGACGAAGAGGATCACCTTCTTCAGCATGCGGTACTTCTGACCCTCAGCGCAGTACTGCTTCACGTCCGACACGAAGTCACCCAGCAGCAGCGTGAAGGCGAGGTACAGCAGAATGCCTCCAGAGAACGTGTCCAGGATGGCAACCACGGAGACAAAGGCACCCCCCGACATCGAAGCCGGAGCCACCGAAACCGCGATTGCAGCGGCAGCCATGCCGAGCGGCGCGCTCACCGCGAACACCAGCGCCAGGATGATGTCCAGGCTGCCCTTGAACTCCGCATCCGCAAGACGCGACCCCATCGCCATGCCCTCGAACAGCTGGTGGAACACGAGCGCCACAAGCAGCGGCTTCAGCTCGTCGTCCGTCGTCAGGCCCACGGTGAGGCCCACAAACACGCTGTGCAGCGTCACACCGAACTCCATGCACACCGCGGCGATCACGCGGCGGATGGCGCCCATGTCCGCCGGCGGAACAACGGAGAGGTGCTCGTGGCCGTGCTCCACAGCCACGTCAGCGTGGTGGTGGTGGTGGTCGAAGTGGTCCGGTCTCTGCTCCACAGCGCCGTCACCATCCACCGTGGCCAGGTGGAGCACCGGCGTGCCGTTTCGCTTCTTCGCACCACAGCGCTCGTCGATCGGCTCCACCGGGTCGCCTGAGTCAGCCTCCGCACCCATGTTCACCGCCGTCGAAATCTCGCGGCACTCCACGCCGGCATGCCGGTCCTCAAGTGAGTCCGCGTCGGCCGCAGCCTTCGACTTCATCCAGCGCTCAGCGATGTCGGCCAGCTGCATGTCCAGCGCCTGCATCAGCAGCACCGCAATCAGGGCGATCAGGAAGTACAGAGGCGCGTAGTTCTTCAGCACCTGGGGCACGCAGTCCTCTTCAAACGCCTCCGCACCCTCGAAGATGAGGTGGATCGTGGACACCGACAGCAGCACGCCCGTCGCGGCGGACTTCGCCACGGAGAACACGAACGGGAACTTCACCAGCCACGGGATGCACTTGCCAAGGATCGGGATCGCCGTGCCCAGGAAGGATACGCCCAGGATCAGGAAGAGGGAGCCGACGTGCAGGCCCAGCGAGTACGACCCGGTGAAGCCCTCGCACAGCGAGCGCTTTCCCCCAGTCGCGGCCCCGGTTGTCCCGCCCTCCGAGAACAGAGGCGGTGAGACACTGTAGCCGAGCTGCTGCAGGTACTGCATGCTCGCCTGCACGCTCATCTGCGCCGTCGCCATGGTTCGCTGTGAGCAGCGGGGAGGGGAGGGGCGGTGGTCGAGAAGGAGCGGGGGTTGGTGGCGTGGCGGAGGTGGTTGCGTGTGTGTATGTGTGGGGGGGGGAGAGAGACACAATAAGTAAACGGAAGGGATTTACGGAAAACTGGCGGAAGAGAGAGAGAGAGCGAGCACCACGGTGACGTTGATAGCTGCAACGAACACGCACGGGATAAAAAGAAGAAGCGCGTGAGTGCTGTGGTGTTCCCGCTTTTGATGAGACTGTCTGCTGGTTTGGTTGTTTGTTTGGTTGTTTTCACTACAGAAAGAATTGAAACGAGTTAATGGAGGGCAAAGGGCGTTGAGTATATCTGCCAGTGCGCGTCATCACGGGGGTGAGGTGTTGGGGGGAGAGTGGGGGGGGAGGGGTCGGGCGAAGTGCATCGCAGAATGCAGTGGGGTGGTGGTGTGTGGGAGGGAGTGGGGCAGGATAGCGAAGAGGAGGGGTAGGTTCAAGGAGGGAAAGCGGGGAAGTTGAAGGCCGAGACGGATACACCCTCCCCCTCGGCTTTGATAGTCATCCTTGACACAGGCGGCAGGTGGCGCGCTTTGACTGCAGCGTGTTCGATAGCGGTGACTGACACTCTCTTGCGGAGTGATCCGCGAGTTGTGCATAGGCAAGTCGAAGAGTCAGGAGACGTCATGCCTACGATGGGACAAAGGGGACTGCCGTGAGGTGGAGGGTCGTCCCTTCCACTTCACACACATGACGCACAGGACCTTGAGTGATGGCACTCATTCGCTCGTTTCTTACTGTTCGAATGGGGTGTAATTTGCGAATGTGCTTGACACCCTCTCGATGTTGGCTGCACGCGCGTGGCGTGAGCTGCACCGATACTCGATGCCATCTTTGGATAGAGGACACGAGGCACGCAATAGGGACGACAACGGAAAAGGAGCTGCGCCGCACGAACAACTCACGGGTGCCTCACCACGCACCAAAGCGATACACGTATGCGTAGACATACCACCCTCCCCTCCGGGGCCTGTACAGAGACGCACACACAGACACACGTAGCATTCAGGAGCGGCGCACACATCAGCGCGGCATTGAACACGTCCACAGCAGCGTCGGAAAAAAAAAAAGAACGCCACTGTGGATGCGTCCGTCGCAGAGAGCGAAAGACAGCAGGGGAAAGGAGAGCACTTTCAGCCACTCGCACAAACGTAAACACACACGCGCACACACTCACACAATTTCGCACTTTCAGGAGCACCGGAGTACGCGCATGCGCCGACACTCGTCAGCAGCGTGCGCATCGCACTGGGGATGGCGCGAAGATCGCCACCGCGCTCTGCCCGTCCGAGCTACTCAGACTTTTAAGCCTGCTGAGTCGCGATTTCAGAGGAAAGGTGGGCAACACAAAGACAGGAAGATGAGAAGCTTTTCAAAGAGAGAAAAATGCGTCAAGTTGAGAAGGAAGGGAAGACTAAAGACAAGAGGAGGCAGGCGGAGGCGTCGCGCATCAGCCCAACGCGCTGCGCACACGCCAACGAACAGGTACTCTTCCAGGTGCAGCCACGGTGAAATCACAGAGGGGGGGGGGGCAGCCGCACTGGGTGTTGGAAAGTGGGGGTTGGTGAAACCAGCGCGCATACCACCACCCACCACCGCAGTCGACCGAGGCTCCATCCGCCCCAGAAGCACTTCCCAGCAGGAGGGACGCAATCCCCGCACACGAACACCGCTGCAGCCGCAAGGCCGTAGACACCACAACTCGTGAGGCAGCCCTCAAACAGCCCAAAGTCATACGCCTGACAACAACAGCAGCAGCCACTGTGCAACACGAGATGTGTGCGGTCACCGCATCTCCACTTGTTAGACGACTGTTTGAGCAGCAGCAGCGAGCAACATGACACTCTGAGTGGGATGCACTGATGTGAAGAAGGGGAGATAAATACAGAAGGCAGCGTTGAGGTCTCGCGGTGGCTGCTCGCATCGACACGGGTTACCACGCCGACTCGCACACACCAGACGCCCCGGCCATACCTGCTGGAGAAAGAAGGCGGAAAAACAGAGAAAAAAAAGAAAGCGTAGGAGCCCCCGAGGGACACCACAACAAAGCTAAAAGTGCCCGGCTGCATCGCTTAGACGTCGAGACACACACACACACACACCCCTTCAGGAGTCATTACAGCCACTTGCCGACAAAGGCCATCAGGCCCATGCCGCTCCACAGAGAAATGTACAGCGCCGCCTTGCGAGTTCGGCGCCCCGGGAGGTCATCGGCGCAGTAGTGCTTCATGTCGGCCACGAAGTCACCCAGCAGCAGCGTGAAGGCGAGGTACAGCAGAATGCCCCCGCAGAACGAGTCGAGGATCGCCATCATCGTCACAAAGCCGCTGCCGGACATCGCATCGGGAGACACAGACGCGGCGATGGTGGCGATCGTCATGCCAGCAGGAGCGCTGAAGGAGAAGACGAGTGCCAGGTACGTCTCGAGGTTGCCGGCAAAGTTCGCGTCCACCAGACGCGACCCCATCGCCATGCCCTCGAACAGCTGGTGGAACACGAGCGCGAACAGCAGCGGCTTCAGCTCGTCGTCCGTCGTCAGCCCGATCGCCAGCCCCACAAAGATGCTGTGCAGCGTCACACCGAACTCCATGCACACCGCGGAGATCACGCGGCGGATCGAGCCCATGTCCATCGGCACCTGCACCGCCAAGTGCTGGTGACCGTGAACATCGCCGTCCTTGTCGTCGTGTTCGTGCGGCGCGGCCACGGCATCACTCCGAGGCTGCTGGAGCGTGTCGCCTGTCTGCGCGGCCCCGTACCCGCCGCAGTTGGAAGAGTTTGGGCTGAGCGGCAACATCGTCATGGGCTTCGGCGTCGGCGAGGCTGTCGAGCTCGGCGCAATCAGCATCTCCTCGTTCTCGCGCGCCGCCGAGACGGCAGCGCTGCTCCCACCCTCACCCACCGCGCTCGGCACCGCAGCCCTCGAGCCCTCCGCCACGCAGTAGTCGACCACCACCACATCCGTGCTGCTGGTTGCATCGCCGCCGCGCTGGTTCGCGCGCAGCCAGCGCTCCGCAATCGCGGCCAGCTGCAGGTCGATCGCCTGCATCATCAGCACCGCAATCAGCGCAAACAGAAAATAGTACGGGTCGTAGCTCTTGAAGAAGTCGTACACGCAATCCTCGCGGAACGCCTCTGCGCCCTCATGGATCAGGTGGATCGTCGACACCGACAGCAGCACGCCAGTCGCGGCCGTCTTGCCCACCGTGAAGGCGAACGGGTTCTCGCGGAACGCGCGGATGTACTTCGTCATGATCGGCATCGCGGTGCCCAGCAGCGACACAAAGAGGATGAGAAAGATGGCGAAGACGTGGAGCCCCACCGAGTAGGCGCCGCTCAGACCGCTGCATAGAGAGTGCTTCTCCTCCGCTTCCTTGGCCGCAGACAGCGGCATCACTGAGAAGTGCGGTGCCATGTTCGCACGTAAAAGGAGGTGGCGTGGCGGCGTGAGACGGAACTTGGGAGTCTCACAAACAGACGGATGTCTGGCGTAGATGCCGTGGCAGTGAGCAGGCCAACGGGAGACCGACTGGGGGCCGGTGCTCAGGGTTTCGGGGGGGGGGGGAGGAGGAGAAGGGGGCGAGCAGTGCGCAAGCTCAAATAACAACCAACAAAACAGTTGTAGGTCTCAAGCAGGTGCAAACAAGACTGGGGGAATATGCGCAAATGGACGGGGGATGCGTGGCTCCTCGAGGCTGGGATCAAGAAAGGGGTCGAGCTGGCGTACGGCGTTGACGAGAGGGTGCAATGAAAGGGTGGTCACAATGTCAAAGAGGGAATGGGACATGGGAGCCGGGAAGAGAGGCGTGTTTGTCCTCTCTGCGGGAGGGCGAATCAAGCAACTTGACGGGTCGCCAGAGTTGCGCATCGTCAAGTGTGGTGCCGATGTGCGCTCTCGACGAGTGTTGCTCCGGGGGCCGTGTGAGACACACAAGGTGCGCTGGCAGAAACCGTCTGCGCTGCGCTCGAGCGCCGCTCATGGCGCATCAGCACACGCGTCTTCCTTTCTCATAGCTTCTCTTGTTGCAGCAAGCACTCCTTCAGCACGTCGCGGCATCGCTGGCGAGGCGTGCGCGGCGCTCGTCTATTTCTGATTTCAGGGCGGCCCCTGAGGCAACACGCTCGTAGTAGGCCCGCATGAGCCGCTGCGTGTAGAGCCGCTTCTCAGCGTCGTTGTGCCACGCGGTGAGCACGGCCGTCAAGGCGGCGTGCGCCGAGACGATCAGCTCGTGGCGTGCCTCCTCCTCACCGTCCCAAATGGCCAGTCGGCCTACCCGCTCCTCCATGGCGGCGCTGAGCTGATCGTGTTGGAGACACACAGACGCAATGCCGGACTCGAAGTCGTCAGCGAACGCAGCCATCGCTGCCACTTCGCTCAGGCTGAGCGCCTCCACCTGGGCAGATACCGACATCGCGTGGCGCACACCTCGGTGCAAGGGACGGCGTGGATGAGTACGGTGGGGTGCACGGAGCTGTACGCCGGGGCCCGATGCACTCAATGCGATGGGCCGCAGGTGTACGATCGTGGGCCGCTGTGGGCGAGGCCTTGTGAGGAAGGGGACCGACGAGAAAGAAAGGCGGACAGTGGGGTTGTAGGCCGCACAAAACGCATCAATCCCTGGAGGGACATCGAATCGCCCTCAGCAGCAGTACTTCTTCTTTTTCTTTTTTTTTTGCCCGGGGGGAGGGGAAGGGGCACGGAGGCGTCAGCGGAGCTCTGTCTCCGCTCACTTGCGGCAAAGCCTCGCGAGAGGACTCTGTTCGCTTCGTGGTTCTCTTGATTGCAGCTGTTGAAGGTCGTGCTCGGCGGTAGAGAGTGCTCTCGTGTGCATCGTTTTTTTTTCTTTTTTCGGTCTTGGAGGTTCACTGTGGTGCACCGTGTGATGCGGACGGCCGTCACACCAACGAGACGCTATGTCGAGACAATCGTCACCTGTGAGGTGCGGGCGGCGATGGAGCTGAAGGCGTACTGCCGTCCCGCTGGTAGCCGCTCCATTGCGACGCAGCAGTCGCCGTTCACGACCCAGCGAGCAATGCGCTCATCCGCGTCAAAGGCGACGCGTATCACAGAGTTGGCCGGGAACGGAAAGCCCGTTTCCACGACACGCGACTCACCGAGGTACAAGGACAGCTTGCCGTCATTCCAGTAGAAGGCGCCGTGATGGCCATCGTGCAGCTGCGTGCCGGGTTCATCCGGGGTGAGAGCGCCGGAGCTGATCAGGCCTACCGCCACGCGTTCGCACTGCGACACACAAAAGTCGATGTGGTGCTCCCCTGTGGTGAGGAAGTCGCTCGCCATGCCGAGCACCGCCTCCGACGCCAGCTTCGAGTTGCGCATCGGATTGCGGAAATAATGTTGTGCCGAGGGAACGTGGAACCTGGCGCACCACGACCGGAGCAGCCCGTAGTAGGCGGCCTCCTCCCGGCACACCTCCGCCCACTCCTCCGGGATTGCCGTGTGGTACCCCCGGAGGAGGTTCAGCAGCATGCCAAAGAGCCGTGCGTTCCGGTGTGGGATAAGGACCGGCCCACACGGCGCCTCTCGAGCGTGGGCAGCGCCACTGTAGTGCTCCGCCGCCAAGGCGAAGAGGAGCGAGCCGGGGTCCTTCTCCAACAGCCCCCGTGAGGTGGCGAAGGCCTTGCCGCCAACGCAGAAGCTCACCACGGCGGGCACGACGGGCGGCAGCGTTGACAGGCCGTCGTAGCGGTGTTTGAGTTGTACGTAGAGTTCCGTGAGGGAGTCCGACTCGCGGCTGCACACGAGCGCCACCGCGTGCTGGGTGCGCGGCACCGGCAGTGACACAACGCCGTGCGGCACCACCATCGTCCCGCTGTACACAGCGGCGGCAGCAGCCGGCGGCTCGTCGTCAGAGTCCATGCGGCGCATCGTTTCTTTTTTTTTCTTTTCGGTGGCCAAAGAAGTGTTTGTGTCTGTGTGTATGTGATGCGTGTTCGCGGTAACCCGCGATGGTTCGACTTGTCTAGCCGCTCCGGACTGCCCCCCTCTGTGGGGTGGACGAAGGACGTTCAGCACGTACCTAAGGTTCTGCGTGGGAGGCGATGGGTGAGTCACTGTATGGAAGCGGGGCAGAGCCTCGTCGGTGCGTTGAGGGTGGTAGTGGAGCTTGTGCTTCCGCACGTGCGGCGTGGTGTCGTCACAAGGGACGGAGTTGCGGTTTGCCGAAAACCTGCGTGACGACGAGAACGAAGGAAGCCCGAGAGGGAGTAGGCAGGGTAGCGGCTGTCCCTCAGGGTCTCCAGCAGACACAGAAAGATAGGTGCAGCAACTCGACAAGCTCGGCCGCATCTGCAGCGGTGCAGCGCGATCATGCACGCACAGTACAGACCTCGTGCTGCCCAATCTATACGCTTTCCGTCACGACACTCAGTAGTGGGCTGCGCGTGGCGGGCAGCCCCCCGCGGTGTGCCGAGCCCTTCCCACCCGTGGCAGTCTCTTCGTTAGCTTTTTTTTCGTTTTTCGTTGTTTCGTTTTCCACCTTTACGTATCAGCGCCGTGCGTCAGGTGGGACAGTGTGCCTGCAAGGTACCCAACGCACAGCACCGCTTAGACGAAGCTGGCAGGCCTATCCTCTCAGCGGACTACGGCGCAGGTAGCAGCCGCCCTCGCACCCGGAGCGGCAACGCCGCCCAAAACACCGCTGTGGCGAGGTGCATCAGTACGTTGCCGACCGGGCGAGGGGGAGACCGCGCTGGTAGTCCTCTGGCGAGGCAAATGACGTGATTGCGATGGAGCTGCTGCCGTCCTCGAACCTCGGCAGCGTCAGCGCCACCGCGTCACCGGCACCCCCGTCGGCCGCCTCTGCCACCTCAGCGGGGGGCGTGGGTCGCGCGCTGGGCAGGGGGACGCGGCGGCTGCCTGGCGCGGCGAGGGCGTCGCTGGCGGCTGTGCGCGTGCTGTTCATGCAAAGCACCAGCGCACGAGAGCCGCTGCGGCGGTTGAGGAGGAAGCGCCGGAAGAAGTCCTTGACGTCCTCCTCCGTGACGGTGCGCAGGGCTGCGATGGTGCGGCGGCGCTGCTCGAACTGGTCCAACGCAAGGTAGTCCCCCTCGAGCACGAGAGCGTCCTGGCCGACGGAGTCCGGTGCCTTCTCGAGTGCCGCGATGCGGCCCTCCGTCACCGTCGCCACCTCCTCCGCCGTGCACAGTGCGTCCAGCCGGTCCTCAATGGCCGACAGAAAGGCCACGATGCGGGAGAGCAGGTAGGCGCAGTCGACGTCGGTTAGCGCACTCTGGACAATGAAGAGCACGTGCGCGGTGCTGTACTGGATGCTGGTCTTGACGAACACGACGTAGCCGAGCGCCTCGCGGGTGCGGATGGCGTTGAAGAAGGCGGATGAGATGAGCTTCACGGCAATCGACAGCAGCGCCACCGTCTTCGGCGTCGCCTCGCCAACGGGAATGTCGACAATCGTGGAGATGTTCGGGTCGGCGGGGTTCGACGGCGGCATCGACAGCACGTCGAAGGCGGAAAGTGTGCCATCGTCGAGACCCCCCGCACCGCCGCGCGGGCCAAACGTGTCGCGCACACGCGGGATGGACTCCTTCGGCGGCGCGGGGATGCACTGCTGCGTCAGCAAGTCCTCCAGCGGTCCCACCAACACGCTGCGCACCTCCTCCGCGGAGGCAACATTGCCGGCGACGAAGCACTCGAAGAGCAGACCGCGCTCGAGGTAGTCGCGCACAAACGCGCGGTAGCCCTCGTACGACGTCTCCGACTCGAACGCCAGCATTTCGCTGTAGAGAAAGTTTGTGTGGTGCGTGGCCTTCTGCCCAGTATGTATAAGCACCTCGTATGGCTGGCGCATCCCTACGCTCTTGAGGTCGCGCACGGCAGCGTCGAGGTAGGTCGCGTACTCCTCTGCCGTCCCCTGCAGCACCTCCACCGTCAGCGCCTTGTGTATGACCGCGAAGAAAACGTCGTACAGCTTCTGCGACGGCCCCTCTACCGCCAAGCCGAGTCCCGTTGCCGAGAAGATGATCTCGTGGGAGAGCGACGCCAGCTCCGCGTAGTACGACATCTCGGTAATGGCGCTCGACAGAATGCCTTTCATGACGCGGGTGTAGAGGCGGCTCAGCGGGTTCGCGTAGGCCACCGGTGAGAGTACATTGCAGCGCAACGCCGTCTTGAAGGTGTTGTGGTGTCCACTGTCCTTGCGCACGTGGGTGACCGCGTGCGGCGAGGCAATCACGTCCACGGTCGGCTCCACGGCTGGCGGATGGACAGTGAAGTCAGTCGCAAGGAACGGGTTCGCCGCCGGCAGCGCCAGCTCGGGCGGGTAAGGGCCGCTGATGGCGCTCTGCCACCGCGCCACGTGCTCTTCCGGGATCTTGACCGTTGTGTACGCCGCCTTGTGGAAGCGCGACTCGTGGCTGGCCCGCACCCGGGCGAAGTCTGGCAGTGCGAGGAAGAGCTCCTCCGCTGACGCCGCGCCGTGCCCCGTCGCGTCAGTGTCCTCCGCCTCCTCCTCGCCTTCCTCATCGCTCTCCTCAGCCTCCTCATCGCCCTCCTCGTCCTCCGCCTCCTCCGACTCGTCCGCCGCGCTCTCCTCGCTGCCGTCCGCCGCTGTCGCTCCGCCCGCCGCGCCGGAGCCGACGTCGCTCGGCAGGTCGCCCCACTGCAGCACCACCACGCAGTTCTGCGGGGTCAGCTGCCGCGCGTACGCGACGGCGGCGTCCAGGTCGTCGTCGAGCACGACGTCGCCGCCGATCCAGCAGTGCTCGAGGTCCGTGCTGTTGGCGTTCTCAGCGAGCGCAGCGCAGTGGTCCGCCGCGGCGCCGACATCGACGCTCTCGAAGAACAGCCGCTCCTCCGCCTTCATCTGCGCGTACACCTCCGCATCAACGCCACGGGCCACGGAGAGGCCGATGCCCTGGTAGAGCAGCTCGATCACCTCCAGAGCGTGGCTGAAGCCCTCAACAGTCAGCGAGAAGGAGACATCGAGGACTTGGAAGTCGTCGTCGACGCAGTGGGGGCCGGCCGTCATGGCTGTGGCCCAGTTGCGCTTTTTGAGCACGCCGAGCACAGAGGAGTCGCACTCGTGCCCGAGCAGGTGCGTGATGTACGCGGACGGCGTCGACCGCCACGACGCGGCCGGCGAGCGCACGGCCCACGTCAACTGCAGCTCCCGCATCTTGTGCACCGTGCGCAGGTTCGTCCACGAGCCGAGCGCCGCCTCGGTGAAGAGCGACTCGCCGGCTTCGAGGAAGGAGAAGCGGGGCACTGTGCCCCGCTTCATGCGCGTGAGTGGCCCCTCGATGAGCCGCAGCACTTCGTCCGTGGGACGCGAGCTCAGCACCGCCAACGTCGCCGCTTCAGCAAGGTAGTAGCGTGCATGGAACGTCTTCAGCGACTCGCGGACGTCGATGCCGCGCTCCTGTGGCTCGTCACGCAGGGTAGTGAGGTTGCCGTTCGTGTAGCGGCTGTGGGGGTGGCGGGGGTTGTGGAAGTCGCGGAGCACCTCGTCCAACCGCCAGAAGTCGTTGTTGTGGTTCGCCTCGTCCTCGCTGTGCACCGCGTTCATCTCGCGAGCGACACCGCTGGCGTTGAAGCTCGGTGCTGCGAAGAATTCCACAAAGCGCTCCAGCGCCCCCTCGAGTCCGCCGTCACTCACGCAAAAGTAGTACACGGTGTCACGGTCGGCGGTGTAGGCGTTGCTGAAGCCGCTCGCCTTGGACACGAAGCTGTCGAACTCGTCTTCCTTGGGGAACTTGTCCGTGCCCATGAACAGCATGTGCTCGCAGAAGTGCGCGAGTCCCGGCAGCTCGGCGGGGTCGTTGAGCTGGCCCGCGTGGATGCACATGGCCGCCGCCGGCATCTTTGCGCTCGCATCCTCGATAACAATGCAGCGCACGCCGTTGCTGAGGACGTAACCGGAGTACCGTGAGCGGACCACCGCCGGGGTGATGATGTGATGCGCAATGCGGGCCATGGCGCGCGTCTTGACGGAAGCTGGCGCACGCGTATGGCGCGCTTTGTCGAGCTAAGTTAGGGTGGAAATAGGAGCTGTGTCTTTTGCTTTTTTCTTGCGCACGTGGAGGGGGTGTGGGTGTGGGTGTGTGGGTGTGGGTGTATGGAAATGCTGCTGGGGTGCCCGTAAGCAGATGTCAACCAACCTGTGCGTGTGTTTGTGCGCGTGTGTGTGTGCGCCGGCACGTGAGTGAGGTCCGTCGGTGTCAGCACAAAAAGGGTGGGCAGCAACAGATGGACTTGGTTGCAGAGGAAGCAGGGACGATGCGCGTGTGCAGCAAAGGGGCTGATCACGCCACCTCCCTTGTCGGAGGGCCAGCGTGTTCCCACCGGGAGCCCACGAAAGCGACGGCGACTCTAAGTCCCTCATTGCCTTTACAAGGGCACCGCAGCGCTCACAGCGGCTGTTGCGCACGCACCTGGAAAACGCGTTCGATTGGGCACGCCGGAGCCCGGCCACGACTGCACAGCAGGCTGCAGCGAGCATACGAGGGGGAGGCGGGATGCCGCTTCGTCTTCCCTTCTATTTGCAGCAGCGAAGAGTGTGTGTGAGCTGCTATGCCATTCAGTGGCGTGACAGTGGGTCTTTCATGGCGGCGCTGGTGTTCGCCCCGTCCCCCCACTTGTAGTCGACATCGTCGTCAGCGTGGACGGAACCGCTGCCGTAGCCGCCCGTCGAGAAGGGCGATGGCGACTGCCCGGGCGGCGTCCCCGGACGGTCAAACGCCGTCGCAGGTGCTGCACCGTCCGCCTGGCCTGGAGCCTCGCCGCCGCCCTGCACCGTGGCGTTGCGCTTCCGGGCTGGCATGAGGAAGAAGAGCGAGAGGCGCAGTGCGATGAAGACGAAGCAGCCGACCATGAACATGCGCAGGTACTTCTCCGTGTCGCCGGTGACGTAGCCTTCCGTCGTGCTGCCGGGCTGCTCGTAGACGTACATGCGCATCTTCGGGTCCCAGCCACCACCGTCTTGCTCAGCCGTCCTGGCCTGGTCTCGGGCCGCTGGCTTCCACGTCCCGTCCTTCACCGCCTCGTACGCCTCATTCACCGCCGCAAAGCGCGCCGCGTTGCCCTCGGCGCCGCTGTCGGGGTGGAAGCGGAGGGCCAGGCGATGGTACGCCTTCTTGATGTCGCCCTTGCTCGCATCGGGCCTCACACCGAGGATCTTGTAGGGATCGAAGGGGCCACTGCCAGCCGCACACAGCACCCGCCGCGTGAGGCGAAGCATGTCACTGAAGCACTCACACCTTGTCCAGTCGCTTACGCTGCGGTGCGTGTAGAAACGCGGGGAATGGGAGGAGGAGGAGGAGGGGCGAGCGGCCCGGGGGTGCCACAGCCGGTCGTGTCCAGACGGGGGGGAGGCAGAATAGCGCGCCTCTCAATAGACTGAAGAGAGGGAGGGAGGGGGACAGGGGGAGCCGCCAGAGAGAGGGAAGAAGTTGGCGCAGCATGTCGGAGAAGCACACACAAATACATATGTACGCGGCACGTCATGGCGACTACCTCGTTCACACGTAATTCATGGGCAGTGTGTCTCACGTGTGCGTCAGGTGTGCGTCGGGTGTCAGCGTGGCTACGCCGGGCCGGCGCGGTCACCCTCGTCGCAACGCGCAGCCACAGTGCGACGCCGATCGGGGACTCTACGGCAGAACTTGCCTTTTTTATTGTGTTTCTCCTCCAGTGAGAGTTGTGTGCAGCCAAGTCCATTGAGTAGATGAAGGGCACCCGAAAGCTGAGAGGGATGTCGTGTGAGTCTTCGTTGTCGTTGTTGTCGGAGAGAACCCATCCAGCGTCACGCAGGACGGGGCAGCAGCGGGGGTGCCAGGGGGAAGTAGTCGGACATGGCGCGCAGGAATACGCTGAGCAAGTCGCCCCCTTCGCCGTCGTACCGGCGGCACCGCAGGGCATTCTCTGTGTCGCAAGGGTGAACCAGCCACACCTGCCGGCCAAGCTCTTCGCTCCATGAGAAGCTCACGAGCGGCCGCGGCGACGTCTCTGCCACGCTACACGACTTTGCCGTTGACGTGCCGTTGAGGAACGTGAGGTGTCGTACAGCCGCCTGGAGCTGTTCCAGAGCTACGACAGGGGCTGCATGGAATCCGAGCTGTGGCACCGCAAAGTCCGCGTTGTAGAGCACGTACACCGTGACGAGAATCGGGGGGTCTGCTGCTGCTCTCTCCAGCGAGGGTGGCAGCGGGTACGTCGCCTCCAACCACTGCACGGGGGCGCCGAACGCGTCCCGCCGCTCTCGCAACTCCCACGCTGAGTCGACGCAGCGCTGGCGCGCGTCCCGCACAAAGTTGGCTCTGGTGCAGCGAACCGCTGCGGGGTCCGTGGTGGAAGGGGCAGAAAGCATGAGAGGACGACAGCACGCAAGAGCGGCTGTCAGTGGTGACCTGCACCTTGATGCAGAGACCCACAGAACGATGGAGGGGAGAGAGGGGCGGGAGGAGGAGAGGGGGCGACGTGAAGGGTGGAGTTGGGACGCGTGGGAGGGAGAGTTTGGAAAGCACGTGAGAGCACTTCTTTCGGGATGTTGTACCGGCAGGGGGGGGGGGGGGGCGAGGGTCGCATGCGTGCTGGAGTGTCGGCGGAGCGGGTCCAGGAGAAAGGACACCCCAGTGCCCTCCTCCCCTTCCACCCACGCTAGCACATGACAGAATACCCTGGAGCAATCTCCTTTTCTTTTTGTTCGTGTGTTGATGTGTGTGTGTGTGTGTGTGTGTGTGTGTGTGTGGAGCGCAAGTACGGACCGGTCGCAGAGCCGGAGCTGCCTCACTTTTTTTGTCTTTCTTCACGTGCTTGTCGATTTGCGGTGCGCGGTGCACGTTCGACTCTACGTTTTGAGCGCTCTAAAGAAGAAGACGACGGACGGTGAGGAGAAGCATCGCAACGGCACTCCCAACACGTCCAGAACGGCAACCAAGGAGGTGCCGCAACACCGTCGCGCTGCCTTCAGCGCACGGCACGAGCCACAGCGTGAGAGGAACAACAACGGGACGTCGCAGCAGATGGCGCCCTCAATGCCCCGCTGCAAAGCAGCGTGGGAGCGATGAGCGCCGGAGCCCCCGGTACAAAGTGGGAGCGCAGCAGCAGGGTGCAAAGCGCCACACAAGCACGTTTATTTTCTACCGAAGAGAATGTAGCGGGTGACAGCGAGGGCACCACGACAGGGAGACAATGACGACGGCGCACCGGCACGCCGGGGATGGCGGCGGGCAGACGACCGTAAGCGACCCGAGAGAGGAGGCGACAGCACCCCGGCAGCATTAGCGTCGAGATGGAGGGCCTCGTGGAGACGGGGACAAAGCACGAGGGCAACATGGCGGCGTGGGGGGACGAGGACGACTGAGAAGGACGGGTCGAAGATAAGAACGAGGCGTGGGGAGCTCAGACAGGGGCAGCTGGCGCCCAGCCACGACGGAGCCCGCCCACCCACCCCCGCCACGCCCTCTTCTCTCCCCGGGGCGAGCACGGCGAGACGAGGGCAAGCATGAAAAGGGGTCGAACAAGCGTCGAGAGTGTGAAGCGTCGTGGTGGGACGGAGGCGAAGCGGAGATGAAGAGGACCGCCACTGCACTGCGCATGGCGACTTGATTGGAAAGGCCGTGTAGCAAAGCGACCGCCGTGGTGGTCACTACGTCGGCGAGCTTGGAGGGGGGAAGCCGCGCAACCGCGAAGGCGGTGGCTGAGACTGGCGCATAAAAGAGGCGCCGAGCTCCTGCAGCGGGTGTGTGGGAAAGGAGAGAAAACGACGGAGCGGGGAGGAGCAAGACGATTGCACATCAGCCAGCGGACACGGAATCCGGGGGGGGGGGATGAGGGAGCCGACCACGGGCACACCAACGCACTCCTCCAGGGAAGCGACTGCCCCCTGACTAGCAGCACCCGCTCTTTGCCTTTCGCGGTTTGTTCTTGGCGTCGGCGCCGCTTGCTGCGAAGCCCGCCTCCATCTTTGTCGCCGGTTGCGGCCCAGCCTTGGCGTCGGCCGCGCCAGCAGCAGCAGCACCAGCAGCAGCAGCAGGAGCAGCGCCGTGCCTCTCCAGCTCCGCCGCGCGCTTTTCTGCAGCCGCGCGTGCGGCGCGCTCCTCCTGCAGCTGACGCAACAGTTCTCTGATGCGCTCCTCCAGCGCGCTCGCGTCTTCGCGCGCGGCGGCGGCGATCGGCTCCGACTGAGCTGTCTCGCGCGGCGCCACCGTCGCCGCGCCGGCGCGGGACTCGCGCTCGTCATGCAGCCGCTCGATCTGCGCCGCCTGTGCCTCGATGCAGCGCTCCGCCTCCCCACGCGCAGCCTCGGCTTGCATGTGTGCCGCAGCAAGCTCGTCGCACTTAGCCTCCGCCGCCGCCTTTTCCTGCTCCAGCGCCTCGACGCGCTTGGCCATTGCCGCCACCTTTGCCTCCTGCTCCTGCACGGAGGCACGCTGGTCGCGGCCCGGTGAGCGCTGCTTCGGGCTGCTGCTGAGTTTCGCGTTAGCCTCCTTCAGCGCAGCCTGCGCCGCGGCAGCCTCCGCCGCTGCCTCGCGCTCCTGCTCCTGGCATGTCTCGAGTTCAGCCTGTAGACGAGCCACGTGCGCCTCTAGCTCGCGTACACGCGCCTCGTCGGCAGCCTTCTTCTCCACCTGCAGCTGCGCCGGGGAAAGGCTCTTTGGCGTCGCCCTGCGCACCAAGTGCGGCATCCGCGTATGCGGCATCGGTGTCGCGGTGCGCGGCGTGAACTCGTCGTCGCTGTGCATCGACTGATGCAGAGACTGCTGCTGGTGCTGTTGCTGTTGGCGATGCTGCTGCTGCAGCCGCTCACACCACGCCCTTAGCGCGCCGATTTCGCGCTCCGCGTTTTGCTGGCTCGCCGCGGCGTCCTTCCGCGCCGCATCACGCTCGCTGAGCGCCTTCTGCAGCGCCTCCTGTAGCCGCACAAGCTCCTCGCGCGGCACGCGCTCGTCGGAGGTGAGAGCCTGCGAGGCGAGCTGCTCGAACTGGGCCCGCGCCGCCGCCTCCTCAGCGAGGTCGTGCTGCGCCTTCTCGAGGTCGCGACGCAGTGCAGCCTTCTCAACGTTGTCGCGGTTGTGAGTCCGGTGCAGCTCCTCCAGCTTCCTCTCTGCATCAGCCAGCTTACGTTGCTCCGCCTCGGACTTCGCCGTCGCTACCACCGCCGTTGCCGCCTTCTGCGCCTCCGCCTCCGCCGCAGCGCGGGCCGCTTGTTCCGTGGCCAATGCGGCAGCAGCCTCGGCGGCAGCGGCCTCGGCGCTTTCGCGTGCCTGCCGCTCCTTTACCAGCTCGGCCTGCGCCCTGCGTGCGTCGTCCGCGACGGCCTTCAGCTTCCGCGTGTTATCCGCCTCCCGCTGCGGGTCCCCGGGACCTGCGGCAGCCGCTCTCGCCTCCAGCATCTTTGCCTGCTCTCGCAGCGCAGCCAGCTCCGCCTCCGTGCTGTCGCGAGCGGCCTGCTCCTCCTTCAGCGCCTCCCTCACTGCCTTCAGCTCCGCCTGCGCCGGCGCCGCCCGCCGCCTCTCAGCGGCGACAGCATTTTCACACACATCCTGCTGCATCGCCAGCTCCTCGTTCCGCCTGCGCAAGTCTGTGAGCTCCCTCTCCTTCTGGGCTGCATCACGTGCGGCCTGCGTCTTAGCCGCGTCGGCTTGCTTCTTCCCCTGCGCAGCCGAAGCAAGCTGCTGGCGCACCTCCGCCAACTCCTTGGCCAGCTTGTCGCTCGCCTGCTTGCCGGCCGCGACGGCAGCCTTTTCCTTCTGCGCCTTCTCCTGCTCACGGGCTGCGTCGCCCTCAGCGCGCTTCTGGAGCCGCTGAGCCTGTGCAGCGGCCGCCTTCGCCTCCTCCAGTTCCGTCGTCAGCTGGTTGCACTTGGCGGTCAGGTCGTCCTCGCGCTGGCGCAGCTGCATCGAGGCGCGGCGCGCACGCTCGGCGACTGCCATGGCCTCCGCCTTCTCCGCCGCCTCGCGCTGCGCCGTCCGCCGCGTTTCGTCGGCGAGCGCTTCGTTCTTGCGCCGGGCGAGCACGACGTCCTCCTCCTTGCGCCGCATGTCCGCCATGTTCTGCCGGCGTCGCAGCGCGTCCTCGGTGGCGCGCTTGTGGGACAGGTCGACGCCGTTGCTCTCCCGCGTCGCCTCGTCCGCCTCGCGCTGCAGCAGCTCCGCAATCTCCTGCTCCGTCATGAACTTGAGCCGCTGCACACGCTCCCGGTCGCGGAACTCGACCCAAGCGTCGTGCTCCTCGCGCAGCAGCTTCGACCGCTCCGCGCGCTCGCGCTCCTCCTGCATGTACCGGATCACGCGCTGCTTGCGCAAAAACTCGTCCATCGACTGCACCTCGTCCCGCACACTGGAGCGCCGGCTGAGGCGGCTGCTGAACCGCGAGCTTGCCAAACTGCCGCGGCGGCTGCGGTTGAACGGGTAGTCGGCACGGGAGTGGTCCGGCGTGTCGGCGCCCGTCTCCACGGCGACCTCGTCACGCGGCATCGACATCGCGGCCACAAGAATGTAAAAAACAGTGAGCCAGGAAACTAGTGCAGAGGGTGGGAGGCGGATCCAGTGTGAGGCGCTGTGCGGGTGCCTGTGTGTGTGTGTGTGTGTGTGTGTGTGTGTGTGTGTGTGTGTGCGTGTGTGTGCAAGCGCTGCAAGTTGGCGTTCGGAAGACCTGCGTGTGGTGACGCTGCTAGAGAGGTGACTGGGGAGGGGGGAGGGAGGCAGTGCACGTGACGTCAAATAGCACCGTGAAGAAGGGATAGGGAGGAGCATGAAGCCTTGGCGTTGTCGCAAGCAGCCCACACAGAGAGCAGGGCAGGCGCGATAGGCGCCGCCGCAGCGCTGCCATCATCAAGTGCCGCCACTCCTCATCGACACGCCGTTCACAAGGGATACGTAGTCTGAGACGTGAGAGGCATCCCCGCAGCGCCACACAGCTTCAGCTGAAGTGCCATCAAGCAAGCCTTGGCCTCGGTACAGCATTCTTTTCGTCTGCATGCGCGTGTTGCCCTCAATGCTGTTTTCATTGTGGCTTCGCCGACACCGGCAGAGAGTGAAAATCAGGGGATCTTCCTTCTCCGACGCAGCACAGGTCAACGACGAGCGGAATAGGAAGAGTAGGAAGTCAAGAGTGGAAGACATAGCATGGCATTTCATTAGATGCATGACTGGCGACTTCCAGACACGTGACGCCTGTTGTACCCGGACCCTCTTCTGTTCCTCATTCGTCCCCCCGCCCCCCCCCTGTCCTCGCTCAAGCCCGCCTCTTTTCTCTCGTGCGTGTCTCACTCGTTCTTTGCTTGTAGCCCAAGTGCAAAAGATGTCACGCTCACGAAGTGCGAAGAAACTTGTTCACCTCATGGATCCCTCGGAGGATCCCATGGGTCCGTGTTCTGGTAGGGACCGGGGGGGGGGGGGTGGCGGGCGGGAGGAAACAACTGCAAACGACGTGGGTCCTCCAAAACTGACGGACAAGCTACCCACGAGCCACTCATCGAACCACAGCAACAGATAAAAGGGGAGTAACGATTTAACACGCGATATACGTAGACGAGAGTACCATGTACATACCGACACATGACAGAGGTCCAAAGACCTGTGTTCCATAGCCCACGCCTTCCACCTTCTTTTTCTCCATCTTTTATTCCCCTCGCAGGCTCTCAGTAATATGGCAAAGGAGCGGAGGGGGTGCCGGCGTTGCGCGCTGCACACCCGTGCCGATGCCTCCGCGTGCCACCTCGAAGACGAGGAGAGCAGGAGAGAGAGAGAGGAGCACAGACCACTTATGATGCCGAGGGTGCAACGATTAACCTCAGCACCAGTCGGCCCGCGGAGTGTGGCGCAACAAGAGAAAAGAGAGAGAGCGGATCAGCAACGCAGTGGGGTCAACAGGGGCGCATCGCCGTCCTTACAGCGCCCCCCCCCTCCCCTCCCTCCCTGTGGAGTGTCGGGCGGGAGAAGGAGACTTCAACGCACAGAGAGACAGAGATCGGGGGGTTGATAGACAAAGAAACACACAGCAACGATAACCGAGTCGAAGCCCGAGCAAAAACTCGCGAAACTAACTCTTGTGTGTCTGTGAGTGACCGTCAGGACACGTGAAGCGAGCGCTCGACTTCTGCCTCAGCTTCCAGTGCCTTCTGGCAGTCCTTAAAAAGCACCGCTGCCGCCGCGAAGACAACGCGGTAACCACGGTCAACTTCCTTCTTGTCGTTTTTTTTTCCTGCCACGCGACGGCTCAACCCTCCACTCGCTGAAGGCTGGAGTACTCACAGCCTGCGACGAGCGTGGGGCGGCGTCACTCGACCTTGCGGCGGTCCAGACGCGCCTTGATGCTGCGCATCCGCTTCCCGTACTCGGCCTTCGACAGCCTCATGCGCCGCACCAGCTCCGCCTGCATGCCACCCGCCTCACGCACCTGGTCACCGTAGCGCTTGCGCATGTGGGGCTCCTCGACGGCCACCTCGAATAGCTTCGCAATCGAGTGCGACACGACGGCCACGACAAGCACCGCGGGGCTGCCGGAGAGGAGGGCCACGCCGTAGTACGCCGACATGCCGAGCGCGGAGTCGGGGTTGTTGAGGTAGCGGTAGATGCCGCTGTAGTTCAGCTTCGCCGGGACATCCTCGATGAAGAAGTCGCCGTAGAAGTAGCCGCAGTCTCCGATCGCCTCGTAGACGCTCCAGCTGACGTACGCGTTGATGCCGACGAGCAGGCCGCCGACGATCATGACAAAGCAGCGCGCCTCGCCGGTGCCGAAGAGCGGCATTGCCCAGCTGAAGTGCTTGATGGCGCATAGGCAATACGAGAGGTTCGTGATCGTGACGCTGGCGTTGTAGATGCGCTTCCAGTTGTTGAACGCGGCCTGCGGCGTGGCGTAGTTGCGCGAGAACCACCTCTCCTTCGACTCCATCTTGAGCAGGTAGCCGAGGAAGCCGTTGTGGAAGAGGCGCCACGCAAAGGCGTGGGCCACATACAGCCACGCTGGCAACGGCAGCAGCAGCGTTGCCAGCAAGTAGATGATGGTGAGGGCCAGCAGCAGGTCGCTCGCGCGGAAAATGTCGAAGTTCATGAGCACGACCAGCTCGCTGTGTTGGAGGTAGGCGTCTTGGCCGTTGCCGTACAGCACCGCGTTTCGCTGCTGCTCCTCCGGCGTGGGCGAGGCGAGGACGTTGTAGGTGCGGTCGATGTGCGGGTTCTCGACGAAGGCCAGAAAGGCGAGCTGGCACAGGTGCCCAAGGACGCTCATGTAGAAGAGCGTGTAGGACTTGGTCATGAGCGGAACGCCGTACATGAAGGCGTAGCCCACCGTGTACATTGGGTGTGGGAACATCTGGAAAATGCCGTCGAAGGTGAGGTTCTTGTCGAGCAGAAAAAAGAAGTCACCCCAGTACCAGGCAAAGTCGCCAATGACGCGGTGCGCGTCGGACTTGCTCCACAGCGCGAACGCGATGGACGCACAACCGAGGACGAAGCAGCAGATGTCCACCGGGGAGCTGAGGCTCATGCGCTCCCAGCACACGACGGACAAGACGCAGTAGGAGACGAGGTCGTTCGCAAGCACCACGTTCTCGATCTGGCGGAAGAGCATCCACGCGTTGAACTCGTCCGGGAAGGCGTCCACCTTGTACTCGGTGCTGTCCACAAGCACGACCGAGGCCTCCAGGAAGCGCCGCGTTGCGGGGTGCTCCTTGATGACGCGGCGGTAGAACCTGAGAAAGGAGCCGTGCCGGGACTGGTAGTGGAGAATGGCGCCGATGCCGATGTTGTACGCCAGGCGCCAAAACGCAAATTGAGCACAGAAGAACCACAGCGGCAGCGTGTTGGTGAAGTAGAAGAAGCCCGTCACACTCACGGAGAGCCCGGCAGCCACCCAGATCAGCGTCGTCGGGCTCCGCCAGGACTTGGGCGTCAAGAGCGCGTCAAGGACGGACATCGTGTCAGGCACGCGGAACGGCGTGCCGTTGTACAGGAGCCCGTAGCTCTCCCCATCCTGAGTGGATGTTGGGGACGCCTTTTGGCCGACCGAGACGTCTTCTGCGGGCATCCTGACACACCCGGCGGCAATGCTGGGGGGAGAGGAAGGAGGTGATGGAGGGGGCGGGGGGGTGAGTGAGATAGCAAGAGGGGGAAGAGGAGAATATGAGGGGGAGGGGGGGCGGCGGCGCAGCTGCGATAGGAGGGCGCGAGTAGGGTGGATACTCTTTGCTGTGTATATGCTGCGGCAGCGGAATTCCAGACGTACGCAGGGCAACCGTGTGAGGGTGTTGGGAGAGTGTGAGATGACCCAGTGCCGTTGTGAGAGAGTCGTCCGGCAAGCGACGTTGCGGTCCCGCGAACGCACAGGCAGGTGACGACGGGCGAAAGTGGTGATGTGAAGTCGGCGAATGCGAACCTGAAGCGTGTTGAGATGTGAGAGGTTTGTGTCAAGGCCAGACAGCGCCAAACAGGACGGTGCGGCACACCCCTTTGAGAGAGAGTCTCTTCGCCTCCCTTCTTTCAATTTGGGTAGGTCGCATGCCGAGGCGGTTGCTGGCCCTGCGACGCGACTCGCCCGGCGTCGACAAAAGCGCGCGGAGCAGAGGTGCGATCTCGTGCCCATGACGCAAAGGCACCACCTCCTCGCAGTTTCATCTCCGTCGCACACAAATGCGAGTCTCTGCCTCACACACGGTCCACTGAGTTTGAACGCTCACTTGATTTCTCGACAGACGCACGCTTACACCCCACCCCCGCCGCTCCCTTTAAAGGGGGGGTCGCGTGGCAAACGGCCGGTCGACGAGGGCGGCGTGGCAACGACGCCGTTGAGGAGCTAAAGGAGAACGAGAGCACAAACTAAAAACAAATGCTTGCCTGGCAACGAGAAACGTGGCTGCTGACCGCATGTCGGGAGTGGGCTGTGGAGTGGGTGAGCCCCCTCCTCCATCCCTGTCGCTCCTCGTCACCCTTTGCCTTCGCCCCCCGCGACACCGATTACTCCGCCTGGGCCACCGTGGCGAGAAGGCGATCGCCGCCGACCATCTCCCCCTCCTTGACCGAGACGCTGACCTCGCCCTCCTGCGTCGCCTTGATGGGATGCTCCATCTTCATCGCCTCCACGATCATGAGCACCTGCCCCTTCGTGACGTGCTCGCCGTTCCGCACCATGAGCTTGGCCACCTTGCCGGGCATCGGACTCAGTAGCTTCGCTGAAGCCCCGCCGCCCACGGAGGCGTCGCCGAAGCCATCTGTGAGCGGGAGCAGGCGAATCTGGTGCAGGCCAAAACTGCCAATGATGGTCACGTCGCGCTCCGTCACGACCGCTGACACGGTGTGGCGCAGCCCACTCTCCAGCAAGAAGGTGAAGTCGTTGACGAGGCCCTTGAGGTCACGGTGTTTCTTGCTCACCGGGCCGGAGCCGACCGAGAAGGAGCCCTCGTGGCCGTCGACGTTGAAGATGATCTCGTGGTAGTTCGATCCCTCGGTGTGCAGCCGCACCTCTACCACCTTCTCGTCAATGCAGAAGTGCACCGAGGCCTTTGTGTCGCTGTTGAGGCGGAAGGCGCCGCGCCAGTTGTCGCAGCGGTTCAGCAGGCACGCGGTGGCCGCCATTGCCGCCACCTCCGGCGTCACCGATGGCGCCGTCAGCAGCTCCTTCTCGTGGTCGCGGATGAAGCTCGTCGTCACGCCGCCGTGCGCGAAGGCCGGCGCCTCGCAGCACCGCTTCAGGAACTCGATGTTGGTGTTGATGCCAGCCACCTTGTACTCCCCTAGCGCCTCCCTCAGCCCCGCCAGCGCCTCGGCGCGATCACGCCCCCATGAGACAAGCTTGGCCAGCATCGGGTCGTAGTGGATGAGCACGTCGTCGCCCTCGCGGAAGCCCGTGTCGAGCCGCGTCCGCGTCGACCCGCGGGTGCCCTGGAACGGCTCCTGGATGAACGTCAGCGGTCCGCTCTCGGGCAGGAAGCCGCGCTCTGGCGACTCCGCGTACACCCGCGCCTCGATGCAGGAGCCGTGCACGGTGATGTCCTCCTGCGAGAAGGTGAGCGGCTTGCCCATGGCCGTCTTGATCTGCAGCTTGACGAGGTCCAGCGGCGCCCCCTTGATGCGGCACACCTCCTCCGTCACAGGGTGCTCGACCTGCAGCCGCGTATTCATCTCCATAAAGTAGAACTCGCCCGTCAATGTGTCAAAGATGAACTCGACAGTGCCCGCTCCAACGTAGCCCACCGCCTTTGCCGCCTTCAGCGCGACTTCACCGATACGCTGCCGCATCTCGGACGAGAGGTGCGGCGCCGGGGCCTCCTCGAGCACCTTCTGGTAGCGACGCTGCACGCTGCAGTCGCGCTCAAAAAAGAAAACGCCCCTGCCTTGCTTGTCGCAGAAGATCTGGCACTCAATGTGCCGCGGATGTGTCACGTAGCGCTCGAGAATGACACGGTCGTCCTTGAAGAAGTTCGTTGCCTCGCGCTTGGCGCTTTCCAGCATGAAGGCGAAGTCTTCCGGCCGCTCCACAATCTTCATGCCCTTGCCGCCGCCACCCGACACCGCCTTGATGAGGACCGGGTAGCCGACCTTGTCCGCCTCGGCCGTCAGAACAGCGGAGCTTTGGTTTTCGCCGTAGTACCCGGGGACGACCGGCACGCCGGCGGCCTCCATGATACGCTTGCTCTCGCTCTTCGACCCCATCGACGAGATGGCCGACGCCGGGGGGCCGATGAACTCGATGCCAGCGCGCGTCACGGCGTCGGCGAAGTCGGAGTTCTCGGAGAGAAACCCGTAGCCGGGGTGGATGGCGTCCACGTTGAGCTGCTTCGCCACGCTGATGATGTGGTCTCCTCGGAGGTACGAGCTGGCGGCAGGCGGGGGGCCGATGCACACCGCCTCGTCCGCCTCCACAACGTGCTTGGCGTTGCGCTCCGCCTCGCAGAAGAGAGCCACTGTGCGGATGTGCATCTGCCGGCACGTGCGGAAGACCCGGCACGCAATCTCGCCGCGGTTCGCCACGAGCAGCTTGTCGATCCTCCGTTGGAGGTTGCGAATACTGCGACGCAGCATTGTCTTGACGAGCGCACCTGTGTGTGTGTTGTGTACCTAGGTGTGTGAGTCTGTGTGTGTGCTGTTTGTGTTTTGTGTGTTTTTGTGCAGTTTGGATGTGTCGCAGGTAAGACCACGCGGCGCCACCAACGTGATGTGCTGAGCTGGAGTGTCCGGTGAGGGGGGAAGTGAGGGATTTGATTTGACAAAACAGATGTTGGACCAACACGCACCAGCGGCTGTGTGTGTGTGTGTGGGTGGGTGTGGGTGAATGAGTAGGTGCGTTGAGGCAAGGAGGAGAGGGTGGTGTACGTACGGGTATGCACGCAGGCCCAGTAGTGCTCCAGCGCGTGCAAACACACAAGACTACGGACGGGGTCGAGCAGGAAGGGTGGGGGAAGTGAGAAAGTGAAGGACACAGAGAGAGCGAGAACGGAAAGCAAAGGGGTCGCTGTGCAGGAGAGCGATGTCCACTCGCACGCGGACGCGACATTCACAACTTGAGCCACCCAGACATACTTTTTTTCTTTCGTCAACGGCTAGTCATCGAGGCGGCATCGACATGACACACCCGGTGCCGTCGTCTCAGCCGTGGCAGCAGAAAAGCGCCGGCATGTTCACCGAGCCCGTCCGACTGCACCTGCATCCGGTGGCAGACGCTCTCAAACGTTGTAGCCACGAGGCACGCACTGCACAAGCACAGGCCGCCTCAGGCTCTCCCATGACAGAGATGCCTTTCGGCCATTCAACGCGCACCGCAGCGTGGCCATGGAAAACGGAGAGGGGGGTGTACCGCAGGTGCAGTTGCGACAGTGGCGCTTACCCCTCCCCCTTCCCGCCCCCGCTGTGCCACAAGAGCCGTGGGTCCTCGCTGCTGTCGCCGTGTTCCACTGCGCGTCAGACACTGACACGCGGCATCTCTGGTCCCGTCGGCTCGCTCGCCAGTCGTGGGTGGACGGCGAGAAAGTGCTCGGCGTCGTGCAGGTCCCGCTGCAGCAGGTTCGCGCGTTTTGAGACGGCGTCCTGCTCGGCTCCGCGCAGGAGGGAGGCGACGTCGCCGCGGTGGTACTTCTTGCCGTAGAAGAGCCGGCACAGCATCGACGCCTCCTCGATGACGCAGCGCGCGTTGTCGCCGCGCCATTCGAATGGGTCCACGGGCAGAAGACCGTCACCTAAGAGGCCGACGCGGTGGTGGGCGGCCTCGTCCCGGATCGCTGGGGTCGTGCCGGGGAGCGCGCAGACCTCGCTGGTGCGCTGCGTCGAGCCGTCCACAATCGCCTTCACGGCGTCGTGTACGCCGTCCAGGCTCGCCTCCAGCGTCGAGTGCTTCGTCGCACTGCGGACAAGCCGCCAGGCACACTCAGTTGCACTGGAGCGCCAGCAGTGCATGGCGATGCCGTTGCCGACAACAATGGACACGTCACTGTGCTGACCAAACAGGGCAGCGGCGTCGCTCTCGCGGAGCGCGCAGATGCCGCGCTCCACGTCGAACAGCACCGCCAGCCGGCTCGGGTCGCGTGCCACGAGCATCTCAGCCAGCGGCGTGCCCTTTGCCATCGTGATGATGGCCTCCGCGTTGGCGCCAAGTCCGTAGTCCTTGCGCAGGCACCACGTGTCGCTGCCGTCGTTGTTTTCGTAGGCGCTGTGGGCCTCGGTGTCCCAGTCAATGCCGCCGCCGAAGCGGAGAAGCTCCGTGCGCAGGACGCGCAGGAGGGCACCCTCTGTGCAGTGATAGGCCGCCTCCCCAACTGCGCACCCCGGGAATGTGGTCCCCTCGCGCAGAACCGTAAGGTCCGGCAAAAGAAAGCGCCACCCGCGCGCCGGCCGCAGCACGGACAGCAGCTTGCGCTCCGTGCACCCTAAATCTGTGAGCAGTCGCACCGAATGGTCCGTTAGCACGCAACGTCGCGTCTCTGCTCGCTCGTAGGCGGGGCTCTTGCGGCGCTCGACGACAGTGACGTTCGACTCGCGCCACCGCATCCCGATGCCCGCAGCGTACGTTCCTACGCCGCCGCCAACAAGGATGACATGGCCCCACGGTCTCACGGCGTACATGGCGGCAACCCGTTCTCTGTGTGTGTGTGTGTGTGTGTGTGTGTGTGTGTGTGTTTGTGTGCGTGTGAAATGCGCCACGCAGCGAGAGACAGAAGGGGAAAAGGAGCGACAAGGTGAGCATGCGCATGTGGCAGCGCTGGAGTGGTGCCCGCCTCACCGCGGTGAGGCGGTGCAACAAGGCACCAGCGGTGAGGGAGCCAGCAGGACGCAGAAGTCAGGATGCAGCGAGCAGACTCCATGCACACGACGCGCGGCAACACTCCGCACCACCAGTCAGAGACCTTGTGTGTCTTTTGTACCTCTATTTTTTTTTTTTTGGGGGGGGGGTTCGAGTTTTCTCGTGGTCTAGAAACAACTGGAGAGCAGTACAGCAGCAATCCGCTGCCTCTGCGCATACATCGGAACGGGTGGTGAGGGGGTTGGGGTGCGGGGAAGGTGAGGGGGGAAGCGGCGTAGGCCTGGAACTCACGTGCAACGCTCGGCTATGGCCTGCACCACCACCATGGTGTACTCCTTGTTCGCATCTGGGGCGACCAAGATGTCCACCTTGCCACAGCTAATGCGGAGAAACGTCATCTCATCCTTCCAATCAATGGTGCGGACCGTTGACGTGGTGAGGTCGATGAACCCCTTTAGAGTCTCGGCGTAGCGGCGCGCCTCACGTGAGCTGCCGCGGAATCCTGCAAAGCTCAGCAGTTTACCCCTTGTCGGCTCCATAACAAAGTAGCCGAGCACCCCCGTGTGATGGGCGATGCGGTGCAGAGTGTCCTCGACGTTTTGCAGGTGCGCCTCACGCTCCGCCACAGCCGGGTTGGCCTTGTCCATGATCCACAAAACACAGCGGCTTCCAAAGCAGCGACTTGAGACAAATAGCAGGAGAGGGACAGAGAAGAAGGAGCGATGCGGATGACGAAAACTGTCAGGAGACGGTGCCGCGGCACATACGAGACCGAGAGCACTTCACCACGCGACTGACTCGTCCTTCAGACTCGGCCCAGGAGGCCTCGCGTCAGCGTTGTCACTTTCGCAGGTGGTGGCGCCAGAGCGGGTGCATGGCAGGCGGCGGTGGCCGAGTGAGTCCCTGGCGCACCCCCCCCCCTCCACCCACCCCCCCACACACACTAGGGAGACACAACAGCGGCGTGTGCGGTCCTCGCTTTCTTTGCACTTTGTTGTGCACGCCACCCGCAGGAAAGGCGAAGTCGCGTCAGAGTACAGCAAACAAAGGATTTCTCGATTCACCGGCTTCCATGGCGAGAGAAATAAACAAGCGCACATGCACGCCGAGCTGCCAACACCAACGGAGAGAGGCCCTATGTACATCGAGAGGTATACTCGGCACGTTGGCGTTTTATGCTACATTGCACCGCGGGTGCCGACAAGAAGAAAGAAGCTGAAAAACGAAGAAGCGCGACTCGGCGCGACTACCGCGTCTGCTTCGAGACAACGGCGAACGAAGGGAAGGTCCTCTCACGCAGTCGGTCGACCTCGCGTTTGAGCCGTACCAGCTCCTCCTGCTGCGACCTCGCCAGCTCCTCCAGCTCGCTCGTCACAAAGATCTCCTTGGCACGCGTTGAGCTTGCCGGGGTGCCGTCGGCGCGCGTCTCGATCAAGCTGAACACCGCAGCGTTCGCGCGCACCGTGTCGTCGAGGTCATCGCGCTGGGTACCCACGAGGGTGTTCTCTGTCACCCGCTCGGCGATCTGGCTCTTGAGTCGGCGCGCCACCGCCCGCAGCTCCTCCGCCTTGCGGTTCATGCTCGAGTCGACGAGGTCCATGTGCCGCTGAATGCTCACGAGCGTCTTGTCCTCTGAGAGGTCTGTGTCGCCGCTCAGCCACTCCTGCATTTGGCGGGTGACGCGCAGGGTGTGCAGCTGACGCAGCTCGAGCTGCAGCGTGCCGGCGCAGTACTTGAGCCGCTCCTCCTCCCACTCCAGCAGCTTCATCAGCTTTCGGCGTACAAACACCTTCCCGAGAACTGCCTGGCTCTCGGCGTCGCTCTGCAGAATGAGGTCGTTGTACTGCGTCACGTCATCGCGCCACCGCAGATTCGACGACGCGAACGCGGTCGCCGTCGTGGCTCCTTCGTCCTGGATCTGGCCCTGATGCAGCCGCCACAGCGCAGGCACGTCCAGAAGGCGGGTCGCGGCACCGGTGCGGACGGCGTCCATCCTCGCGCCAGCCTCGCCGATCTCCTGCCCGATAGCGTCGCACCGGCGCTGCGCCTCCAGCAAGTCCTCCGTCGCCTGCCGCACCACCGCTGCCGCCGCAACTGCGAGCTCCTGCAGCTCCGCAACGGTCTGGCAGTGCTCGCAAAACGCCTCCCACTGCTCCGGCGTGCACTCGCCAGGAGGCGCGGCGGCGTCTGGCAACGGCGCCTTGCCGTCCTCGAAGCGGCGCAGCCAGCGGACAAAGCGCCGGTGAAGCTTCTCGCCGGTCGCGCCCTCGTCGAACGGGGCGACGGTGCTTGCGCTATCGGGGTAGCCCTCCATCTCGCTCTGCGCTTCTGCCAGTTCAGCCTCAGCAGCGGTGAGCTGGCGCTTCTGCCGTACCACTGCAGACGCGGCCTGCACCAGCCCGTCGCGGAGCCCCTCGCGCTCCTGGGCGAGCGAGCGGTACTGGCGATGCGCCGCCTCAACGTTCAGGCCGTGCTGGTGGAGGAGGGCGAGGTGCAGGTCTGCCTCGTCGACCTGCTCGAGCGTGTTCACGCGCCACTGCCGGACAAGGCGGATGCGCTCGTCCAGCTTGGCGGCCGTCTCGCGATTCTTGTCCTGGAGCGATGCGAACTCGCCGCGCAGCGCCTCCCTTTTTGCCTCGACGCGGTCGTTCTCCTCCTTGAGTCGCTTCGTGTACGCCTCCATGACGCGCGCCTGCTCCTCGGTCCGCTCCTCCGCCGGCACAAAAGTGTCGCGGGTCTCGTCGGCGAAGTCGGGCAGCGGCACGTGCACCTCCAGCCGCTGCACCTCCTTTTCCAGGCCGTCCATCCAAAGGTGCAGCGCCGCCTCGTCGATTGGCGACACAATGCAGGCCCCGTTTGACGGTGCGACGAGAGCTTGCGCCTCGGCAGACAGCTCGCCGTCCTCCACCACGAACAGCGAGTTTGGGTTCTCTTCGGGGTCGACGACCGCGGTGAAGAGCGCGGCGGGCAGGTTGCCGAGCTGCTTGCCAATGTTGACGCACCGCAGCGTTCGCTCGTCGACCAGCGTCACGGACTGCCGCTTCAGATCCTGCAGGTCGCCGAAGCGGCCATTGAAATCCTCCTTGAGCGCCAGCGCGCGGCCCTCGACGAGGAGTGACTGAAGCACGATACGACACTGCGTGTACACGTCCGCGTCGTTCAGCAACGCGGCATCCACGTCGGCGGTCCCTTTCGCGCCGTCTGCCACCTGCGACGCGGCATCGTTGACGAGCTGCAGGTCAGGTGAGGTGCGGCGGCCGGTGCCCAGCTTTTTCTGCAGCTGGCGCAGGAACAGCGCCTTCCGGGCAAGGCCCGCCTCCGCGCGAGTCTTGCGGTGGATGTGGAAGTTGTGCACCTCCAGCTGCGGCGACGTCATGCTCACCACCTTCACGCGCTGCACCTCCATCGCCTCGCAGCAGCGCTTCTTGATTGTGTCCTGGAGGTACTCGTTCAGGATGGTGTGGTAGTAGTGCCGCTCGCGCATGTCGAAGATGGCGCTGTCGCACTCGACGGCAAAGGCGCTGCGCTGGTCTGGTGTCAGGAACGCCTCAAGCGGCACCTCGGCGTCCTTGTCGCTCATCGCCCGCGTCCACTGCTCGCGCACCCGGTCTAGCGAGCGCTGCAACGCGTCGCGCTCCGGTGCCGCCGTGTCGGCACGCACCGCTATCGCCGCGGCACCGACCCCGACGGCCTGCGCCACCTCCACGTATGTCCACGGCGACTCGTGCCACGTCGCCTGGGCGACCTGCGCCTTGAGTGCGACGCAGTGGAGCACGGCGTCGTCTCCGCCGCACACGATCTCAGCCCCTCCCGCCGACACAGCTGCCGTCGTGATGCCGCCGCGGAAGGAGGAGCGCACGGCGTGCAGCCACAGCGGCCTCCGCTTCCCTCGCGACGGTGGAATCGGCGTCATCTGCGTTTGGTACGGCGTCACGTCACGCGCCGCAATGCTGCCGTCACGGCCACACGAGATGACAATCGTGTCGCTGAGACGCATCAGGCAGCTACCGCCGCTGCTGTGGTCGTGGATGAGGAACAGCGGCCGTGACACCTTGACATCACCCTCGTGCAGGCGGTCCAGCGTGTACACCTTCGAGTCGTGGTCCGCCGAGTGCACCAGGAGGTTGAGCGTGTCTGACGTGGCGTAGCACACCAGGGCTTCCGTGATGGGAAAGTCGAACCGCCACGAGTTGCGCACCAGTGACTCAGCCGCATGCGTCGTGGACCCTTTGCCGTCCGCTGGCGCCTCGATCAGGAACGCGTCACCGTTCTCGCAGACGGTCAGAACGCTCTCCTCCGATGGGATCCACCGAGCCAGGGAGATGGATGCCAGCAGGGCTGCGTGCACCACGCCGCGGTCCTCGACGGTGTCGTCGACACACCGCAGAAACCGCACGGCATCCGGCCCGCACACCGCCACGTTCCCCACCTCATCGGCCTCTACAATGGTCGGCGTCCACTCTGCGCAGCGGTGCGTCCAAACCTCGCGCCCGTCGTGGCAGTCGAAGCAGCAGAGGGTGGCGTCCTGGTACAGAATCACGACGTGGCCCACGCTCAGCACGCAGGCGTGCACCGCGGCGCGCTTGGCGTCACCCGCCACGACCACCCTCACACAGCCTTCCTCGTAGACGACAAGGCTGCCGTCACGCAGCACCCACGCTGTCGACGTGCCCCCGTTCACGGACAGACACTTGAGCGTCGCCGACTCGACCCACCCCTTCAGGACGCGCACGCCCGCTGCGCCATCGTGGCCAGGGGTGATGGAAACGGCAACCAAGCCCCTGCTGGTGCTCAGAAGCAGCTCGCTTGTGCCCTTTGCCACCCTTGCCACCGCATCGCGCGACGGGATGTACCCCAGTGCCCGGCTGCTCCGTGTGCCGTCGCCGAGCTGCACGGAAACGAGCTCGCCGGCACGCGTTACAATGGCTGCCGCGCCGTCCTGCACAACAGCGGCCACTGCGCTTGCGGTGAGTTGCCCGTCGCACACCTCCTTGTGCGTCTGTGTGTCGTGGACGTACGTGTGCACCGCGCCAGTTGCGGATACGTAGCAAATTGCGCTAGGCCCACAGACGCATGCCGTGGCAACCTCTTCGTCGATGGAAAAGCAACGCTGCATCTGCTTTCCACCGTCTTCCTTCCCGTAGCCGACGATTTGGTTGGTGTAGCACAACGCAAAGCGCACACTGGCGTCACCGCCACTGCCGGGGAGCAGTAGCTTGGGGTACTCGCCGCCTTGAAGGGGCACGCTGCAGGAAAGCGTGTAGGCGCCTCCCCGTGGACTGCGCTGAAAGACCATCACAGCCACCTCTGGGGCGGCAGCCGCCACGAACAGCTCTGCCCCGTCCGCCGCGAAGGCGATGTCCACGACGCTCACGGAGATCTGCGTATCCGTGGAGCCGAGGCTCTGGAGCGTTGCTGCGTCGAAAAAGTGCAGCGCGACGTGCAATCGTCGCTCCGTGAGGCATATCACACCGGTCGAGCTGACGGCGATGCGGTCGACCGCATACTTTCCGACAGCGAACGGAAGCCAGAGGTGCTCGTTGCCATCCTCCACAATGACGACACCGTTGTCTGCAAGGACGAAAACGCGTCCACCGTGTGCCGCGAACGCAGACGGCGCGTTGCAGCCGAGCACGCGCGCGACACTCTGCGCCATGCTGGAATGTGAGGGGCGCCTCAAGCAGCTTGTGCAAAAGGAACTACAAGCGCGAAGAAGCGGTTCTCTTTCATGACAGAGAAGTACCGCGAGTTGACAAGAGCAGTGAAGCGCCGCAGGTGAAGCATCAAGTAGCAGAGAAGAGGGAAAAAGTGGAAGCTAAAATACAGCAAAGAGGCAAGCTCAGCATTTCTTCCATAAGCAGGAGTGGGGCCCGCAACGCGCCAGAGACGCAGCTGGCCCGGCCTCTTAGCAGAAGCATCTCTCATTGTCTTCCACGATGCGCCGATAGAAGCCAGCAGGGCACCCCCACAACGCGCTCCGACCGTGTAGAGAAGATCCACCAAGGTGCATGGCGGACCATCATACAGCACAACCGCTCGCCGAAGACTTGCAGTGGAGCTTTACAGGCAACCTTTTCTTTCCAGTTCTGGTGCACAGAAGTGGCACACATACACACACAACAGCGGCCAACAAAAATGCCACCCGGAGCACGAAAATAAAAAAGAAAGCACGAACGGGCGGCGGTGGGAGGCACATGGTATAAGAAACAAGGCGCCGCCGCACCACCGGCACCGCTCTCCACCCGCCCCGTACGTGCTTTCCATGCCGGCTGCAAATCAACGATTCCGGCTCACCGCTCTCCTGCTTTCTTCACATCGGGGTTCAGCAAAAGGCATGCCACGTGCACTGAGGAACGAACACAGGAGCAGCTGCAGCAGCGCAAGTGGACACAAGATACAACCAGCACAAACGGGAAAAACAGGGTATCAAGACAAGTCAAAGCAAGGCAGCTGAGGGAGCATGGAAAAAAAAACGCGAAAGGGGTAAATAGAGAACAGTCGCGGGTATTGAGCAGGCGAAGCAACACCGACGTGAGGGGGCCCCTGGCCAGCGAGCACAAAACGTTCAACCGCTGTGTATGTACGCGTCGAACACAAAACGAGGCCTCAGCACTGCGGCGTCGCGGGCCGTCCGGCCACGGCATCACTACGCAACGCCGAGGCCGCTCTGGATGGCGTGGATCCACTCCTCCATGCTTTCCTGCGTGGCCGCCTCGAACCACATGGACTTCCCGCTGGTTGTATGAAGAGCGAAGACGTGCTCGCGCTTTGCTGTGCTCACCGGTACCGGGCAGACGCTCTGGATGTGCTCCAGGCTGAGCGCCTTGCCCTCCGTGTCAGACTCCTTGTCGGACATGATGAAGTGGCCCTTCTGCACCTGCAGGTAGCGCTTCTTCCATGAGTGGTTGTCGCCGCCCTTCAGCTTGTTCAGGTAGCCGGAGAAGGAGACGTCCTTGTTGATTTGCCCGACGGGCGTGCTCTTTGGCTCCTCCACAACCTCGCTCGAGAGAATCTCCGTCACGTGGGCCATGAGCGCGTCCTTCACGTCGTTTTCGATGCGCGAGTTCTTCTTCACCGTGTGCATGAACACCTTCAGGCCCTCGCGCACGTACGCGAAGCGGAAGATGTCCCGCACACTGGGCCGCTGCTCCGCGTCACAGACGAGGATCTTGCGGACCACATCCCTAAAGTCGGCCGAGTACACCTCCGGCAGAGGCTCGTAGTCGCCGCTGAGCACCTTCGCCATGAGCCCTTTCATGTTTGTGGAGGTGAACGGCCGCTTGAGCGCCATGATCTCGTACAGCAGCACACCCAGCGACCACACGTCGGCCTTCTTGCTGTACCGCTGGTTGTTCCACAGCTCGGGTGCCAGGTAGTACGGCGTGCCACAGAAGGTGTTCGCGACAACGCCAGAGACGGTGTCGTCGTACTGGTGGCTGAAGCCGAAGTCGCCGATCTTGATGAGGCCGGTGGAGGTGAGCAACACGTTCGCACCCTTGATGTCGCGGTGCAGCATCTTGTGGGTGTGAACATGGTCTAGGGCAAGGCACAGCTGCAAGAAGAGAAAGAGCGCCTCGTGCTCCTGAAAGTACTTGAAGTCCGCGGCGCGGGCCTTGATTTGGCGGTCGAGGTCGCCAGAGTCGGCGAACTCCATCACGATGAGCAGGTGCTCGTTCTCCTCCTTGTCCTCGATGTACTTGATGATGTTGGGGTGGTGGCAGCTCGCCAGGCACTTGATCTCGCTGTACGCGTACGTGCGGTCGCGCGACGACATCTTGCCGAGGTCCATCGTCTTGGCAACGAAGATCGCCTTGTCGCTGGGCCGCTCCGCAAGCCATGCCTCGCCGTACGAGCCGGTGCCGATCAGCTTCTTCTTCATGTACTTCACCTCCCCTGTCGCACCCGGTGCGCCGAGGATCGACGAGAAGGCACTCATTTTCTGTAGCCCGCGCAGGGATAGAGTCTGTGTTTTGCAAAGGAGCTTTTTTTTTTCCGACGTGGAGAATCTGTCGTTGCAAAGTGTGCGACGGGGATCGAGAGAAAGTGCAAGGGGAAGAGCACAGAAGAAAGAGAGAGGGAGGGAGTGAGGAGTGCATGAAGAAAGCAGCGAGGCGCAGCGGCAGCGTTTCGACGGGCCGCATGTTTAAACGATTCGGCCAGCAGCCACACCCGTGACACAGGAAACTGACTGCTAGGGAGAGGAGCTCTGCCGAGAGAGTCGCTTTTCGTGATTGGTCTTGATGTACAGTGGGCTGCCAAAGGTGCAAGGCTCCGTTGAGAGTTACTCCCGTGAGGCGCGATCAAGGTGCACGGATACGCGACTGGGACGCCCGCGGGCGGCAGTCACAGAGCTTGTTCCCCCTGTGTTCACCGAAGCCGCACACCACTCCCACTACGCTCACCGGGTCGCCGAAGAACAACGGGGGGGTACAACTTGTGCCTTGCGTGGGCGCCTGCACTCACTGTTACTCCCCCCCTCCCCGCCGTGCCCTAACGCCTTCCCTTTGAGGCGTTTGATGCCATTCTCGGTTCTCCGATCGCCGTGTGGCTCCCAGTTCGAGCTCCGCTGCGCCCACCTTGCAAAGCGCTGTTCACAAACTTTATTCCTGTTTGCGGAGGTCACTTTCGGTCCGCAGGAGGCGGCTCTCCTCTCTTTTGTCAAGTCCCAGCTGCTCAACAGCCCCTCACGCCTCGTCACTGAGCCAAAGACAAAAAAAAAAGTAATAATGATGCACAACACCAGCACACTCTGAGCACAGTACCACCGTAAACGCAGTGGTGGGGACCGAACGTGCCTGAGCGGGTCACGAGTATGCCACCAGGTCGCGATGAAAACTCGCACCTCAGCGGGGGTACTTCTCGCTTGCTGCTCAGCCACCCCGAGCTGTCCGTCAGCTCTTGCCAGAACTTTTTTTCCGACCCAACCCACTCTTACGCTATGCCCGCCTCTTCACCGCCTTTACACCTATCGTCGTCTTGCCAACCTTGTGCTCTGCGAGTCAACGCTGTAGCAGAACGAACACGCTAAGTCCGCGTTAGCAATCGTTTCACTTACCTCTCCTTCTGTAGATGCACTCACAACTTTGCCTATACACCTGGCAACCTCGCGTTTTTCCCCTCTTCCCACGTTGCACCGCCACCGCTCCGCTTGCTTTCCCCGTTCAATCGCTCCATCCGTTGTTATACAACTCAACGCCAAACCACGCGCACCCCACCTTACATCCATGTCAGTAGTCGAGGAGGTGTACGCGGAGGGGCGCCGTAGCGTCCAGGAGACACGCTCATCGCAGGCGCAGCGGTTCCGGTCGACGAAAGCAATCACCATCAACGAGCCGCAACGCTTTTTCCTGCTGCTCCTCGGTGTCTACGCGTGCATCTGCGCCTCAACTGGCTACCTGTACAACGTCTTTTCGGGTCCGCTGCAAGATAAATTCGACTTGACCCAGGAGCAGATGACATCGATCACAACCATGTCGAACGTAATCTGCATTGTGGTTTTCCCGCTTGCCGGCGTGTACGACTACTACGGACCACGGCCGCTTTTCATGATTGGAATGATAACCTTTCCTCTCGGCGCGGTTCTCTTCGGCCTCGCGTTCAACGACGCGGTTGGCGGCAGCGTTTTCCGCTTCACTATTTTCAACTCTCTCCTCGGTGTCGGCACGTCCATGTTTGACATTTCGGGGCTCATGACCATCCTCAGCATCTTTCCCAGCAGCCGCGGCGCCGTGATCGCCGTGATGAAGACGTTCATTGGCCTCGGCGCAGCTATTTTTGGTGCAATGCAACTCGGCTTTTTCGACGGCTCCATCAGCGGGTTCTTTTTTTTCATGGCCGCTTTCGTCGCCGTCGTCGGGCTCCTGTGTGCCATCTTCGTCGAACTGCCACCGTACCAGCTCAGCGGCTACGAAGAGAAGTACCTCACCGAGGCGGAGAAGGCGAAGAAGCTTGCCACAAAACGCGCGTACCTCGAGAAGGTGCCATCCCCTCGACGCTTCGTTCTCGGCTTCATCCTTGTCGCCATCCTCATTGCCTTTCTCCCCGCACAGAGCGCGGCGGTGGCGTACATGAAGCTGGGGCACACGTACAAGCTCACGTTCGCGCTCATCACTGCCGGCGTCATGGCTCTCTTCACCTTTATCGCCGCCCCCCTTCGCTGGCTGGACGTCGGAAGCTCCAGCATTGTGGAACAGCTGCCAGACGAGGACGCCGCTGCTGCCGCTGCAGCCGCGTCTGTGTCTGGCCGCCGCATGACTGCCTCGCAGCGTCTCAGCATGCACATCAACACAACGCGCACGAGTGTTGCGGAGCAGGCAATTTTCAACTCTGCCGGCATTGACGAATCGGCGCACATCGCGCCACAGTACCAGACCACCTTTTTCGAGAGCGTGACCACGCTGAAGCTGTGGGCCCTTGCGTACTCACTCTTCTGCATATTCGGGGCGCAGATTGTCATCATTGGCAACGCCCGCTTCGTCTACGAGGCCGCATCGGCGAAAGAGACGCCACAGGAGGTTGCAACACTCTTGACTGTCTTCAACGGCGCCGGCAGCGCTGTGGGGCGCATCATAATGGGCGTGGTCGAGATCTGGACCCAGAAGCGCGCACCAGAGGAGCGCATTCCCCTCACAATCGCCCTCTTCATTCCGTCGCTGATCATGCTCTCAGCGTCGCTGCTGCTGCTGTTTGTGCGCCAGGAGTGGCTACTTCTCCCCTTTTGTCTCACCGCACTTGGCAACGGTTTCTCCGCCGCCTCTGTCGTGCTGGTGATGCGCACCCTGTATGCAAAGGACGTGGCGAACCACTACAACTGCATGTCCTTGTCCTCGCTGGTCGGGTCGGTGCTGCTGAACCAAATGCTCTACGGCTGGTGGTACACGAAGGAAGCGGAGAAGCAGAACAGCAAGATCTGCAAGGGCCGGCAGTGTATCTTTGTGCCTTTTGCCGTGATGAGCGGACTGCTCTTGACAAGCCTCTTCTCCACGCTGTACGTCCACCTCCGGTACAAGGCCTTCTGCGAGGACACCCTTGCGGAGAGGGCCGAGCGTGCGCAGCTTCGCACCGCTCACTCTCGGCCCACTGCCTCCGAGGAGCCTGGCATTCCTGACGAGCAGGAGCCCCTGCTTTCGAGTGCACCGTAGCACCGCCGCCGGGGGTTACGGTGCCGCGTATGATGGCACCTTTTGGCTTCGCGTCGATTTTTCCTTGTTGCACGGGGCGTGCTTTGCGTGTGTCGATGATGTGGCGACCCACCTTTTTTTTCTGTTGTTGGCCCCTTGACCCCCTAATGCTGGCACTGTTGTTGCGAAACCGGCTCGTTTTTCTTCTCTCTGCGCCGTTCACACTCTTCCATTCTAAGACTTTCCGCCCCCCTTATCGAGGAAAACAAGCAAACAAAAATGCAAGTTCCAAAGTACCCCTCAACATAGCGGCTGGCACAGACCCTCATCGTGTACGCTTTCTCCCTGGTACGTTTCTGATGTGCACGTTGCGCCATGTCTTACTTCCTTCCTTTCAACTCACTCCTATAACTCCGCTTCCCTCTCCTGTGGACCGCTGAGCCAATCTTCTCCATATCTGCCGACAGATCTCAAGTTGCTCCCACCGCATTCGCACCCCACCCCTCCAGCAAACCACCCCCTCCTCAACCCGCCTCCCACTTCCAACCATGGCCAAGGGTAAGCGCTCCGCCGATGCCAAGGGCAGCCAGAAGCGCCAGAAGAAGGTGCTGCGCGACAACATCCGCGGCATCACGCGCGGCTCTATCCGCCGCATGGCGCGCCGCGGTGGCGTGAAGCGCATCTCGAGCGAGATCTACGAGGAGGTGCGCCGCGTGCTCAAGGCGTACGTCGAGGACATTGTGCGCTCCAGCACGGCGTACACGGAGTACGCGCGCAAGAAGACGGTGACGGCCTCGGACGTCGTGAACGCGCTGCGCAAGCGCGGCCACATCCTCTACGGCTACGCGTAGGCGGAGAGACGAAAGAGGTGTGCCTCCGCTAGCGCTCCTTCGGGTGCCGCACAAGTGGTGTTTGTCTTCATGCGTTGGAGCGGAGCAACGCTTGTCGCACAGTATCCCTCTGTTCATAGATACAAGTTCTTTCTTTTCTTCTTCTGTTCTCTCTACCCTGACTTCGTGTTTCTGCACCCGGTGAGCACCTTGCCTTCAGCCCTTCTCTTGGTCCGCGCCTGCGCTCGTGCCGAGCAGCTGCGGGGAGGGGGACTACAGTGCATGCCAACCAAACACACAAGTAGCTTCAGACAATTGCTTTCGGGAAGAAGGGAAGCGCACCGCTGCCTCAGATACGGGTACGCTCCTGCCTTTGACTCAGCTAGGCATCCAGTGCCAAAGCGACTTGCCGCACGTGATGCACCTTCTCGCTGTCTCTGTCAAGGGTGCGGCGCCGGTGTGTGTGATACACCCAAATGCTAAGGAAAGAAGGACGCGTGACGTCACGAGCGCCTTCACGCGAGTGCTTTCCCTCTCCGTTCGGCTCTCTCGGCACCCTCCACTCCTCCCGCCTTTTCCCCCTCCTCCCTAACCACCTCATGACCGCATCGCTCACCTAAACAGTAACAACTCTCTCGCCCTCCCCACCCTAACTCTCCCAGTGACCCACCACAACCATCTCCGTTTTGTTTTTCCTGGCCTCTTGTCTCTTCTCACTTCTTCTCTTTTGTTTGACTGCGTTTTCTCCGTCCATTTGTTTTTGTTCTCCTTTGCCTCCTTCCCCCCTGCAAAAATCGGTAACGCACACCTGCCCATCGAGCTGCACACCCTACACTGCAACACGATGGGGACCAACCACCAGGTAGGTGGCACCTTCGTCGCGGGCGACGCCGGGCAGGCGCACGAGCCGCAGGAGGGTCAGCCCGGCTACGTGCACCCCGATGCAAAGGCGCTCTTCAAGGCCGTGCCCCTCGCGCGCGCCATCCCGCTCTTCGGCACCACGACCGACCCCTTCGGACCAAAGTGCGTCGTGTCGCTCGGCGTCGTGGCGCTCATCAACACCGGCGTTGCGAAGCAGCTGCTCAACTCGTCCATGTACGCGATGTACATGAAGAAGTACGGCGTCGACGTTGCCGAGTACCAGCGCATGACGGGCATCAGCTCGATGGGCTTTGCCATCAAGCCCGTGCCGGGCATCCTCAGCGACGCCTTCGCCTTCTTCGGCTACACGAAGCGCTGGTACATGGCCCTCTCCTGCATCGTCGGCGCCGTGGCCGCTGTCGTGTACGGTATCCTGCCCTTCAAGCCGTCGAGCTCCGGCATCGCGGCGGGCATGATCTTCATCTCTGTGTTCTGCATCGCCAACATCAACGTCCTGTCTGAAGGCCAGTACAGCCGCCTCATCAAGGCCGACCCCATCCCCGGCGCCAACCTGGTGTCGTGGATCTGGATGTTCATCATGATTGGCCAAATCATCGCGGCGGGCATCCAGGGGCCACTGTCCGACTCTGGCCGGCCCACCGTTGGCATCTTCATCTCCGCCGCCCTCCAGGCCGTCACGATCGTCTTCTTCGTCTTCAACTGGTACGGCGAGAAGACGAACAGGGTCGCGCGGCAGGAGGACTACCTGGCAATGCTCAAGACCGCTGCGCTCCAGAGCCCGCACTCGACGAGCGACTCCGAGCCGATCAAGACGGATGCTGAGATGTACGCCAACGCCCCGGACTCGCCTCAAAAGCTGGCGCCTGCGTCTGCCAACAGCGCCGGGCCCAGGCAGCAGCAAGACACCAACACCGAGCTGGTGCAGTTCGAGGAGCTGGAGGCGGACGATGAGACGGTGGAGGCTTCCGCGGCCGCGTCGTCATCCCTGAACACGCCGTCCTGCCTCTGCGGCGTCTTTGAGGTGAACAAGGAGATGCTGACTCGCAACGCCGCAGTGGTGCTGTACGGCGCTCTCATGACGGCCGGCGTGATCGCGCTGACGGTGCTCACCATCCTCGGCACCACGTACGAGCTGCTGTACGGCTGCATCGGCATCTCCGTCATCCTGAGCGTGACGGGCTTCCTGTGCGTGCCGGTGATGATCATGAAGGCGAACTTCTACGGCTGGTGCCAGCTCGTCTCCTACATCCTCATTAGCGGCGGCACGGACAACTTCTACATGGCCGACGCCGAGTGCCTGCCGAACGGGCCGCACTTTACGCAGACCTTCTACACCACCGTCGCCGCTGTCATTGGCAACGTGGCCGGCCTTGTCGGCGTGTACATGTTCGCTCGTGTCTTCGACAAGCAGAGCTACCGCGTCACGCTCATCTGCACCACCCTCGTCCAGGTCTTCGCAAGCGTCTTCGACATCATCATGGTGGAGCGCTGGAACCTGTACGTCGGCATCCCGGACCACGCCATGTACATCATGGGCGACGCCGTCGTGTACCAGGTGTGCTACATGCTCAACTACATGCCGCTGAACATCCTCATCTCCCGCCTGTGCCCGAAGGGGTGCGAGAGCACGATGTTCGCCATCCTGGCGAGCTTCAGCAACCTCGGCGCATCCACCTCGTCGACGATCGGCGCGATCCTGATGGAGACGGCGTGGCCGCTCTCCGCCGAACCGCCGTGTGACTTCAGCAACCTGCGCTGGCTGCTCATTGTGGGCCACCTCACTGTCCCGCTCATCGCGATTCCGCTTGTGTTTTTGCTCATCCCCGGCACCCGCATCTGCGACGACATCGACCCCAAGCACGTCGAGGCGGTGTCCATCCTTCAGAAGTGGATCAACTCCCTCACGGGATCGACGACGCCACAGAACTCACACGACGAGGTTGTCAGCACGCAGTCCGACTAAGTCGTCGTTTCCTTTTGCCTTTTTTTCTTTCTCAAGTTGGCCTGCTTCGACCCCCCCTCCCTTGCATTCCGCCATAGTGTAGCTCAAGTGGAAGAAGCGGCGGACCGACACCGATGCATGTGTGGCGAACGTGGGCAGGCACCTCGACCCTGTCTCACACCACACGGCCTCAGGAAGTACAGCTCGGCGCCGACTTCTTTCCACGCTTCTTCTTCCCCTTTGTTTTACCTTTTTTTCTTGGCGCTCTCCGCTCGCCGAAGCTGGAAGGAGTTCACGAGACGTAGCAGGGGAGAAAGGCAGAGCGGGGTTACCCAGTGCGCACACCCATGCTGCAAGAGACGCCACCGACGTGAGTGGGAGTCGGACGCGAAGCCGCTTGTGTGAGGTGATGCAGCTGGCACAAAGTCCTCCGTCAACTCCGCCGTATCCTGCTTGCCGCGCCAGTGGAGGCGAAGGAGATGTGCCCTACACCTTTTTCTTTTCCCCCACCCTATTCTTTCATCTTTGTGCCCTCCGCATCAGGATGGCATGAGAGGCTGTCCGAGCGCACCTGATAAACTCCGTCGCCGCCTCCTATATACTTGCCCCCTTCCCCTCCCCCCCACGGCACAAGAAACGAGTAGAGAGTGCGGGGCGGAGCAAACGCGCAGGCCGTTGTCTTTCCGCTTCGGTACGAGGATATGCGCAGAGACCCTGTTTCCTGCCCCTCCCCCTCTGCCTGTTCGACGCGCACGTAGTGCACCTGTGCGACTTGGTGCCTGGCGCCCGCTCTGGCATGCCTTTTTTTTTTCTTTCCCTTGGTGTTCCAGACGTGTCCTCTGTTCCCCCCTCCCTCCCCCTGTCGATGGTCCCGTTACTGAGTCTTGGGTGCCCCTTACTTTCACTCCCCTGACTTCTGTCGTCCCCCCTCTCTGCCTGTTTTGCGTTTTCACTGTGTGCCAGCTGTAGGGCAGACGACTTCAGCTCTTTTTTTTTTGTCTCTGTATTTTGAGAGGAGCACATGCTGATGTTCCTCACCAACGATGGCGGCGGCGTGGTCCGTCGCGCCGAGGTGCGTGGGCAGAAGGCCAGCGCGTGTCTCCCCTACTGTGACGGGGAAACTGTTGCTGTGCTTCTCCTGCCTGTCTTCCTCCTCCGTCCTCCCTCCTCTCCCGTGCACCGTTCCTGGCTTCTACAGTGTGCCTCTTCGCCTCACCGCTGCCCCCGCGCAGGTGATGCGGTCTTCCAGCCGCCTTTGGAGGCAAAGAGCTGCAGGAGCGTCGGGAGCGGAAAACGCAAAGGATGGCGAGGGGGCACCGCGACGCAGTCGCCATCTGCGCTTGTTTCACACCCTCTCATGACGGGGGCTCGGGCTGTGCGCAGCGCATCCTTTTCTTCTCTTGTCACCCGTGTCTCCATTTTCTAAGAAGCACCTCGCCTCTCTCCTTCTTCACTTTTTCTTTTGTTTTATCTCCCTGGTTCCTTCCCGTGTCTTTCTGTTCTCTCCACCGTCTCAGGCGTTTGTGAGGCCTCGCCCGCCGATGTTGTACACCCGCATGCGGCAGGGCAGCCGCTCCCGCGTTACGAAACGGCCAAGTCAAATACGGAGCCAAGAGGTGTCGCCCAGCCGCTATCAAGTCTCACCATCTCCTCTGAGCTGCCCTTCTTTCCCTGCCCCTTTCCACAAACACACACGTGATGAGAAGGAGCGGTAAGACTGTTGGTCGCACGCGTGCACCGACCTACCGGCCTGCAGCACCTTGCCGCTCTCGTCACTAAAGCTCTCGACTACTCTCCCCTAACACGAGAAGGCAACACACAGCTAACACTACGAAAAGACCGGACCTCATCTTCACGACCACGAAGACAGACTGGCACTCCTGCTGCACACGAGTGGCATTAGTCAGACTTGGGGAAAGAAAAAAAAAAAGAGACAGCCGCAGGCGCCGTTGCTTCGTGCGTCACTGCACGTGGTTGCCGCGCATCAGATTGTGGCATCTCAATGTACGCAGGGACTCATGCTATTTCTGACGTTGTCGCACCTTGACGCGAACACGTGCACGCTCTCCCCCACCTTTCGTCTTTGCCCGTCTCGCTTCACTTGTGTGCCCTGACCGCCTTCTTCTTTCCCTCTGTGGCACTCTCAGACCCCGGCCGGATTGGATGACACCAGCGCGCACCAGCGCTGCGAGCTCACTCAGACTCCCCCCCCTCCCCTGCCAGCCGGTTGCATTTATCATCGCCAGCGCGTACGAGTCGCTGTGGCACACCTCAAGTCATCTATCCGGGCTGCCGCGGCGGCCGACCTCTCAAGGTGGTGTCGCCGCTGTACCCTCACCGCCACCACGCCTCATCACATTCTCGCGCTGGACGCACGCTTGCCCACCTTCACCGAGCCAAGGTCGCTGCCTTTCCGTTTTCGTCGCCTTCCTGGGCTTTCTTCACGCTCCGGGCAGAGACATCTCATTTCGCAGAGTCTTCTCAGACCTTCGCGAAGCACACAAAGACGGACCATGGACTTCCTTTTCCGCTGCCTGCCGTAGACACATCCGTCGCTTTTCGATGACACATCGTAGTGGCTCTATCGCATTAGGGGTCCGCGGCTTCTCGCGCACCTCAGGGGAGTTGCGCCCGCGCAGGAGCTGAGCTTCTCATGCCCTGGACCCGAGCCTCGCCGTTTCTGCGGTGCCGATAGAGAGGCACGGGTGTAAGCAGCCGTGGCGGGCGGCGAGTTCAGCGGCCCACCACTGCTGCCGATCGACTCGTGCACGAAAACGCGATGATGCGTGGTGGAGGCCGGGTGCCTCGCATGAGACGCGGTGCGGACACTGGAGTTGACAGCATCGTGACTGCCGCAGCCGACGACGCGCTACCTGGAAGTGCGGGCGAAGACGCTGCGAGACGCAGACGCCACGCTTGCCGTCGCCACCTCAACCTTGCCGCAGCCCGATGTGATTGACGTCGAAGACGGGCCGAGCCTCTTCAGTGCCGCCGTTTCATCTCATAGGACAGCCTTTGACAGATTTGAGATGACAGAGTTCAGCGACGCTCCGCGACGGTTTGCGCAGCGACTGTCCCGGCCGTCCACCCTGACTGCCGGCGGCTGGCTGTACGAGACCAGTGACGCTGCGCTGTTTGCCTCTGCCGCGGGTGTGACTGCATTGACGAGTCCTGAGGCGGGACTCCAGCGTCTCACGGTGGGCTCGAAGAGTGCGTTTCCTCTTGTGCCCCTTTACGTGGGGAGGTGCCTTGAGTTGGAGAGCTTGATGCCGCTGGCGGGAGCACCACGACTTTGAGAGATCGAGGCGGGCCACACCAGCGTGAATGACATTCGCGGCCGCAACACGTGCCCGGTACTGCAACAGGTGCACCTCAGCTGCTGCGACGACCTGAAGTGCGTGACGCCGCTCGCAGGTGCGCCACGGCTGGCTGCTTTCAGCGCGAACATCAGCGGCGTGAGGGGTATTGTCGCACTGTCCACGGCCACGAACCTGCGTTATCTGAACCTCACTGACGCCGGCGTGTCGGCTCTTTCTCCGCTGGCTGCGTGTGCGCCGGTGCGGGAAGAACTCTTAGCGAAGGGCTCCATCGAGCTGGAGAGCATCGCTGTGCTAGCCAAGGCTCCGCGGCTGCGACGCCTTGACCTTGACGGTACCAGCGTCTCAGACCTGTCGCCGCTGACCGCGTGTGCGCCGGTGCTGGAGGAGCTGCGCCTGAAGGGGTGTCGCGGTGTCAAGAGCATCGCTGCGTTGTCAACGGCCACGAAGCTGCGCACACTTGGCCTCAGCGGCGCCAATGTTGTGGATCTCTCAGGCCTTCCGGCGGCGGGCGAGTTGCGTGCTTTACCGGTCCGCTACAGCGCGGCGTACAAATGCAACTCCGCGCCTCTCCGCGTGCGCCGACGCGTGCCGATGTGGTGGTGTGTCGTGGTCTCGCTGGGGGCAGCCGCTCACGTGGCTTGGCTGCTGAGGACGGGCGTGGGGTGGTGGTCTGCGATTCCCCAGGGGTTGCTGGCGAGTTTGCAGCTTTGGCAGCTGCAGGGGAACTGGGCGGCTCTTGGCCCTTTTTCAGTGGTTTGTGTGCTTCGCCCCCGCCTTGTGTGCTCCCCTCTTTACAGCAGGCGACTGAGAACGGTGCCAGTGGTCTCTTTGGCGCACGCGAGTGCTCGGTGCACTCCCCCCCTCCTCCCTCCCCCCTTTCGCATTCTGCGATGCGCGCTGCGGAGAGGTGCCTGAAGCGGTGTTTCAGCAGTCTCGCCAAGCGCAGTGTTTTCACTTGACACGCGTCTCCCCGTACGACCACCACACGCACGTACATCAACTCACGTAGTGTTTTAAAGTGCAGGATGCTGTGCGCGTGGGGTGCACGCGCAAGGCTGCTTTTTTTTTTCTTGATGTTGTTGTTTGGCGAGGCGGGTCGGCGTGCACGACACGCTGGCTTCGTCATCCCTTTGCTTGTGCTGCGGTAACGTGTGCTGTACTCCCCCCCCTCCCCGGCGAAGTTCCGAAAGCGAGCGTGCAGGTGTACCACGCTCTGTAGGTCACGCTGCGTGCTGTGCAGTGATGCTGCAGCGGCTCTTCTTTTGGTGCTTTACTCCCGCTCTTCCAGGTGCTCTGTGCCCGAGTAATGAGTGGAGGCTTCTGCGGTGACGGGGATGCGCAGGGGCCCACAACAATGCAGAGGCCCCAGAGCAAGCTGTCGCACTTCGCTCCCGCTCCCTCCCTCTCTCTCCCTCTCTCCAACTTTTCTTGTCAACGTGTTTCCGCATGCGTCAGCGCGCCACGTGGCGGCGGCGGCGGCTAAAGTCTACTTCAGTTTTCTTCTCGGCTGAGCCTTTTTCTTTTTGCATCCCGTCCACGCTTGCGATTCTGCTGCCTGTCTGAGTTGTGGGGCGGCGGCGGGGTTGTGGACACCGCTGGGCCCCTGCGGTGTACCTTTCGCGGCTCTTTGCTGGAGTGCTGCGCTGCTTCAACTTGCACGCGTGTGTCCTCCCTCTCCTTTCTTCCCTTCCCCCCTTCTCCTTTTCCTCTCATCGGTGGTCCTGAGCGGACGGCGTGCCTGCAGGCGTTTCGTTGTGCTGTCACCGATCGAGTTCGCTGTGCACGCATATCCCCACTGCCTTCCCCCCCCCCTTCCCCCATGGGCTCCACCAAGTAATGTGCCACTCAATTTGAGAGAGCTTGCATAGCGATACTGTTGCGTCACGTCGGCTCCGCTGCCTGCGACTCCAAGAGCTCTGCGCGCTCTGTGGCTTTGTGTCCGCGCCTGTGCACCCCTCCCCCTTCTGCAGAGCGTTCAGCACTGCGCACCGTCCAACCGCGTACATCAATGCTTAGCTGTTGCGTTCCATTCGCGTGCACCGCCTACCCCAACGTGCCATACCGGGAGCAACACAGCTACACCACCCACTCGCACGACAGCCGCTCTCCGCTTGGCACCAGCCACTGCTTCTAGGTGTGCGTAGTGGAACGGCTGCACGCCGTCGGGCTGCCGTATGGGTCGCTTGCATCGACTGTCGCTGTGCAGCCGATACATGCTTTGATGTCGCAGCACTGGTGGTCTTGCTGCACCAACTGTACCCCCCCTCCCCCCTCCCCCCACGGCCATAAATTGCTCTCTCACACCGACAACACCAGACATCCGCTGCGGCCATCACACAACCACACTGGCCATCACCGAGCGGCAAGCGGCCTCGTGGTGGCTGCCTGACCGCTGATGCTCCACACGCAAAGGGCCAACTTTACTCAACCTCTCACACACACATACACACACACCAGTGCACCCATGTGGTCGCACATCTGTACAAACGCGGTGACGGATGGGCATAAGACTTCGACCTCTTTCTGCAGCCACGGGCCATCGCGATGCAGACTCGAACGAGGTGCGCTGCGGTTCAAGTCTTTCAGGTCGCCTCGTGCCTCCACCAGCACACTCGGGCTCGCCCACCCACGCCTGCCTGACTGGCCACGGGGAGAGCTCCACGACTTCCTGAGACGGAGAGAAGCGGCACACGGAGGCGTCAAAGTGGCACTCAGCGTGCCGATGCGGACACTTCGGCGTGGCGTTCGCGGCAGCCCTTTGCGCTGGTGCGCGCGAGCATCAACGCGCGCATCCGTTGGGGCGGAGAAGTCACCGTCGCGGCGGCCTCTGTGCGTGTGATGTCGCCAAGCGGGTTGCCCACCCCCCCCTTCCCCCCTCCCCCCTGCTACGGCACGTCTGCGGCTGCACGTGCTACAAGGCCCCCCCCCCAAAAAAAAAAAACCCCGGCGCCTCCACGAGCGCCTCACGTCTTCCCTGCCACTGCGGTGCATCGCCGCAGGTATGCGCTGTGCAGCCGCTCACCTTTTTGATTGGCCCCACCTCCACGTCCTCCCCCACCGCGCGTGCCTGTGTTTCGTCGAGCTGTCAAAGCTGCACAAGCGGGGCTCACCTCATCATCATCCTGCGGTGACGGCAGCATCTGTGTTGCTCCGCTGCCTAGAGCTGCACGCTGCTGCCCACTAGCACAGCGTAGCCACAGCGGTGGCGGTGACGTAGTGCACACCACCAGCTCCAGTTGTATGTGCTCCGCGAAGCAGCGTGCTGGCGTTTTGTGCCCGCCTCCCCGCCACTCCTTCCGCTCTATTTCTTTCGGCACCCGTCCCTGTCTGTGCACACCCCCTCGCGCGCTCTCCGGTGGTTCACCGACTGTCAGGGAAGAGCAGTCGGCGTCTGCGGCACTGTCAAGGCGTCTGCAAGCAACTCAGACCGCAAGACGACACTCGCACAGGCTAGGCGTATGCATACAGACATACATGTGCATGTGTAAACAGCGTACAAGGGCACACAGGCAGAACCACCGCCGGTTGCGCAGGTGCGTGCTGGTAACACAGCGCACCCGCTCACGCGGCTCACCACGACGGTCCCCACAAGCGACACACGCGGCGCCTGCCAGGACACCGGTGAGACGCACCGCCCCCTCCCTCCTTCTCTCTTGTGTTCTTGTGTTTGAACTCTGTGCTCTCCCTTCGTCACCTCTGCCCCCTCTCCTCCCCCCCACTGCCACGCCGCGCCGCCACCACCACCACCACCACCACCACGCGCTCCCTGCAACATCCACGCTTCTCTGCTACACGGAAAAGATCATCTCCTAACAGTGCGTGTGCTGGCTACTCCCGTGCAAGACGCGGTGCCCACCGTTTCTTCACCCCAGCCTCGCCATTTTTCTTTTCGCCCTCCTTTTCACTTCCCTCTGCGTGCTTTTGTTTTGTTCACCCCTCCCCTGTGTTGGTGTCATCTTCCCAAGCGCACATCACGCGGTCGCACACCGAACCACGTGAAGTCGCTTTCATTCTTTCTCTTTCTGTTTTGCATTTGCCCTTTATTATTTCGTCCCTTCCAAGGCCCCAATGCGGGAGACAGCTTCGCGGGTCCACTTTCGCAAGCGCGTGAATGCCCTGCACCGCTCCCCCGTCGTGCGCCTTGTGTGTCCTGGTGCTAACTGGTGTGGTGCTGGCCGTTGCAGCGCACATCGTCTTGCACCCCTTTCGCCATCACGTTCGACCGCAGTCCCCCACTTTTGACATTCCGTACAGGTCCAACGCTTCCGTGTATCGACGCAACGCCAGGTATGTGACCCAGCTACCCCGCCGTAAACTCGACGCCGGCGAGGAGGCCGACGTGAGCGACGCCGCCAGCCCGCCGCCACCGCCGTCGCAGCTTCCCCGCGCTGCACAGACCCGCGCGCAGCGGCAGGATGTGCTGGAGGAGGAGATCGAGAACTACTTGGTTGCGCACGGCATCCACCGTGAGCGGCGCCTCCGTGTGCGCTTCCACATCGTCTCGAACTTCTTTGACTGGCGGCTGTGCACCACTCTTGGCGCCGCCGCGCTGGGTGGGATGAGCTACACTGTCTCCGGCCTTGACGTACCGTACTCACACCTCGGCCGCTACAGGAAGTACCTTGAGTATGCCGAGCTCGAGGGACTCGATGAGGACGACATCATGGTCACGATGGACGGCGACATCTTCTGGACCGGCGCGGACTTTGCGCCGTTTCTCAGCAAGTTCGCCCGCTTCTCGCCCGAGACGGAGGCCGACCTCGACGTCGCGGCTGTCCGCGCGTGGGAGGACTACGGCGAGAAGAAGGCGCCGCTCTTCCATGAAGGAGCTGCAGGCCCAGGCGAACGACACGGGCAGGGGCACAGCCGTGGAGCGCACGATGCAAATGGCTCCGCTCATCACCACCGGGGAGCACGTGTGCTGGTGGGGGCAGCACTCGAAGGGCTTTGTGGAGTGCCGCGTGGCATTTACCGTGATGGACCACCTCATAGGGGTTGCCCGCAACCACGTCTCGAGCTACGGCATGCCTCCCGAAAAAAAGGCTGGCACAGCGACCGACGACGGGCTGCGCGCGGAGATCACCAATATGTTTCCGGAAGCAAGCAGGTGGGCTGTGGACGACATGCTACACCAGCCCAATGCTCCTCGCCGTACACGACGAAGGCGCCGCGCGACCGCAGCGACCCTTTCTTCTACCACCCTTTCACCGTTAGCAGGTCCAACCCGACGGGGCTATTGAACAGCGGCCTACAGGTGTCTCGGGTGTGGGCACTGCGGCGACTTGTCAACATGATGGATGTCTTCAGGCAAGCGGAGAAGCCTGTACCGGAGGGGAGGTACCACAAGGACACGGAGTGGAAGTGTGACCAGGGAACGATTGGAGAGCTGTACACCCGTGCACGGCTCTTCGAGGTAGAGCACAACTTGCTGTCCGGGCCGCCACTGTCAACACGGACTCCGCCGGTGCAGTACGACCCGCGCTTCGGGCCGCCAGGTCTCATCGGCCTAGACCGCCGCACGGAGATGGTGGTGCTCGGCAGCACAGTGCGCAAGCACCCGCGTTTGTTCCACCACAGCGCCTACATGAACCAGCACTTCCCCGTGCGTGACTGGTCGGGCCTCAACGTGACAGATGCGCGGCTTGGCAGTAGCGATCCGAAGAGAGAGCGACTTGGCGCCCTGACCGAGACACGCGGCGGTGCCCTCGTCACGCCGCCGCTGCTGTGGCGGTCTGCCACAGGGGAGGACCAGCGACGAGGCTACAAGAACATTGCCGAGGACGACCCCGATGTTGTCCGTCC
>CAWUFJ010000005.1:0-68594 GCA_963921375.1 Tiliacea citrago
GGAAGCAAGGAGGCGGAGGGGGTAGAGGGGGGGGGGGGGGGGGCAAGACTCGCTTGCTCTCTCTTTCTCGTTCTCTACGTGTGTACAAGGGCATACGTCACTGTCTTGCTTTCTATCGTCAGTCCCACTCAGAAGAGTCGAGGGAGCGTGCGAAGTCTTCACGACGGAGTTGAAGCTCAAACCCACGTGCAACGAGCAGCGGGGGAAGGGGGGGGGGGTCAAGCTACCACGAACAACTCTTCTTGATGTTCTTCGTCGCAGTAGGGAGGCCCGGGGGGGGGGACCTCGTGCACGAGGGGATCAACAGGAGAAACACACACAAAAAAAGAGAGTGAAAGACACGGCAAGGCGGGGAAAGAGGGAGTTGAGACGGGCGAGGAGCGGCAACAAGACGTGGGTCTCGTGTGTGTTGGAGGCGCCGCTGACGCCGCCTGCCCCCGACCTCCAAGGTGTCACACTCCACTTCAAAGAAGAGTAAAACAGTTGGACACGCAAAACGCAAGAGGGAGGTCGAGTTGAGATACGGTGAGGGTGGGGGGTGCGGGGACCCCGCCGTCCACTTGTCGTACAACACCGTGATGAAGAGAGGTGGGTCGGTACAATGCAGAGCTCGTTCATGAGAGAGACGTGCGTGATGGTAGTGCGAGGTGAAGCGCAGACGATGGGCAGTCCCCCACTTTCCCTTTCGCACTCTTCTTCAACCTCCCCCCTTACAAGAGCGCCTACATCACGTAGAAGAAGCATGCCTCGAGCTCCCCGCAGCTACCCGTCAGTCGTGTGCACACTTTCAATCTTTCTTCTCCTCTTTCCCTCTGGCGAGCTTGTCGGGCTGTGCGTGGGAAAGGTGAAGAGGTGAAAGCAGTGCCTGAGCGAGGACGGGGTCAGCAGAAGTCGAGAAGGACGGAGCCGGCGTCAAACAGAAAGAAAAAAAAGAAATTAAAACTCACACACACACAGAGAAAGCAAAGGACGGCCGGGGCGTGGAACGCCTTGTGTGTGCGTGAGTGCGTGTGTGTGTGGCTGTCGAGTGAAGAGGTCAGCGAGGGGCCATACACTGGGACATACCAGCATGTGAACGAAGACCGAAACACGACGTGCCGCTGGAGGGGGGAGGGGGGAGATTGGTGCAAGTAGCGACTACGTTCTTTCGTATTCCACGTAGTCTGCGCCCCGTGTTGAGGACGGAGCGCGTGCAAGTCATTGTGTCTGTGTATATATGTGTTGGTGCGTGGTTGTTTATTGTCGCGTGACGGTGGTGTGTCACAAGACAAATAGAAAAAAAAAAAGAGGCTCACTTGTTCCTCACGTAGAAAGGGTACCTTGCCCTCGGTGTGCTTCTCCGCGTGCCACGCCATCCACCGACCCACACAAGCACACGCACATGCACATCCTCAGCCGCGATAAGCTCGTCGGTCCTTCCCTCGGCGTTGCTTTAGCAGTCCACAAAGTCGCGCTCGCGGTGGGGGCGGAAGCAGCGGATAGAGAGACTCGAAATGAGCACACTCAGGCTCGACAGCATCATCGCCATCCCCGCCACCACCGGTGGCAGCTGCACGCGGAGGAACGGGTAAAGCAGACCGCTGGCCATCGGTAACATCAGCAAGTTGTACCCAAATGCCCAGATGAAGTTGCCGTAAATACGGCGCACCGTCGTGTTGGAAAGGGAGCGCAGGTTGAGGAGGTCCGTGAGGCTGTTGCGCACAAGCACGGCGTCGGCAGCCTCGATCGCCACCTTCGTCCCCGCCCCGAGTGCGACACCAACGTCGGCCTGCGCCAACGCAGGGCTGTCGTTGATGCCGTCACCCACAAACATCACGCGGCACCCGTCTGCCTGCAGCTCGCGCACGATAACCGCCTTCGTCGCCGGCAGTGCCTCGGCTTTCACATCGCACTGGTCGATGCCCACCTCGTCGGCAATGCGACTGGCCACGCCGGCGCTGTCGCCCGTCACCATCAAGACGCGCACGCCGGCCTTGCGCAGAAAGTGCACGACACCCCACGCCTCCGGCTTGGGCTCGTCGGCGAGGCTGACCACGAGGCACGCGACGCCGTGGATGGCCGCCACGACGGTCGTCAGCCCCTGATGGTTCTCCTCCTCAATGAAACGAGACAGCCGCGGTGGGAGCAGCACGCGGTGCTCGTGCAGCAACGCGACGTTGCCGACGAGAAGCGTGTACGTCGCCGTCGGTGAAGCTGCAGCAGTCGCAGGTGAGCCAGCGGCAGACCCCTCGGACACCTCGCTGGCGTCAGCGGGGCCAGAGGACACCGTAACGGTAGCCTCCACGCCCCTTCCGCCGTGCGTCACGACAGAGCCAACGTCGTAGCGAAGATGACGGGGTGCTGTGCCGTCGCCGACGTCGATGGCAGTGTCGTCGTCCCGCTCGGGCAGCAGGGCGGTGCAGACGGCCTGGGCAATAGGGTGGTTCGAGCGGGCCTCCACGAGACCCACAAGCCGCCGCGCCATGGCATCGTCCACGCCATCCGGCAGCTCTGCAGCCACGCAGGACCGAACCACTTCCAGCCGGCCCTTCGTGAGGGTGCCCGTCTTGTCGAGCACGACGCAGTTGACGCGCCGCACCGCCTCCAGTGTGGTGCCGCTCTTCACCAGCACACCGTTCTTGGCGCCGACGCCCGTGCCCACCATAATAGCGGTCGGCGTCGCCAGTCCCAGCGCGCACGGGCAGGCGGCCACGACAGTCGAAATGAAAAACTTGAAGGCGAACGCCGGCCAGCTCGTGCCGTGGCCCCGCCACGATGCCGGATAGGCATCGCAAAACCCCAGCAGGAGCCACACGAAAAGCGTGAGCAGTGAGAAGATCAACACAACCGGCACAAAGTACATGGCGATACGGTCGGCTGCACGCTGGACAGCCGGCTTCGTCGTCTGTGCCTCCTGCACAATGCGAAGCACCTGCGCAATCATCGTCTCCTCGCCAACCTTGTCAGCGCGGATGAGCAACGCGGCGGTGATGTTGAGCGTGCCACCCACAACGGCCTCCCCCGGCTTCTTCAGCTTCGGCAACGACTCGCCCGTCACCATCTGCTCGTCCAGCTCAGAGCTGCCCTCCACAATCGTGCCGTCGACGGGGACGCGATCGCCGGCCAGGACGCGCACCAGCGCACCACACTGCAGCTGGGACGAGCTCACCCGCACCTCACTGCCGTCCGGCTGGACGCACACAGCGGTCGGAGGCACGAGGCTCATGAGCTCGATCAGCGCCCCGCTCGTGCTGCGCTTCGCCCGCGCCTCGAGGAAGCGCCCCAGCAGCATGAAGGTGGTCAGCATGCCCGCCGTGTCGAAGTAGGTCATCATGTGCATGTGCGGGTACACGAAGAGTGCCAGCAGGTAGACGACGGTGGAGTAGACGTACGTGCAGCCCGTGCCGACCGCCACGAGGGTGTCCATCGTGTAGGCGCCGTGCTGCCAGCTCCGCCACGCACTTGAAAAGAAGGTCCTCCCGTAGTATAAAACAATTGGCGTTGCGGCACAGAGCTGCACGCCGTCAACGACGCGGGAGAGCAGTGGGTGGTTCATGAGGTCGACGGACATCATGAGCACCATCGCCGCCGCAAGGGGCACACTTAGAATGGCGCTGCCGATCACTTTGGACTGGTGCTCCGAGATCTCGCGCGTGCGCTCGAGTGCCTCGCGGGTGCGCTTCAGCGATGAGTCCGTCTCCAGCTGCGCCGTGTCCGTCACCGTGTACCCCATCGACTGAATAACCTTGCAGGCCTCCGCGCAGCCGCTCGGGGCTTGGGTCGTGACAACGGCCGTGCCGGTGGCGAACGAGACGGTGCAGCTCAGTACGAAGGGGCGCTGATTCAGCGTGTGCTCGATGCGGGCGGCGCAGGAGGCACACGACATACCCTGCACGAGCAGTCGGTGCTCGTAGGCGGACAGGAGGCCGCGGACATGCACCGGCACGGCCCGCATGTTCGTGCTGCACGTGCACTCGCCGCGCTCCTCCGCCGCAGCGGCCTCCTCCCCGTCAGTTGGCGCGGTGGTGCTCTGGACCGTGACGGTGTAGCCGAGCTCGGCAACACAGCGCACCACCTTGTCCACCGACGCGGCAACGAGGCGGTGCGCCACCTGTCCCTGCAGCGTCGAGAAGTTCACGGATGCGTCAATGACACCGTCGAGCTGGGTGAGTTTGGCCTCGATGCGAGCAGCGCAGGACGTGCACGACATCCCCTCAATCAGCAAGCCCGTCTTGGCGACTGCGACACGGGGGGGGGCGCTGCCGGACGGCGTTGGCACGCACCAGCACAGCTGGAACGCTGGAGTCGTGCGCAAGCGGTCCGTCCGAGACGTCCCCATCCCCCAGCAGCCGCGACTCCTCCGTGAGAAGCTCGGGCTCCGGCAGAATGGCGCACAGGCAGCCGCGCCCGCCGCACCCACACGGGCCGCGACGGAAGCGCCGCTTGCGGGACTGAAGGCTGGCCAAGGGTGTGCCACCATCCTCCACATCAGGCCTCACCTCCTGAGACATGCAGCACGTGGAGACGGAGGAGACGTGCGAGAGACTTGGCGACCGGCGGCGCAGCGGTGGCGGCGGTGTCGAGGGCTGCTGCTGTGACGCGTCGGCCGCCGGCGGCAAGGGCAGCGGCAGTGTCTCGGGGTGAAGCGCGTAGCCCATCGCGAGGACCTTCGCCGCAACGCGCGACTCCGCCTCCGAGTCTGACGCGCTCACGGTCACCTCAGCGCGGCTCGCGGCGAGGTCGACTGACACAGCCTGAACGCCGGGCAGCTCCAGGAGCTCCTCCTGCACACGCTGCGCGCAGCCGTTGCACGTCATGCCGTAGACACCGACCACGACGCGGCACACCGGCGCGCCATCTGACTTGGACGCACCCATCGCGGTGATGCTGGTCTGGGGTCCGAGAAGGCAGCTGGGAAGGGGGCTCGGGCGGGGGAGCCGCAGAGAGGCCGCGGAGGTCGTGTGACGACTGGTCAAGTGCGCTGCAGTGGCTGTCGAAGCAGCGACTCCGGTGAGCGTCACGCTGTCCCGGATACCGAGATGTGAGGCGCACGCGACGACGATCAAGGACGGGGCGACGAGAGGAAAGGAGGTCTCTGGCTGCCTCCCGTCAACTCCGAACGTCCCGTAACGAGCAGTGATGTGCGACGTGGTGGCGGGTGGAGAGGAGGTGCGAGGGGAGATCCGAAACTGAAAGAAAGAAACAAAAATGGAAAGCGGCGAGGAGGCGGCTTACCGAGAGCACAGGAGCGAGCTCTTGGGGAACAACACGACACGACAGGGAAAAGGAAACTTGACTTGGAACGGAAGGGCGATCAGGCGGGCATGCAAGGCTGGGGAGGGGGGAGACACGCAAGGTGTAACCGCGCGAGCGGGTGTGCTTGTTGGGTGGGTGGGGGAGGAGTTCGAATTGATCTCTCGCTTGTGTGTGTGTGTGTTGCCTTCCTGTAGAGGCGAGAACGGAAGCACGGCTAGATGTGGACCTCAACAACAAAAAAAAAAGAAGGAGAGGAGGTCCTGTAGGGTTTTTCGTTTTTGTAAGGGTAGGCGTTGGTGCGTCTCGGTGGCGGGTGAGGGGGGGGAGGAGGGAGGGAGATCGACGGTATGGGGCAGAGACGGTTGGGGAAACGCAGGGAGCACTATTGAATCAGAAAAAAAAAAGAGAATCAGACGAGAGGAGAGTCGTGGAAGATGAAAGGAAAGAAACAAACAAACAAGGGACACACTTCAAATACCTGTTTTTTGTTTTTCTCAGTCGTGTGTGTGTGTGTGTGTGTATATGCGTGGAGGGCGAGGGGGGTGAGCGGGTGTGGCTTACGTCACAGAGGTCTCGAAGCAGCGGGAGGCACTACCGCTGGCAATAATGGAGGAGAAGGAGAAGGAAGAGATGGGAGGGGAGGGGAGGGGGGTACACCAAGAGGGGGGGGGAGGGTGGCGTCCTCTTAAAATGACTCGGGAAAAAAAAGGCGGCAGGAAAGAGTGAAAGAGAGAGCGAGAGAGAGGGGTGGCGGCGTTTAATGTGCAAGCAAGAGACCGAGGTGAAGGGTGGCTGGTCTTGCGGTTGTCTGTGGTGGGGACGGGAGGTAAGGAGGGAGGGGGTCCTTGCAGCGATGGCAGGGGAAGGAAGGCGACAAGGTGCACGTTGAAGGCAGAGAAGGAGAGAGAAGGGAACCAGGAGAAAAAAAAAACGGAACTGGAGAAGCAAGAGGTGGAGGTGGAGCAAGAGGTGGAATGGCTGGAGAGGGGGCGGCAATAAGCGTTGGCAAGCTGGCACCGATGCGTTGATGTGATGGTGTGTGTGTAAGAGAGAAAAAAAAAAAGCGAGAGAGGGGGGTGGGGGTTAGAGTGGGCACGTGTTGAGGTCGCAGAGCGGCAAGTGCGAAAGATGCGGTCAGGAGAGAAGATGCAGGAAGAGAAGGCGAGGTGAGAGGGGGTGGAAAGACGAGAGGGACCAGGCCGTGAGAAAAATTCAGTGTATCGCATGCATGACAAGCGGGAGAGAAAGAGAGGGGCGAAGAGCTCTAGACCTGCCGTCGTCTTTCGACAGTGTCCCACGCACGGCGCTCGACGTTCCGTGGTGTACGCTGGTCTCGCAGCTCGTCACTGTGGAGAGCAGAGCCCGATCTGATAGCTGTTTGTTGCTTGCTTCTCGTTTCCCCACGATGAGCGCTGCTTTCGCTGGTGGGAGCGGATCACAGAGGAGTCCTCAACGGCGTCACGGCACTCCTCGGTTATACCTCAAAGAAAACGGAAAAAAAAAAACATCACGTGTGATGAAGCGTCAAGAACAGGAAGTCCCCTGTGCGAACATGCACGATGCGCGCGCGCTAGACGAGGGTGAGACATGGACGCAGCGGCCGTCGCTCCTGGCTCTTGTCATAACACGCCTCAACGTCCACCTCCACCCACTGCCCGCAGAAGCGCTCCACCACCAAGGCCGCGCGAAACGCCGATGCTCCGCTGGACACCGACGCCGCCGCAGCAGCAGCAGCAGTGGCAGGAGGCGCAGGAGTTGGCTGCTCGCTGTTGGGCACACGCACGGCAGCATCCGCGGCGTCGGTGGAGGCGATCGGCGGCTGCACCGAATCTGCGGTAGCCACGGCAGGCACCGCTGCGACGTACACCTCCTTGATGCCGCACCCTGCCACTTGCTGGTAGTACTGCGGGTGGTGCCGCACGACGTACAGCATGGCGGCCCGGTCGATGGGGTAGAGCGCTGTCCGCGGGGCCCTCTCGAGCGCGGCTCCCTCAGTGTCGGCTGGACTCGGCGACGCTTCCGAGTGGGAGCTGGAGCGTTGAAGAGCGCTGGAAGCGCCGGGCGAGTCCTCCAAGTCGATCGTCCGCTCTCGCTTCCGCGCACGTGCGGTGTCGTCGTCACGGTTGGCCGCAGCGGGGGCTGCCGAGGTCGTCAGGGAGCGGAGATAGTACTGCAGCATCCCGCGTACGTGGCGCAGCGAGACCCGCTCCACGGCAGATGCGAGCTCCGCCGGCAGGGGAGGCCACAGCGCGCTCTTGCCGGAGGCCGCGTCGCGGGACGGAGGGTGGGAGACGAGGCGGCGCGGCTCGCGCAGACGACGGAGGCGTGGCCGCTCGTAGCACTCCTGCAGGTCCCACTCCACCGCGACACCGCACACACGGATCAGGAGCAACGGGCACGAGAGCGAAGTCGCGGGCCGCGACAACCCCGCTCCACCACCACCACCACTACCGCTGACGGCGCTGGCACCGACGCGAGCTCCGGCGTGCGTGGTTGGCATCAGAGCGAGCCGCTGTGCCCCACACCCCGACAGCAGCAGCGCGGACGGGTGGCTCTGAAAAATGCGGCAGAGCGCGCTTTCCTCGACACGACGCAGCAGCACAACGCGCACTGCCGTCGAGCTAACGGGGCCACCTCCCCTCGGGCCTGGCGTAGCCGTGGCTGGTGCCCCGACATGATTCTCTTGACTGCGGTACACAGAGCTCTGCGCGTCACTCGCGATCCGGCGCACCGACAGCCAGCGCAGTGCGGCTTCGGAGCGCTTCTGAACGTGCTCAAGCAGCGCCACCGCCTCGCTCCAGCCACCGTCCATGACCATCCGCAGCGCCGCAGCGCTGGCCATCGCGTCGTGGCCTCCGCCGCCTGCCACCGTCGTGCACTGCTGCTGCTGCTGCTGTCGCTGCTGCTGCTGCGCCATGGCGACCAGCTTGGCAGGGCTCGTCACGCGCGACTCCACACCGCTGTGGTCCATCAGCGTGAGCACGATGCCCTTCATCCAGCTCCGCAGCCCCCACTGCTGCTCCCCGCGCTTCTGGCAGGCAAGGTAGAGCGGTAGACAGTGTCGATGCAGCACCTCTTTCGCGAAGTCCACGTCCGCCGGCCGCAGGCGCTCACCATTGACCTCCGTCGCGTACCGCGGCAGCGACGCCCCGAGACGACACAGGCGGTCCGCCAGTTCCTCCGGGCTGAACGGCACAACCGCAAAGCCAACGGAGCCGTCGCCGTTGCTGTTCACTGCGAGCGCCCCGTCCACGAAGGGCTCGGTCAGCTGCTCCGTGGGCGGCGGCTCCACGGCCCCGGACGTGCTCGATGAGGACGATGATGCGTTCGTCGACGAAGGATCGGAGCGCCGGGCGGTTGCAGCTCGACTGAGTCCGCCACAAGCTGTTACACCCCGTATTCGCCCCGGCGGCCGCGCCAGCAGTGTCGCCGGCGTGGGAGTTGGTGGCGGTGGCGGTGGCGGCCCCACGCAGCGGAACAGGTGCCCACGGAAGCCGCACCACCCACCACCGCCTTGGTTAGAGGTGAGCCACTCCCCGGAGCGAGGGCCGAGCACGGAGAAGGACGTCGCGGTGGGGTCGCTGGTCAAGAGGATTAGTACCCCAGAAGTCTGCACGGTAGGCGCCGCGGTGTGTGGACCCACTCCGGCATCCGTTCCCGCAGGAGACGCAGAAGATGCACGCACATCGGACACCCCCTGTTCCTGTTGTTCGCGACACTGCTGCTGTTGCTGCTGCTTCACGAGCTCGGTCGCCTCCCGCATCAGCTCCTCACAGCGCTCCCCGTGCAGCCGAGGATCACCTGGCGCAGTCGCAGCCGCAGCACTTCCGGCTCCGTGATGCAGCGTCGCAGCGTGCGCCGCCACACTACTGCAAGAGCCACCAGTGCCGGGTCCTGCGGCAGCGGCGGCAGCGCAAACGGGTGCCGCGCGCGCGGGGTGTCGTGCGGTGCAAAGGCGTCAAAGGCGTTTGCGATGGCGTCGGCGGCGGTGGATGGGCGACGTGCGGCCGCCGAGTCCGCCGACGCGAGCGACCGAGCGCGCTGGAGCGACGGTGGGGGTGGTGAGGTGGCGGCGCGTGGCGACGAAGGGGACTCAAGCGAGCCCGTGCCGCCATCCCTCTCCGAGCAACGGGCGATGCAGAGGTCGCGGGCGGGGAGGGCCACAGCTCGGCTGCCCGTAGGTGCTGTGGCGGAGACGGTGGCGCCGCGACGGGCGAGCCACATCCTGACGGCGTGCCGCATGAGCTTCACGGGTGCAGATGCGGAGAGCGCGTTGGGGCCGACGCTGGTGCCCCCGCTGGTGCCACCCGCTGCGTTCGGCGCAGGTGTAGTGGCGGTCCACTCCTCATTCTCCATGGCCGACGCGATCCACGGCGCGAGGGGGTCGGGTGCCAACGGGAAGCCCTTGCTTGTGAGCGGTGGAGGGGCAGCAATGGCCTCGAGCAGGACCCGGACGTGCTGCAACATGGCGGAGTACGTCTGCGGGGGTTGCGAGAGGAACGCGCGCAGCTGCCTGAGGGACGGGGCTGGCGAGGGGGGAGCGGCGGAGGTGGGGGAGGAGGCAGCCGCAGCCACCCCTTCACTCAGACCCGTGTCCGCGTCAGCCGTTGACGCTGTGAAGTCCGAACGTTCGGTCTGGAGGTCCGCCGCGCACCGCTGCTCCAGCTCATGGCTACCCCAGAGCCCCTCCAGTTCGCCCCACACCCGCCCGGCCGCGATGACAACATCGAGGTACAGCACGGTGCCGGCGCACATCACATACACCTCTTGGACTGGTAGAGACGCCTCGGCCGCGACCGCGTGCAGGCCCCAGAGGGTCTCGCACGTCTGCTGCCCCCAGTGCGCTGGCACGCACGCGTCAGAGCTCGCAGTGTTGCTCGAGCGCGGCGGCGGAGGCGGTGTCGCGTGCGTGGGTGGATGCGTGCCGTACCGCACTCCTGTGTGGGCCGCCACGCCGGGTGAGAGGAGCGCACTGAACAGGAGCGAGGGGCTCAGCAGCCGCTCGTAGGGCGCAACGAGAGAGATCCAGTTCCACGCCGCGAGGGACCGGGGCGGGGTGGCCGTTCGGATGGCGGTGCCGCCCTGTTGCTCAGACGAACCGCCCGGTGCTGCGGCAGCGGACGAGGCGGCAGCAGCAGCAGCAGCAGCAGCATCAGTGGGGCCGTCCGTGGAAGGCGGCAGCGGCACTGTACTGGCCGACGATGCCCTCGGGGCAGCGGACCGCACCTGCGGGAAGCCCACGAACCGCGCCGCCCCACGTGTTGAGCCGACCTCGCGCAGCAGCCGACGTTGGAAGCAGGCGTAGCTGTGCTGGTGGTCCCAGTAGATGGACACGTGCTCGTGCAGCCGACGGCGCCTCTCACTTTCGCTGCTGCGATCCGCGGTGTTACCGGCGAGGGCGTCGGTGCTGAGCGCGTCGTCGGCGGCATCGGGGCTTAAGACGTGGACGGAGAAGGTGCCGGTGCTCTCGAGCACAGCGGCCGACTCAAGCGGTAGAAGACGCTCACTTCGTGCACGCACCACGTGGGACGAGCTCATGCCGCTGGCCAGACAACATCAGCGAGTCCGACTGAAAGACGGACGGACACACACAAAAGAACAAGGAAAAGTACAAAACAACAAAGAAGAGGGGGAAAGGTAGAGAGCGAGTGGGGTCGGAGTGTGGCGTCCACGTGCGTCAGAGACGTTGTGTGTTGTTGTCTGTGTTGTATGTATGTGTTGTATGTGTGTGTACAGTCGTCGCTGTGGATCGATACAGCACCTCTCAAGGCAGCGACGGGGGGAGGGGGAGAAGAGGCTCAACGGCCTGAAGAGGCGATGAGCGCAAAGCGATTCCGTCAAAAGACGTGGCACCCATGCGCGGGGGTAAGGGGGGGGAGAGGGAGGGGAGGGCTGGAAAGGGTGTTTCATGTCCCTGTGTGTGGGGGGAGGGGGGGGACCTTTCTGTTGGCGAGGCATCGAGAAGAATCGGCCGTCCACACGGCCATCCTCTTGCTGATGGTCGTGGGAGGCTCTGCGAGCCGCCTCCTGCTTGATCATTTTGGCAAGCGCGCAGGCACACACACACACACACAGGCACGTCCGTTAGCACCGCGGTGACATAAGACAGCCAGACGCAAGTAAAACGGCGGCGCTGTTTCTCTTTTTTTTTCATCCATTTCGACGAGCTGCAGCACGCACTCGGTCCAGTACAGCTGCGAGTACGCGCGGACTGTCAGTTGACAGCAAGAGTGTACCCGTGAAAGTGAGCACCGCCTGACAGAGCTGATGATCCACGTGAAGCATTGCCAAATCGTGGAGCTACCGATCTTCTTGTTTGTTGGGGGAGGAGGAAGGAGGGGCATGTGTAGCTGATAGAAGTGTGGACGCTGACAGGTCCTCCCGCTGCAGGGTTGGACAAGTGTGCCAGAAGAAACACGCACGCACGCGTCACGCCGCTACAGCCATGGCACCGCCCCGCAAGGAGGGGAGGGGTAGGGAAGGGGGAGGGGGGGAGATGAAGGCGCTCACCGCCACAACACCAAGACGAGTGTCCAGTAGTCAACCATTTGAAGAACATAATTGTGAAGGGGGAGGGAGGCAGCCAGAACGAGCTGCGTCAGCACAGACGCTCGCCCCTCAACGCAACACACACACACACACACACAGCTCCCACACGTGCAGATGTCCTCTATCCAATCACTCTCACCACCTGATCTTCTTTTTCTTTCACCGGCTGTCCCCGGCCAATTTCGTGCACTGAACGTCGTGTGCAGTGAAGGGCCGGGTGCTCTCTGCAAACTTGAGCAGATGCGTGTGAAAGGTTGGAAAACGGAGCCTTGGCTAGAAAGACGGAGACAGACGTGGCTGCGGCCGACGGAGGCGGAGGGGTTGCCATGGCGCCTGCACCACACGCCCCTCCACACGTTCAACTCGCACCACCTGGCCATCAAGGTGACGGAAAACAAAAAAAAAAAGATCGCGCTAACGTCAGCACTCTACTGAAAGACACATAAAGACACACACACACGCACACACGGGGAAGGGTGGGAAAGACAACAACGAAGGAATGGGAGACATAGGGAAGGTGGGGTAGAATGGTCTGAGAGCACGGCGATTGAGGGGGCGCGTACCACGTCCGACGAGAAAACGAAAAAAAGACAGAAAGAAAAAAAAGGCAGGAGGCTGGGCACATGCTCGTGGTCAGACGTCCAGACAACAAAAAAGACAACTACACACGCAAGTACGCCAAAATTACAGAGCTATACACACATCTCTGTACGTAAAAAAAATCTAGATGGGAAGCGGATAGCACAGGGTACGCAAAAAGGTGGGTGTGGGTGTGGGTGGGGGGAGGGGGAAAAGGGGGTTGCTAAGGAGCGGAAGAGTGCGCCACGAACGAGGGCAGTTACGAGGAGAAAGACACACACACACACACACACACACACATCATTACACATCGCACATGGAAGAGCAAAAGATCTGGAACAAAAAAAAGCGGAATGGGCAATCACACAACCTGCTTGATCATCTACCCAACGGTGCGAGCATCTGCATAATAAGAAATGAACGAAGCAAAACCCCTAAAAGAGAAAAAAGAACAGAAAAAGGGCACACATGGCAGTCGCACGGCCCTTCGACGCAACACACTCCACCAAGTCAGGCACCTCCTTCTTGTTGTTGTAGAAAACTCCTCAAGCATCAACTTCTTTGATGTGTGCCTGTGTGTGTGTGTGTGTGTGTGTGTGTGTGTGTGTGTGTAGGTGGAGTTGGCGGGAGCTGCACCCACAGAACAAGGAGGACGGACACAAGGGTGTGGCCCAGCGAGGCGGGTGACGGAGACGGAACAATCGTCGCGGAGCCCTCTCCATCGCAACGTGCGATCCCAAAGGCTCGAAAGACGGCGATGCGCAGCTGCTGCTGCCGTTTGATCGCCTCTTTCTTTTCTCTCCACGCTGGGAGAAGGGTTAGATGGCGTACATGGGTGCGGTGGCTTGGAGAGAGGTGAAGTAGTTGAGCAGCTCGCGCAGTTCGCTAGACCGCTCTGCGTCATGCGTGCAGTTCCCCAGCTCCTCCAGCACCGACGACGTCGCTGCTTGGATGCTCTGTGGGGTGTGCCGGTACGCCATGTAGCGGCGGCGCAGCTCGGCGTTCGTGATGGGCGGGAAGGCAGCCTCGTCGTGCGCGGCACGCTTGTGTGACGAGGGCGGCGGCTGCGGCACACGCACCGCATCACGCGCGAGGGGAGCGACGGCACTGGAGCTCGGCGAAGCAAGCAGCGGCACAGCACTGCGATCGCTCCCTAGTACGCTCACTGTCAGCGGGGAGCCACTACGCTTCTCACCGGCGCGGCGCGCGGCCAGGGTCTGGGTCATGTTGCTCGAGGCGGTGCGCAGGTAGTACTCCGTGGCTACCAGGTAGTCGTAATCGTCCTCCCCACCAGCACCACCCGCGGCACCAGCCGGCGCCGCCACCGCCGTCGTCGTCGTCGTGGGGACCGACGTGCCGAGGCGCTGCCGCGCGCTGCTGCCACGCTGGTTGCGCATGCTAGGTATGCGACCGCTGCCCTCGGCCGGCCAGCCCGCGCCGTAGAAGGAGTGCGTCTGCGGCTGCACCGGCGGCAGAGTCGTGCTCGACGCCGCGTGAGCGCTGGCTGCGGCCGCGGGCGCCCCCACACCGAGGTGGTACTGCGAGAGGGACTGGTACGGGTCCGATGTGGTCGAGGCTCCCACGCTCGCAGTGGTCGTCACCGACAGGGGCACCGACTGCACGCGGGTCAGCGGCATGCGGCTGGCGCTGCCCTCCAGCGGGATGTGGTACGCGGCCAGAAGACGCATCATCTCGTCGCCAGAGGCCGAGCCCCCCATGCGGGTCACGACGCTGGGCGCGGAGCTCTCCGGATGCGGTGCTTCCTCGTTTGCCGTGGCGTCGCGGCTGCGGGCGGCGCGGACGTTGTTCAGGTCGAACGCACTGACCCGTTGCGAGACGAGCTTGGGAGGTTCGGACTCCTCCTCGGCTCCGCTCTGGCGGTGGCCGGTCATGCGTTCGCGGAAGGCGGCGCTAGGCGCCAGCGGCGGCGTGTCCTCCACGACGGGGCCGCTCTCTTCGGAGCTGACGGAGTGGCCGGGGCGCCTGTCCACCTCCCCCGCCACGGCGGCCCCCACTGGGAGAGACGCTCCGGGCTGAGACGGCGCCGAAGCGGCGACAGCGCGGCCGTTGTTTCCGCGTGGTGTCGCCGTCACAGGGCTCTGGCGGAAGACGTTGCCTGGGCTGTAGCGCGGCATGAACACGCTGGGCCGCTGCTGGTGGCGCAGGTCTGAGTATTGCTCCTCGTCCTCCGCGTCGTGGCAGGGCTTGCTCGGGTTCGTCGTAGCGTGCTTCGCCGCACTGTCAACGCCGACGTTGCCGCCGTCGTCGTCGTCGTCGAGGAATGCGCGACCGGCGCCGTCTGCGGTACTTGCGTTGAGGGGCGGTAGCGAGTAGCTCGATAACTGCGGCGGCGGTTGCGGCAAGCGGTCCTGCCGCGGCAGTGCGACGCTGGAGGCGCCGATCCGCACGCTGGAGAAGTCACACGCCGACACGGACGTCCCGGCCCTATCCGTCTCCTCGTGGCGGTCGTGGTCGCGGTACCGCTGCTGCTGCTGCTGCTGCTGCTGTAGCGGCGGCGGCTGCTCTTGTTGCGGAGGCGCGGGCACCTGCCGAGGTTGGCGCGCGTCCTGGAACATGGTGAGGGAGTACAGGTTGCTGACGCTCTCGGCCTTCTCCGAGGGCTGGTTGGCCTTGGAGGACGGCGGCTGCGTCGCGGAGTCCGCCACCTTGTCGGTCTCCGCGTCGCTGTTGTGGCTGTCGTCACTCCCGCTACTCGAGTCGTCGCTGCTGGACGACATCTCTTCGTCGTCGCTGCTCTCCTCATTCACCTGCGGCGTCGTCTCTTGCAGGGCACGCTGGACGAGTGCGAGGATCGCGGCCTTGTTATCAGACCGCGACGTGTCGGAGCTGCCGCGGTACGACGGCGTGTACGGCACCGGCGCGTACTGCTGGACGTTGGAGCCGTAGAAGACGTTGTAGTCGCGGAAGAGCTGGTGCTGGCAGAGCTGCTGCGCGGTGGGGCGTTGCTCGGGGAAGAAGGCAACGCAGCGCGTGATGAGGTCGATCCACTTCTCCTTCTCGTCGCCGCTTGTGTGCAGGATCCAGTTGGACTCGATGAGCTTGTGCAGCTGCGAGGGGCGGACGGCGCTGCGCTGCAGGTACAGCTTCGCATTCCCGGCCGGCATGTAGCGATCGATGTCCGCAGCGGCGGGGGTGCCGATGGTGTTCAGAATCACCTCCAGCTGCAGGCTCGCCTTGGCCCCATCCCACTCGCCGCGCTCGTTGAGCGCCGTGCGCATCGTGAAGAGGGTCTGCCCAGTGCACATCTCGTAGAAGATGCAGCCGAGGGACCAGATGTCGATACACGAGGAGCCGGCCGAGACGCTCGTGATCACCTCTGGGGGGCGGTAGTAGCGGGTGCAAATGTAAATTGTGTCGCTCTGTTGCGCGTCACGGGCGAGGCCCATGTCCGCGATGAGCGCGGTGGACATATACGGGTTTGTGATGTCGAGGCGTACCAGCACGTTGTCCGGCTTCATGTCGCGATGGATGATGCCGCACTGATGCAGGTAGTCGAGGCCGAAGCAGATCTGAAACGCGAAGACGACGGCCACCTGCGCCAGGAACTGCGACGTCACGCCGAGCCGCTGCACACTCGACTGCGAGGACAGGAGGCGAATGAAGTAAAAGAGGTCGCCCTTCATGAGGGGCATGACAATGTGCACATTGAACTCGTCGTTCTTCGTCAGCCGAGCCACGGCCGCCATCAGCTCCTGGTGATGCAGCTGCAGCCGGCCATCCTCGCTCAGCCCGGCGTAGCGCTGCCCCAGCACGTTCAGCTCCACCGCCGTGTTCTCCGCCGTCTGCGCGACGCTGGCGAGCGGGTCGTCTGTGCCCTTTGCGCCACCGCTGTGGTTCGGAACAGCCGTGCCGCGCGTGGCGAAGATGCTGAAGTAGCCAATTACATGCGGGTGTGCGTCGTGCAGAGCACACATGATGTCGATCTCGCGCACGAGACGGCGGCTCTCCTGGTTGACATACCGGCTTGGAATTGTCTTGATGGCGACGTTCTCCTTGGTGATGTCGTCCGTGTACTCCTCCACGGCGCCGAAGCCACCCTTGCCAATCTGCTTCACCAGGATGTACCGGCCTGCTAGGAGGTGCATGGCGGCGAGTGCGGGTGGGGAGGGGAGGGGGAGGGTGTAACGGGTATGCGACGGGTAAAAGAAGTAAACGAACAAGAAAGAGAGGGAGAGAGGCAAAGGAAAGAAAAGGGGGTAGCCTCTCACGTGTCGTTGAGAGGGAGGTAGAGGGGGGGCGGCGGCGGTGGAGAGATAAGAAGAGTGAGCTGGAAATCCTACACGCACACGTACAGAAGAGATGAAACGAAACGCTTGTCCCTGCACAAGGATGACAAGCAGGAAGGTGTTCACCAACCGCACACAGAATAAAACCAGCACACAGCTACACACACAGGCGCAAAGAAAGAGAGAGACAGACAGACAGACAGACAGACAGCAGTTCAAGTAGGTCGCGCTCTCGGTGACACAAGCCAGGCGAAAGAGAACACCAGAAGAGAGAAGGAAAAGAAAAAAAAAAGAGACTTACAGGTACGCGAACAAAGGAGCACACACTGAAACACAGAGAGAGAGAGAGAGGAAGACAGAGGCACAAGATCAAAGGTGCCGGAAGAGGTGAAACACGACGATGCACAGAAAAGAAGCACAGAAGGGAGGGAGGGAGGGAGGGAGATGAAGGGGGGGAGGTGAAGGAGGGGAAAGAGGAGGGATAAAAAAAAAACGAAGTGGAACGGCGCCTTCGGCTACGCGTGTGCAGGCTCCAGACAGAGCCCAATATCGCTTTTTTTTTCTAGTTGCCGAGCTTGTGGAGGTTTTTCTTGCTTTGTTGTCGTTGTCGTTGTTGCCGCACACACGCGATGGCGACGGCCTTCTCTCTATCGCTCTTCAGATTGTTGTGCTCCCTCTCTCTATGTCCTGACAGTTGGCGCGTGCGGCTACTGGTTAGCAAGCGTGTGGCGGCCACCCTGTCAGAGCAACCTCTCCACTTCTCTCCTCTTCTCTTTCTTTAAATACGATGATTTTGATGTGACGGGATTTTTTTTTTCTCGCTCGCTGTGGCTCTCTGCACTTCAACAGGGAAAGGGCAGCCAGGTGAATGCTTGACCACCACCACCACCACCACCCGATGCACACAGAGGAAGGGGGGAGGGAGGAGGACAGGTCAGAGGGCACACCACAACAACGGCAGCAGTGGCTGCGTGACAACGAGCTTGAAGCAACACACACACACACACAAACACAAACAGACCCTCTGGTGCAAGAGAGAGAGAAGGAGGGATGGAGACGGTGGAAGACACACACACACGGAGGCGCACGTACACGCGCCGGTGAAGTATTTGCAAAAAAAATAAAAAAAGAAGTCGTGGGACGGGCACCAAATGACAGTGAAGCGAAAGGGGCGGACTAGAAAGTGCAGAAAGTCGAAAGATGAAGAAGTGATGGTCAAGCGAGGAGGAGAACGAAAGTAAAGAAAAGAGAAAGAGAAAGAGAGAGAGCTGCGCGTGGACGAGGAGGAGGGAGGGAGCTCAAGCGGCTTGAGGGGCCTGTGACGGTAAGATACACAAATGCACGAAGCAAACAGACACAGACACAGAGAAAGAGAGAAAGCGAAGCAGATCAAAAAAAACGCGAGACGGAAAAATAACAACCACAGCAATAACAGAGGCGTGTGCGTGTGTCAGCCAAGCCAGAGAGAAGAAACAGAAGGCAGTATGGAAGAGGGAGGGGGGGAATGAAGCTCGGAAGCGCGTGCAGGGACCTTCGCGTCGGTCCGGCGGTGGAGAAGGAAGCCGAGGGAGGAGAGGTGGGGGAGGAGGGGGGGGGGGGGGCAGAAAGGTGAGAAGAGGCGATGACCGTTATTAAAGAGCGAGGCCGAAGTCACAGATGAAGCAAAAAATGAAGTGGACGGGGGAGAGGGGAGGGGGGAGGGGGGTGGTGGAAAGAGGAGAGCGAGCGACGGAAGAGCACGGAGCCGTCCGATGCCGCGAGGGGAAGGGGAAGGAGGGGGAGGGAGGAAGGAGAAGGGGGGAAGCAGCGGCAGGGAGGCCGACGTGCTTGGGGGGGGGGGGGGGGGTAAAGAAGAGTGGCGCTCAAAAAGGTGCGCACAGTGTGGGTAGGGATGGCAAGAGGAGGGAGAGAGAAAGAAAGAGGGAAGCGGGGCAGGAGGAGGAGGAGGAAGGCACAAGAGACTTCAATACGAAATGCTGTAAGTCACGTCGAAAAAGGGGAAACAAAAAAAATGAAGGGAAGAACAACAAGAGAAGGCGGCGGCGGCAACGGGGGCGGCTGCAGTGAAGTGTGCGACACACACAAAAAGAAGAAAAAAAGCGCACGTGCACCAGCAGTCGAGCCTTACTGCACGAGCACGAGCCACCCTTTTCCTCTCTCTTCCTCTTCCGCGCTCTGACTCGATCTCGGCCTTCACTTTTTTTTTCTTCTTCGCGAAAGCGAGCGTGAGAGAGGTCTAATAGGGAGGGAGAGAGAGAGCAAGAAACGCACCAAGGGAAGACGAAGGACGGAGAAAAAAAAAAGGACAAAGAAGATGGCTGTGTACAGGGGTTTGATGGAAAGAGGCTTGTCAGGGAGCGGCCGCTCGAGTGTCGTACGTGGTAGCGTCGCCGTACTTTATTATTTTTTTGTATGTCGCGGGAGGGGGGGATTGCTATTTTTTTTTTTCGCCTGACGGAAAGCGCGAAGAAGAAGGAGGACACCCAATGCGGGAGAGGAGGGGAGGGGGAGGGAACAGAACACTGAACACCTGGGAAACAAAGCACAAGACGAGTACACGAGGAAAAGGAGATAGAGAGGCGGTTTTTGCGTGATAGATGCAAAAGAAACGGACGAGATCAGGATGAGATCAGCAAAGGCAGCAGCGCGAGGTAATGTCGGCGTAGGCCTCGTTGAAAGACACAGAGGAGGCAACGGAGAAGGACACGTCCTAACAAGGAACGGCGTTCGCACACTGCTGAGCACACAACAGCAACAACAACAACAACAAGATTGGAACTCAAGAGTGCAGTGAAGATCTCACTCGTCTCCAAAAAGCGGCCCAAGGAGCACAGCTAGGCGATGGTGAAGGGTTGGAAGTGTCGTGTGGCTGTGCAAGTGTGAAGTCCCCTTCAACGTCGCCGGGAGAGCAGACCGCTGGAAAAAAAAAAGGAGGGGGAGGAGAAGCAAACGCACACAGCAGGTGATAACGACGTAGACAGCCTGGACTTGAATTACAACAAAAGAAGGAGGGACGGCGGAGTGACAGATGAGACGAGATGAGCGGGAGAGAGGGGGGGGGGAAAGGAAGGAAGGAGAGGCGTACCAGGTAGAGCTGCGGTGGGCACGAGAAGCAGGAGGAGTGTGACAGTGGCGTCTTCTCTCTCTCTCGCGCTCTCCTGTGATCTTTCTGGTATTACCGTTTTAGAAGAAGAAAAAAAAAACGTGACCAACAAACAAGGTGGGGGAAGGAGCACAGCAACAGCAGCAGCAGCAACGACGGCCTTGCCAGTGGCACAGGCGGAATACCAGCGCAGTCGATACGCAGCGTGGCAACGAAAAGTCACACGCGAGGCAACCACGCACGCTGTCGGAGGCGGCGCAGGTGTCGCCAACACGGCCACTCGCACCGCTCCGAGAAAAGTCAGAACCTTTCTATTTTTTGTCGGACCTTGCCTGAATGCCGTGGACCGAGGCGCGCCTCCTCAAGAAGACCAGCCCACAGCGCGCGAGCGGACCAGAGCACAAAAAAAAGATAAAGGAGTCAGTGCGCCACCGGGGGGGGGCGGGGGCCGTGCGCAACTTCAATCGCCACAGAAGCTGAGATACAGGGAAAGCAACTCCCCTTATCTTTCTTTCGCTTTTTTTTTGGTTTCTCAACGTTCCTCCTTCCTTCTCAAGAGGCGCAAACCGTTCGTGAGTCGTGCTGGCCACCAAGAGCAGGCGTTTTGGACAGGGGGGGAGGGGGTGCTGCAAAGGGTTGGAGGCACGGTGGCACGGCGTTGCAGTGGTTTGTGACTCTCAGTGTCGGTTGGAAGAAGCGGAAGGAAGGGGAACGGGGAGGGTGGGCGAGAAGAAAACAGAGAGAGACACACACACACACAACGCCACTGAAGCAGACAACGCAGCAACACTAAAAAAGGGGGGGTGAGTGGGTGATGGTGATAAGGTGTGAGGAAAGGGGGTTAGAGAGAAAAGAAAAAGAAAAAACGAGTGAACGATAAAAGCACGATGCAGCGCCTTGACGTTACTTCTGTTTGATAGTGTTCTTCTTTTCTTTTTTTTTTGTTTTTCTTCGTACTTCGCCCTAAGGTTTTTTTCAACCTCTGCCCGCGCCGCCACGTCTCGAGGGAACTACTCAAAGACTGTCCGGCACGGATTCGAGGTGGTGGAGGGGGAGAGGGGACGAGGGGCGGACGGTGTTGAGGACTACTGTCACTGTATTGCTCGTAAGTAAAGCCGTGGAGGCGGGGGGGTGGACAAAGAGCAGAAGAAGAAGATGCGCATACAGGGAAGAGGGATGGGGGGGGGAACAGGCAGGTGAACGAGCGGACGGAGGAGGAGGGGAAAGGAGGCACCAAACAACTGGGAGAGAAACAACAAGGGGGGAGAGAGAGAAGAGAACCAGATTGGGCGCGCGACGCACTGCGCAAAGCCACACACACTCCCACACAGAGAGAGAGAGACGAGCTAATACGAGATGACAGACAGCGAAGAGAAAAAGCGACTGTGGTCCCAAAGGCGGCGCTGGTGTTTGCCAAAGGAAAAGAAAAAAAACGAGCGCGAAACGTGGTGAGTGAGGGAGTGTGTGTGTGTGTGTGTGTGTGTGTGTGTGTGTGTGCCGGAGGGAGGAGGAGGAGGAGGAGGGGGTGCTCGCCAATGGGTGAAGGAGGACGGCGGCTGGCTGGGGAGACGGAGGAAGGGAAAGAAAGCCGACAGTGCTGTTCTCAGTGCCCGCGTGACGGGAACTCAACACAAAGTGCGTTCAAAAGGAAAGGACAAACTGAGGCAGAGGCAAAAATAAAAATAAAAAAAAAGAACAAGGGAGGAAGGCCTCGTCGGATGATGGTGGAGAACACTCCGTGACAAGTGATGCGCGCACGCCGGCTGCTAGTCAACACAACCGAGTGGGGCTCGTAGCGGAAGTTTGACTCTACGTCGCCAAGCCCAGTGGGGGGGAGGGGCGAGGGGAGAGGGGAAGGGAAGGGGAGGGGGGGGGGGTACTGCCTACGCTGGAGAAGTGCCGCAGATGGCGGGGGAGAGGGGAAGGGCCGGTGGGGGCAAAGGTGGGGGCAAAGAAGAGAGGCACAGCCGAGGGGGAGGGGGCGGGGGAAGGCTAGCACCAACGGCATGCCAGCGCAATCCTGTCACTGCTGGTCGAGGTCGCACCAAAACAAAAGTGCGAAAGAAAAACGATGAGCCGGCACGCAGTGGCGCTGTTCGGTGTAGGGCGACCGATGTGACTCAACCTGGCTTGCAGTGAAGATGAAGAAATGAAGTGAAAGAAAAAGAATCACGGGGAGAAGGTCAAAAACTGGCTTGGCGCAGTTCATTCAAAAACAAAAATAAAAGCACGCTGCGACTGAAGGGGATCTGTAGCAACCAAGTGTATGCTGCTGTCGCCTTGAGGAGTTCTGGTGAGCTCCGTGCGCAAGTGTGTGTGTGTGGTCTTGCTACGTCCGTATGCGCGAGAGAGCTGAAGTGTGTGTGAGCAGCAATGCCGACTTCAGCGAGATGTAACGGCAAAGCGAAGGGGAGAGGAGGGGGAGGGGGAGGGGAGAGAGAGAGAGTCAGGCAGGGCCGATGTGTGAGAGGTGGTTTGATGCAGGTGTGGACGAAGCACGGAAACCCCCAAGGGTTTCGAAGTACAGCAGATGATGAAGAGAAGAACGGTGCCGGAGGGGGCGTGTAGGGAGTGGACCCTGACGACGAAGACACGCGCACAACGGGGAGAGGTGCGGCGGAAAGCTCGTAGGCGTGAAGCAGCCACCCAGGGAGGGAGGAGGAGGGCAGTGACGAGACCTAGTGAGAAGGAGCGAAGGTGATGTCACGTTGTGACCGCGTCGTGCCGTGAGGGACAACACATGTGAACGGAGCCCGAGCGTGGAGGTGGGCAGAGGGAGAGAGAGAGAGACAAGGAGATAGATAGAGCGGAGGAGCGAAGAAGGGTAGAACGGTGAGAGGCGTACGCACAGAAGTACACTCGCACCGAGGTCGCGCTTCATAATGCACATTTACGGGTTCGTGCAAGCCGCGCCACGAACGGGGTGCGGGGCAGGCAAGGACGGCGCCTTGGTCATGCTGCGCTGCAACCACCAAGAAGCAGCATTTCTATTGGATGCGAAGGAAGGAAGGAAGGAAGGAAGGAAGGGGGGAGGGACAAGAGATGAGAAGGAGAGAGGACACGCCTTTCGCAGCCTGCGCCGTTTGTGCGTCTCACCTACCCACCCCCTCCCCGCCTCCCTTCGAGTCCAGCTCCTAGACAAAAAAAAAAGCACGCAAGAGCGGCAACATCTTTACGTCGGCGCTATCCGGAAACGTAAAGCGCACCAGGTTGTGCGACGACATGTGTGCGGTGCGTTACCACGTGTTCGAGTGGCTCTGCTGCTCGGGGCCGCACAAGGTCACCACATTGGGCCTGCACCGCCCTAAGCCGCGCTTTCAATTGTGCCTTCGCTCTATCTCTTAAGATGATAGTCCCCCATCTCTTTCTCTTTCTTTTTTTGGTGGTTGTTGATGGTTGATGTGGCTACCAGCTCTGATAATACCCCGGCGGTGGCAACAGTAGCCGTGTGACGGAGGCCTGTGCCCTTGCCATTCTCCTTATTCTTCTTTTTTGTTTTTCTTTCGCCCTCCAAACAAGTGAGGACAGCGCTTTACCCGCTGCCCTCATGCATGGGTTTTTCGTGCCCACGGCACCGCGGTTGCCCTTCTCGTCTTGTCCTTGTGTCACTTCCCGGACCCGACGAACGTCGCCCGACAAGCCGCACGAGCGCCGGCGGAAGCGACGCGACTGCCAAACCAGCAACGGAGAGGGGGGGAAAGAAAAGAACGGCAGTGGATCATCTGCGTTCGTGCCGCTCCACCGCTCACCCACGCGTGACATCAACAGAGAAAAGGGACTGGGCGACTACGGTAGCGGAAGGAGGGCAGGAGAAGGGGCAGGGGGGCATGGAAAGTGTGGCCGTCAGCAAGGTCACCGGTACCGCGGAATCAACAGAGAACGGTTTGAACGTAGCAAAGGTCGGGAAAAGGGGGTGGGGGCCGCGCCCGAAAGGAGAAAGAAACGAAGAGAATCATACAGAGCACCCTACACGAGAAAAAAAAAACGAAAAAAACCGCTTCCACAGCTGTCGCGGGGAAGGGGGGTGGAAGGGAGGGGAGAGAACAAGAAGAAGACGGCGGCGACGACGGCGGCGTTCGGGACGAGTTGCGATACTCCACAACAGAAACGAAGAGAGACGAAGTGAAGGGGGGGGGAGACAACAAAGAAACGCATACCCCACAATTGTAACTTACCATCTCTGCACGGTGCTGTTAATGCTTCGTCGTGTCATCGCGCTGTTCCGTTTTTTTTTTTAGATCTCTCCCCACCCCACGCCACCCCACAACCGCTCCCGTTCAAGCTGCTGCGTAGGTACTTTCTGCGGGGTATCGGAGTCTACCGGAGGGATGCGCATCACGAAAAGACGACTCCTTGCTTACAGTTTGACCACACCTAGTGCGGACACACACAGAGACACAGAAACACAGACACAGACACAGACGCAAACATACATGCACACACAGACAGGTATGTGCACGGCAAAGGAAAACGAAAAAAGGAAAGAGGTGTAAGGCACACACACACACACACACACACACACACTAACGAGTGGCCATACGAAACACTTTCCAATTGCTACTACAAAGTGAAGGACACGCGGCTTCATCTCTCATCCTTCGTCGATCCACCCGACCTTCCTCCTGCTCCTCCCCCCTTCACACTGCGTCGCGTCCCGACCGCTCCCCCCCCCCCCCCCCTCTCTCTCTCTCTTCGTTGTTTACACGCCACGGACAAAGAGAGCACAGAAGGGAGAGAGGGAGAGCGAGTCGGCATCGCTAGCATGAAAGGAGCGAGGAGAAGAGATCGAGATGAATCGAGAAGCCTCACAAGCGCATGTTCCATTACGAAACGCCGCTTGCCGCGTTTTCTTTTTTTTTCTTCTCGCTTGTGTGCGTGTTGTTTTTTTTACCTTATGCCTGCGCCTCCAGCTTGTCCTTGATGTCGTTCATGAACGGCATGATGCGCTCGTGCTGGATGCGGAGGTTGGCCACCGCCTCCTCACCCTCCATCTCCGTCCCGTCGTTCTCCCACAGATCCGTGGAGTCCTCGACGAACTGGTTCTTCGTCGTCAGCCGCATGAACACAAAGTACCGAATGCCGACCATCTGCACCACGCAGCACGCGAGCGTGAGCTTGAGCAGCGACTGCATCGTCGAGCCGCTGATGCCGGTTTCGCCACAGTTCGCGTAAAAGTACGTGCGCGCGCCGGGGCACGCCACGCGGCTACCGGCGAGGCTCTTCAGGGCAAGACGGCGGAACATGGTTGAAGACTGTGGGTGTGTGCGTGTGTGGGCAGAGAGGGAGGGAGGGGAGGGAGGGGGGTTTGGAGAAGGAGAAGTTCCTAGAAGAAAAGTATCGAATGAAGCGGGCAAATCACACTAAGGGGCTAAGGAAAGTGTGAGGGAAGGGGGGAGGAGGAGGAGGCACGAGGGTGATTAAAGTGAGAGAGAGACACGAGATCGCTCAATACTGACGGGTACGCGTGGTTTTGGGTGAACGTTTAGCAGGAGCCACGGTGCGCAGCGAAATGCGTGGGGGGGGATGTGGGGAAAGAGAGGCATGCGTACGAATGGGGGGGGGGCGGGCGGGTGGGTGGTGCGGTGAAAGCAGCAGAAGTCGGGGAATGGCAACGTTGTCTCGATGCCTTCGTCATAGGCACGTACACACACACACACACACACACACACACACAGGAGTGGTGATCTCGCTTCCGACATCTCACCTACGACAAGGGTTGACACGCGCTGGTGTGCTGGGGCAGCATTAACAGTCTTGGGCCTCGCACGTGGCACATTACGACACGGCTGTCTCACGTTCTCTTTCTGTCTTTTTTCCTTGTCACGGAGTGTTGCTGTCGTGCAGTGTTGCGTGCACCATCATTTCACCGTGCCGTGTCTCGCGTCGCACTCGTTAAGGCGATTTTTTTCGGTTTCTTTTTGTGGCTTTTTGTTTTTTACATCACACACACACAAAAAAAAAAAAGAGGGTGCAGGCGTACGCGCACACATGCACACGCCGAGTCACTTACTCGAGACGGCAAACCTTCCGCGGTGTGTCCAGGTCGCGCACACCGGCCGCAACCGCGACATTAGAGATGGGAAAAGAAGGGTGAGAGGCGGGAGGGGGGGGCGACTATGTTGGAGTAGATCGTCAGTACTAATAAGCACCGGTGCCTCCCTCACTGCTAGTCGAGCTCATCGCTGCCGGGAGCAATGTACGCGTCCATGATATCATCCAGGTAGGGCAACACGCTGCGGTTCAGGAACTCGCACACGCCAGGGGCCAGCGTGATGGCGGGCACCGCGGCGGGCAACGGCACCCCGTCCTCTTCCACCACCTCGACACGGCTCGCGGCTCCGACGGCGGCACTGGCAGCCTTGCTCGCCTCGACGGCGGCCACCATCGCCTTCTTCGCGTTGGCGCTCTCAAGCCGCGCCATGCCGTCCTCCGACTCAAGCATGCTGGCCACAAACTCGGCGAGGCTCCGCTGGATCTCCTCGATGGGCTCCTTGCAGCTGAGCCGGTCCACCGCCGTCACGAGCGCGTCGCTCTTTAGAATGAGCGGGTAGAGGGGCTTTGGCGAGCAGCCGCAGTTGCGGTAGCACTGCGCGGCGAGGTAGCGGTGACGTGGGTTGGGGGAGGAGAGGGAGGTGTTGAGGGTGCCGCGCCAGTCTGCGTCCTCCAGCAGCAGCTCCTGGCCATCCAGGGTGCGCGTGATGTTGAGCAGGATGTGCAAGATCCAGCGGTTTAAATCGCGGGCTGGCACAGCCGCCGCCGCCGCCGACTCGGACGGCTTCCCCCCATCGTTGTCTGCGCCGGCTGCCTCCTTTGAAGCAGATGCGGCGCCGCCTCCTGCGGAGACTGCGGCCGCGGAGCTGCTCTTCTCCTCCTCCTCCGCCGCCTTGGCCTTGGCGACGTCCGCCTCCATCGCGGTCACGAAGCGCTCGTAGTACACCTGCAGCTTTCCAAGGTAGAAGCCACGCATGTCCTCGTCCTCCTTCTGCAGGAGGTCGTCGATGGCCGTGACGTGGCTAGCGGTGAGGTTGCTCAGCAGCATCAGCGTCAGCTCCTGCACACTGCGCACGTACGACTCGGGCTCGTCGCTGCGCTCCATCCCGTCCAGCAGCCGCATCGCCTTGCGCACAACCTTGCGCTGCACCAGCATCTCCGCACAGCTGCCGTCGGCGGAGCAGTTGACGAGAATTGTCAGGATGTCGCCCAGGACGCTCTTACCACCGGCGTGCAGGTACTGGAGCAGGGCATCGATGCAGTTGGGGCCGTACTTGGTGGAGGCCAGGAACAGCCACAGATCGCGGTTGTCTTTGCTGTGCTCGGCGATGCCGTGGATGGCCATCTTGCGCACGTCCTCCCGCTCATGCCGGACAAAGCTAAACGTTTCCTGCAGCTGCGTCAATGTCTCGGCGGGGAGCTCATCCACCGATACGGCGGCGGCGGCGGTACTGGAGGGCTCGGCTGACATGGTTGCTGTCACCTTTCCTTTACTTTTTCTTTTGGCGATTGGGTGTAGCACAAGGGAAAGGAGAAAAGAGAGGTTGGAGTCCTTCTTGAGCTCCGATGTGCGATGCTGAACGAAGGAGGCGTGATCAGAGCGAGTGAGCGAGCAAGGCGTCAGATGCTCGGCACAACAAAGAGCCAGGTATAGCTTGATTGCTTGATGGTACTATTTTGTTTTTTGTTTTTTTTGCAGAAGAGATGAAGAGAGCTCAGGCGGTGGCGACGTGATGTGTATCCTGTGAGGCGATCGGTCAACAAAGGAAGCGGTGAGTGCTGTGCGCATACAAAGAGGTGAAACAAAGTGCATGAACAACGCATGAGCCAGTCTCACAACAGTCCATTTTTTTGCTGTTGTTGAGCTAGGAGTGCGATGGACGAGGCCGAGTGCGACGCATCATCCGTTCGCGGCGGCGGAGGGGGGGGGGGGGGGGGGGCAGAGACACGCACACGCTCAGGAGCACGTGCCGTCCAGGAAAAATGTCTGGCATCACGCCTAGATCGACTGTGTGCGCGCATGCATGTCTGTGTGTGTGTGTGTGTGTGTGCGTAGGTGTGTGTGCGCAGTCGCCCGCCAAAACACCCGTGTCCGGTTCTTCACCGGCGCTCCACCAAAGGAAGAAGTTCGGGGTCCCCCTTCCCTTTACAATCTCCCCTCTACCCCCCGCCCTTCTCGGCCTCAGCGAGATCAGATATGCATGCACGCCCCACCCACCCGCCACGCAGAGTCCTCCCCGTTCGTTGTTGTTGTTTTTCTTTTCTTTGTGTGTATGTGGCTTTGCCGTCGCAACCACCGTCCGCGTCGCACCATTTTTGAACGCGTTGCGTTGCCCTCGTTGGCTTGTTTGGTTATGTTCCTCTTTGAAGGTGTCGCGAGAAGAGTGAAATGGAAAGGGGAGAGAGGGGAGAAGGAGGGGGGTCAGACGCTGCAGCGGTCTCCCTTCCACTCCCCCTCCTTTGTGGCCTTAACTCTATGCCACTGTACGTGTTAGACACACACACACACACACCAGGAGCACGACGCACATGCATTTCCCCGCAACGTCACAGGGAGGACGATCACACTCTTGGAAGACAGAGGAGAAAAAAAACACCACTGCATGGCCCGTTAACGACGTCCACTACCGACACCTTTCACCCCCTCCCCACTCCTTCAAGCCTCCGCCTCCGCGGTGGCGACAGCGCGGATGGCGCTCGTCATCTCATTATCGAGACGTCCGTCAGCTGCAGCGGCAGCGGAAGCACCACCGAAGCGCGCACGCTGATGCAGGGCCGCCACAACCTGGCGCTGGTGCACCCGCTTCCCGTACGCCACCCGCATTGCCTGGATCTGTGTGTAAAGGTCGATGGCGCACTGCTGCGGTAGCAGGGCGGGGTCGAGGTAGCCGGCATCGTGCAGCTCCTCCACAAGCGCGTACACGTGCTGCATGCGCACGAGCTCATCGCGCGGCGCTGGACTCTCCGCCTCCATGTCGACCTCTGCTTGGCCGGAGACGAGCGACAGCGTCACCGCGTCCGTGAGCTGCTGGACGAGGGCGATGATGGCCGTCAGGCACTGCCGGTCGCGATGCACGACGGCGCCGCCGTGGCGGACAGCGCGGCGGGTGTGCTCGAGCAGCCGCCCCAGCAGCGCGGCCTCGTCCTGTGTCAGCTGGTACACCAGCGTCCTGCCCGAGCTCGCGGCGGAGCCGGCAAAGACGGCGGTGTGCGTCGCGGCGGCGAGCTGCGCTGTCACCGTTGCGTGCTGAATCGCAATGCCGCGCGCCTCGCTCATGACGTACCAGAAGGTCGCCTCGCTCCGCTCAAGGTCTGTGACGGGGCTCAGCGAGGCGGCGGGCGGCGATGACCCAGTGATGTCGAGTGGGCCGTTACCGTCGTCGCCTAGACCCGTCCAGCGCTGCATCTCAAGCAGCACGCGCCGAGTCAGAAGACCGCTCACATCCGCGATCGCCTCCACCTCGGGCTGGGGCTGTGTCAGCCAGAAGCTGCAGCACGCCTGCAAGCCCCGCCGCAGCACGGCCACGTAGTCAGCCACCGAGTCGGCGTGCATGGCCTGCCACATTAGCTGCTCGGCCAGCTCGTTGTGCGTCAGCATCGTTGACGGTTCCATGCGCTGGTACAGCAGCCGCTGCACCTCGGCATGCACGTCCGCGTCGCCGTCGGCCGTCACGAACTGACGCACAAGGCGCGCCTCCTGCTCCTCCAGCTCGCTGGCCGACAAGAGTCGCTGCCGCCCCAGCTCGTACTCGCGTGCAGCCAGGATGAAGGCTGCATAGACGCCAGCGCGGTGCTGCGGGTCGCGCAGCCGCAGCGTCATCGCCGTGACGGCGAGGAGACCCTCGTCGAAGGGGCACCGCGGCAGCACCGCGAGCGCCACAGCGTACTGCGCCAGCGCCGCGGCGAGGGCCGCTCCGGCGGTGAGCTGTACCGCGTGTGGGCTCAGCGTCTCCCCGTACGCGACGTCCTGAGCGAGCAGCACGTGCGTGACGAGCCGCGCCGCGTCGCTGTTGGCCTCCGTGCGGATGTCCTCAAACCACGACACCGTCGCCTGTCCCGACAGCGCGACCGCCGTCGAGGCCGAGGGTATCGGGGGCGGCAGCGCGGCGCTCATGCCGTCCATGCAGGTGAGGGTCTGCAGGATGAAACGCATCTGTAGCTGCTCCTCCACTGAGGCGCGTGCGAGGAACGTGCCCTGGAGACGCGCCGCCAATCCCTGCGCGAGCTTCTGCGCAAAGCCGGTGGCCCAGTCGTCGCTGCTGCCTGTCATGGACTCAATGAAGAGGGCGTAGCCTCGGTCGACGGCGCCGCTGTTGCCGGTGGCAACCATGATCTGCTTCGTGAAGGCGACGACGAGGGCGCAGCGCAGGTAGCACCACGCCATGTCTCGCCAGCTTCCGTTCACCTTGAAGGCATTCTCCAGCACGTCTAGGTTGCCACACAGCGCCGCCCCGATGATGGCGTCAAAGTCGGTGACAGAGTCGACGGCAGCCTGGCTGCTCGACCCATGCGCACCCGGCGCCCCGCTGCCGCGGTACTTGACGGACTCCTCGTAGAGCTGGGAAAGGTTGTCGAGGCGGTACTCGTTGCCGCACCAAGCCTGCTCGAGCTCGCCGTTCGCGTACTCGCCGAAGAGCGGCACCAGCGCTGTCTGGCTGAACCACGGCTCCGGCACCGTCTGCAGCTGCGCCGCGCTCAGCACGCAGCTGTGCACGCAGCTCTCGTACGTGACCGCCGCGTTGATGGCTCGGTGCAGCTCGCCGCCGCGCAGGAAGGTAAGAACGAGCTGACGTAGCACGACATCCTCCTCCCCACGCAGGCGCGGCTCCTCGCGAGATTCGTCGCGGTACGTCGCCTCGAGCCAGCGGCAGATGAGGTTGGCACGACGCAAAACCGGCTGACGCTGCAGGAAGGCCTGGAGGTGGGCGTAGTGGGAAATAAACCAGCGCCGGTGCGGCTGCGCCGTCTCGATGCCGATCACGTCGGGGTGGTACTGATCCGCCTGTTCCGCATCAGCGAACACGTCCTGCATGAGAGACCACAGATACTCCTCCTGCTTGCGGCCCGCGGCACGGCTTAGCTGCTTAAAGTGCTCCACTGTGGGCACCGCACGCACGGCGGCGGTCGCCGGTGCGACGATAAGGGCGGAGGACGAAGACGTTGCCGTGGTGGACGTGGTGATGGCCTGCGCCGCCGCGGGCTGGGTTGAGGGCGGGAGGTACCACTCCGCGTAGCTGCGCAGAGCTGCCGTGTTGTACGCGCCGGCGTCGAGAGCGCTCGTCACGCGCCTCGACAACTCCGCCGACGGCGTCGCAGCGATGGCGAGTGCGTGACGGGGCTCGGGCGTCTGTGCGCCAGCCGGCACGGGGCGGCCGTGGACATCGCGCACGTAGGCACTCGAGCGCGGAAGGCTGATATCGACCTTTCCGTGGCGCTCCTCAAAGTCCGTCATGGTGGACCGCGCAGAGTGGACGGGCGGGGTAAGACGGGGTACGCGCTACTCCCTGGAGGAGTGATGGAGAAAGGGAAGCAGGAGAGCTTACGCGTTGTATGTAAAGCACCCGCACAGACACAGACAGAGAGAGTGAGAGAGAGACACGGACACACACACACAAGCGCAGCCGCTGGGCAGGATGAGGGGGGGGGGGGGGGTAAGGGTGCTTCTTACTTGGAAGAAAGGGCTCTACACACCCTCCTTCTGCGAAGAGGGAGTGCGTTTTGTGGTGAGCGAAGGGGAGCACAAGCTTCTGTGTGTGCGTGTGTGTGTGTGTGTGTGTGTGTACCCGATGTGTGTGCCAGATGCGTGATGTTTTTTTTTCCTTTTTTTTTGTTTTGGAAATGGTAGTGTGTGGGCGACGGTGCAAGTTGAGAGGATTTCAGGACAGGAGAAAAGCGAGAGAGGACTGGTCGGGAGACAGTGATGAGAGATGCGGACTCGTCAGTGCGAAGCGCGTCTACCCATGCATCCACACACACACACACACACACACACACACACAGCAGTGGCAATGTTACGGCTGGCGGTACTCGTGCCGAGGAGCTCTATATCTGCTGTTCTTGGTTTTTGTTGTTGTTTCCGATGAGTTTGTGCGAGTTGCGTGGGTTTCACCGTTAAAGAGGGGGGGTAGCGCCAGACCCACGAGAGATGTGTGTGCACATCGTGCCTCCACCTCCCACAGCAACGAGCACCTGGCACACCAGAAAAGGTAAAACGATGAGGGGGGAGGGTGGCGACGGACGCTGCACTTACTTGTAGGGTGATGCCTGCGTTGAGCCTGCCCTTACCCCCACCCCCCCCCCCCCACACACACACGTGTCGACCACCTTTTTCACCACATCACGGGCGGTCCAGCAAGATGCGCTCGTAGTCGGACGCCGGCGGTATCTTCATCGTCAGCGGCGGCCCGTTCCACATGTCCTCCGCACTCGTGATGTGCTCCCAGCTGTACAGCGGACGCGCACGCGCGGCATTCAGAGGGGCCGCCTCACGCCCCCGCGCCCCGACCACATCGTCACCGCCGTCATCGCCGTCGTCACCAGCCGAGGCAGAGCCTAGCGCGAGGGCTGCGACTACGGTGCCCTGTCCCGCGTATTCGCGCACCAGCGACGACAAGGGCGGAAAGAAACTTGATGCAGCTGTTGTCGATGCCGCCGCGCTGCCTGCTGGCTGGCGCAGGTAGACGGGGTCGTAGCACCCGAACCGCGGCACCACACCGCGTCGGTAGCACTCCTTGAAGGCCTCACTGCAGCACCCGGGCAGCGTCCCGATGGCGTCTCGCGGTGGTGACGCGGTCGTCACGGAAGGGCTTGCCGCCGCCTGCGGCACCGGAGAGCTGCTCATGGCGCTCGAGAAAGCCGTCATGCAGCGCTGCGGTAGTAAGTGGTACTAACGCTCTTGTCTTCGCACCGTCGAACAAAGCTGTAGTGGAAAGTGAAGGATGTAATCGCTCAGCAGGCAGAGACCTGCGGTAGTGTGGCAGTCTGCTCTGGTGTGTGTCTGAGGGAGAGAAAGAGAGACAAGGAGAGCCGCGGTGTGAGACGTGGCGATGCAGCGAGAGGTGACTCCTGTAGAGATTTCCATTGGAGGTAGAAGGGAGGTAGAGGAGCAGGAGGACAGAGAGACAGAGAGCGGGAGTGGTTCATGAACCTGCGCTTACATCAAGAGGAGACGGCGACCAAATGAATTTAAAAAAACCGTGAAGTCCTTCATTGTGTCTTAACCCGGAACAGCACCCGTCACAAGACACGAGCGCTGGTGTGCATGTGGCCACACACGCCTTCTAGTGATGCACAGCACAACACCATTAGGGACGGCCGAGAACGGAGCTTATCGGTCGGCCTTCTGCTCTATTCTTTTTGTTTGTTTGTTTGTGGCACAACTCCGCTGCGTGCAGTGGAACGCCAAGAGAAAAAAAAAATGATGGGCTATCCGAAGGTGCCACACGGCCGAGCTACAGTTCCGCTGAACGCGGTATGGAGATCACGCCGCGCCTCACTGGCTCTCATGTTGGACATGATCATCTTCTTCCGTGGCACACACATGCACACACAGAGAGAGGGACAGAGACGTGCACGTGCCTCGACGTGCACCTGAGCTTTCCCTCGAGTAGAAGGAGAACGGCGCCTGAAACTCAAGCCGCAGCGGTCGATTCTCGCTTCGTTTTCTTTGTTTTCGCGCTTTCTACATGAATCACTCGGGAGTTCGTATCGCTTGGCTTTACTTCGTTGTTCTTCCAAGGGCAGGGGTGCTTGTGAGGGGGGGGGGAGGGGGAGCGGCCACACACAGACAGAGAGAGAGAGAGCAATCTACCAGAGAAATCACGAGAGCTCCATCATGGCACCGGCGTACCCATTTTCCAGCTTGCGCGCGGTGTGTGTCAGTGGCGTCGGTTCCCTTACAGCTCTGTCCGATCATTCTTTTTTTTTTTTACCTCCCCTTCGCCGCGTCGTCTACAACGGCTGTACGGTCGCATGGTCGTTGCCGTCGACGGGATCGGCAGCGGCCAGGGACATCAGCCCGCGCACGTTCAACAGCAGCTTCTCCACCAAGTCCGCAACCTGCGCCGCCTGGCTGCCCGCCTCCGCGGCAGCCCCCACGTCGCCGTGGCCTCGCTGTCCGTCGCGAAGCCGCGCCTCCTGGAGTGCAGCAGCCGCCTGCACCTTTTCATGACCCGTATACCGCGCCGTGTAGGACAGCATCATCTGCAGCAGCTCCGGCTCCTCCACCACGCGACACGGCGAGGCGGCCGTCAGGTTGAGCAGGACGCCACAGCAGTTGTACACGATGCGGAGATCCTCGTGGCCGAGGAAGAGCACCACCACCTCGTCGCACCGGTTCGTCTCCATCCAGTCCCGGCCGGCGTTCGTGTAACTCATGTTGCCGAGGATGCGCGTCGCCTCGACCGTGGCCTCGACGTTGTCCTCGAAGAGAAACCGCGCAAGCAGCAGGCCAAGCGAGGAGTAGAGCGAGGGCAGATAGTCGTCCTCTGCGCCGGCGGCGGCGGCAAGGGAGCCGAAGAAGTAGGAGAGGTTGCTGAGGCACATAAGGACGTAGACGGCGGTGAGCTGCATGGTGGCTCCCTCGTGCAGCACCTGCAGCAGCTGCACCAGTGGCGGCGTCACGGCACGGACGAGCGGCAGCGGACACCGTGGCGACATCGACGCCATGCCGAGCACCCACACCACCGCCTGCAGAACCGGCGGTGGCGGCAGCGCAGCGTTGGGTGACGCGGTGGGCTCGGCCACGTAGCGCTCCACCAGCCCCTGCAGCAGCTGCGACATGACTGACGATGAGAGGAAGTCCTGCTGCTCCGTGCTCCCCTCCGCCACCCGCGCGATAGCACCGCAGAGACGTGCGACCAGCAACTCAATTGACGGCCGCAGCGAGACATCGTCGCTTGTGCATGCAAGTTGCATGCGCAGAGCACTGCCCGCAGCAGCGAGGACCGCCGTGCTTGCCTGCATCTCGGCCAGGCAGCCGTCGTCGTACGTCAACTTCACCAGCGCCCGCGCCGCCGCCTCCACGGCGGCCGCGTTGATGGCGCAGTTGTTCAGCATACCGATGAGGCTGTTCACCACGCCCCGCTGCTGCAGCTCCCCCGCGTGGTCCTCGGCGAAGAAGCGGTAGATGGCGCACATAGCAGGGATCAGCGCGGCGGCGATGACGGCCGATGGGGACGGCGCGACCGGCTCGAGGCTGCGCACCGGTGCAGTGAGCGCCATCACAGACTCGTCTAGCTCTTGCAGCGCGGCGGGCAGGCCGAGGGAGAGGAGGTGCGACCCGAGGCGCTTCAGAGCGTCCGGTGCGCTCTGCGGTCGCAGCTGGGCCGAGTTGAGCGACGCGTTGAAGAAGCAGGTGGCGGCGACCTCGCTGGTGGACGTACTGCCTGGCTGCAGCGCCGTCGTGCCCCGCAGTGGGGTGGCCTTGAGGCTGGGCCCCTCCGCGTGTCGCTGGGTGCTGCCCAGCTGCTGCGCCGCCTCCTCCGCGGCGAGAGCGCGGCCACGGATCACATCCGCCTCCGTTCCACCTCCGGTGTGCACGCTGCCGTGAAGCGAAGCGCCAGCGACGCTGTTGCTCGTGCGCCGCTGTGCGGCGGCCTCGGCAGGGCCGCCACTAGCGCCCTTCATAGCATCCGCAGCCGCAACCGCAGCCGCAGCCGCAGCAACGTCTTCGCAGCACAGCGCCACGGTCTCGACAATCCACAGCAGCCACTGCAGGCTCTGAGTGTTCGCGCGGAGGTTGTGGGAGTTGAGCAGCGGGACCAGCTCCACCAGCACCCTAACAGCCGCTGCCTCCTGCGCCACCCACGCAGCGAGCCCCGCCTCGGCAATAGTGTGCACGGCACGCAGCAGTGCCCCGGTCGACACAGGCTCATCAATGAGGGCCGCCGCGGCATACGTCTGCAGCAGCAGCGTCGCCGCCAGCAGCGCGCCCTGCGCGTACAGCAACGGCGGCGGCGAGGTTTCCGCGTCTGCGTTGCCTGCCGCCTGCTCTGCAGCACGTGCCGTGTAAAGCTGCACAGATTGCTGCAGGGCGGCACCGGTGGGCCAGTACTGGCAAAAGTGGAGCAGCGTCGTTTGCAGGCACGCCACCGTCGTCTTGTTCAGCGCCGCTGCCGTGCCGGCGTGCTGCTGCGTGCTTGTCTGCCACTGCTTCAGCTGCAGCAGCAGGTCCACCGCTCGGGCAACGGCTGCTTCGCCGGCCTGCTGCACTGGAGGGTACAGCCGCGCGAACTCTTCCGTGTCGATGCCCGCCGCACGCACCGCGCTGAGCGACGCGGACCCTGTTGGCCGACCTGCCCTCTCGTATTCGCCAGTGCGTGCCGCCGCCGCCGCCGGCTTGGCGGACAGTTGCTTGGGTAGCGGCGATGTGCGAGCAAGTGAGGCGGAGTCCGCGGTGTCGACGCTGCTGGAGAGGCCGCCCGCCGGCATCGCGATGGCGGGCCCGTGAGCGTCACCGGTCGTGCGGGAGGCAGACGTGTCACTGAGAGAGCTGGAGGCAGACGGCGCGGCCATTGGCGCGAGGCGTCCGCCGGCGGGGAGGCGGCGCTGCGTGCGGCTTTCCAGGCCCCCGGGGCGGTGGGGCAGGAACGACGTGCCGGCGTGCCCGAGGCCGGCCACGTGGCCGGCCGCGTGCGCCGGTGCGCCTGCATGCGGCGCGGAAGAGGACAAAGTGACTGCTGCACCCGCCGCCGACGACGCAATGTCGCTGCTCAGCGGTGTGTCGGGCCGGATGGGGTCCCGCACCGCGGCCCGGGCATCGCGCAGCAGTCGCACGACGCGGCTGCCGCCTCCCGCAGCGGGGAGCGAGGCGGCCGGGGTGGCGATCGGCGAGGACAAGCCGCGCGCAGGCAGCGGCGGTGGAGGCGAGGGCACGCGGGGACCCGTGGACGACGGGGGGCACGGTGCGGCGCGGTAGTTGGAGGGCAGCGCCTCGAACTCTCCCGAAGCACGGCCGTGTTTGCCCACCGTTGTAGACGGAGACGACGACGACGAGGACGAGGGGGCCGCACCTGTGCGCCGCTGCGAGCTGCTGCGTGGGGGTGCACCCCCACCACCGCTACCGGCGTGTGCGCCAGCTGGGGCGTGGGTGCCGGTGGAGGAGGAGGAGGAACGCCGGTTGGTGGAGCGGGTCCGCTGCTTCGGGGCCGGGGTGGCGGAGATGGGGCTGGCGAAGAGAATGAGCTCTTGTGTGTGCAGCATCCTCCGTGCCCCAGGCGCCGCGGACGTTGCAGCGGAGAAGGAAGACGCCGCGGATGTTGCAGCTGGTGGCCGCCCTGTTGGTCGCTTGGGTGGCATGCGGGCTAACCGGCTGGCAGCAGCCGCAGCAAGACCAAGGGAAAAATGGGAAAGATGAACAAGTGTGGCGGATCTATACAACCCCCAAGCGAAGAAGAAACCGGCGCTCTCGGCCGTGCTGTGCGCGCTGATCAGAATGTGTTGGTGGATACTGAAGCGGGTGTGGGGGGAAGGGGGGGGAGGAAGGAGACAGGGAGGCAATGGACGCGACTCGACTCTGAAGGAGAAGAACATAAACGAGGGGGGCTGTGTGTGTGTGTGTGTGTAGGGTGTGAAGCGTGGAGCGGCAGTTTTGTTTGGCCAACACGGGGGGGAGGAAGGGGGGAAGCTGATACAGCGAGTGAAGGACACTCACACAGAAATATGCGCACAAGAGGTCAAGACGTGAAGGGAGCCGCAGTAGCAGCAACACTGACAGCTGACTCGTCTATTGAAGTGTCCACTGCACGGGCACACCGCGCGCTCTCCATAAGGAGTCGCAGGCTATACTGCAGCGCACAAGGCGGCATGAGAGGAGCCCCCCCCCCTCCCCCTCTCGCACGGGGAGGCGGACGCCCGTTCGCATCTCAGCGGACGAGATGAAGGAGATGCTGCCACAGAAGAGGCAGAGCCCGTGCCTCTCCTTTAAACACTGTTCAGTGCACACTTGTGTCTGCGTCTGTGTCTCTGTGTGTGGTGCCTTCTTCTTCTTCTTTGGTTGCACGCCGGCATGATGCGCCCGAGCACGCGTACGTCGAGAGAGCAGTGTGTCGAGAAGAAGGAGGCCGCGTAGTGGCCGTCGCGAAGCACTACACGATCGGCAAGCCACCTTAGCAGGTTTCGTTGGCATCACCCGTTGTCCATACGCGATCAAGGTCCGTGTTTACATTATTATTATTTTTTTGCATCGTGGTTGTGGACTGAGCTCTCTCGCATGGGGGGCATCGGGATGGTGAGGAGGGAGGGGAGTGGGAAGAGGTGGAGACAGCAAAGACGATGGAGAGAAGAAGTTTACGTGGATGCTGTGCCTTGACAAAGACGATCAGCCGTAAAGGCACGAGAAGGGGGGAGCACACAAATACAAAAAAGAACAAAAGGCGAGGGGTGGCACCATCTGATCACTGCTGTCATGCAACCAGCAACGCTGAGGCAGTGTCAGCAGCTGAAGACGGTGGTGGTCAGAGGCGTGAGCTCAAGGAGAGCAAGAGAGTGGACAAGGAAGTTCGATTCACGCAAAGGACTCTTCGGCCATCGGAACAGGAGGGGGGAGGAAGGGAGGGAGGGATGAGGAGAGTTATAGCTCAACAAGTACACCAATGTGTCACTTGACGAAAGAGAAGAATGTGAGGTAGCACGGAGGGGGGGGACAGGGGGTAGGGGTAGGGGGCAAACAAGACGCTTCTTTACGGTACTCAGCATCCAAGAGCACACAAGCACACCCGCAGAGAGAGAGAGATACACAAGGCCTCCCTACTGTCCGCCATACTTTCTTTGTTCTCTTCACAGGCCGTCACGTCGAAGCATACGGTGACAGAGGAGGGGGGAGGCGAGGAGGAAGAAGAGGGAGTTAAGAGGGGAAAGAGAAAACAACAAGGGTGGAGAGCGAGGCAAGAGGTCTGAACTCGAGCACGTGCTTCTCATCCGCTTCTTCATGTGAAAAGCGCGATTGGACGAAGAAAGAAAGAAGAAAAAAATCAGAGTGGAACGAGACACAAAGGTAGGCATCACGTTAAACAAGATAAACATGGGGGTTCCAAGCAAGAACTAAGGGTAGAGATAGACAGGTAGAGTAAGGGAAAGGAAAGCTGAGTGAAAAGTCACGGACGTGGAGCGTACACGAGACACGTACACACACACATGTGCAGAAGGAGGTGCCCGCAAACCGCACTCTGCAGCACGTTGCCATACAACCCTCAGCTTAAGTCCTATTCTCCATGGTGTTGATGTTGTTGTTGCTGTTGTTGCTGTTGTTTTCCATGGACGTCCTCTGCAACAACGCGCACTCACACTCACGAGGAGGGAACAGGGAAAGAAAGGAGAAAGTCGAAACCAGAAAAGAGTGAGCTACACGATATCCTCCTCCTCCTCCTTCTCCTTCTCCTTCTCTTTCGTTCTCTCCGTCACTTCTGACAGATTTTGCCTGTGTCAAGGGCTACGGGCGTCACGCAGAAAAAAGCCCGGCTGAGCTGAAAGGTTGCTCTTCGGTGTCTGAGAGGACACAAGAGCGGGACCCGACCGGCGTCGTTGACTCAAGCAGCAACAGCAAGGTAGACGTAAAGCAAAGGAAGCGGAACCAAGAAGGGAAAGAGAAGAAGAAAAAAAAGAACGGGACTGACGGCAGCGCTTGTGCTGCAGCCACCCGTGTGCATCGCATCAGCCGCTCCCTCCCTCCCCCATCCCTTCCCCTTCCATCTCTCTATCCAAACGGCTAGGCGGCACAGGGAAAGAGGTGCTGAAGTGCGATGAGAAAGGTGAAGGGGGGAGACGTATTCGACGAGCAGCCACAGAGAGAGAGAGTGAGAGCGTCACACATCTGCAGTGCACAGACAACATGTGTGTATGTGTGTGTGGTGCCTGCACGTAGCCCCCTCCTCCCCCCTCTTGTTGCCTTGTCTTATTTAGCCCAAGCCAGCACCACGCTCCTCCCCCCCCCTCCCCACGCACCCCCACATCATCGCCTCGTGAACGCCGCGACGTTGTCACCCACCGTGTGCAATGGGTCAAGCGGGTCGTCGACGCCGTCCACCAGCGACAGGGATACGGCGCCGTGGCCCTCGCTGCTGCGGCCATACGAGCAGTCGCCAGCCGACCGCGACGACGGTGAGCCCGCTGCGGCTATCGCCGCTGCAGCCGCCGCCGTGGCGCTGTCCCTCACGCTCGTGGGCATCTCTGCCATGACAGCGGACAAGCGCGGCAGCAGCGCGGCAACGGGGGCGTGCAGGCCTTCGAAGGCGTGCACCCGCCGCTCACGCGACGGTGCCACCGACTCCGGCACCTCCAGTGTTGAGGCGATGCCTGCGGATGTGGCGGTGGTGCGCGGCATCCCATAAGATATGTTTATCTCCTCCTGCGGCGGGGTGGGCAGAGCCAGCGTCGGGGCCGTGTCGGTGGCAGCGGCGGGCACCGAGAACAAGCCGTCCCGCAGGAGTAGCATCTCGGCCCCCGGCTCCTCCTCCTCGCGTGGCGGCACGGTCGCGTACGGCAGCGTCGGCAGCACATCCACCTCGCAGCTGAGCACCGACACGCCGAATGCGACAAGACTAGTCGTGACGCACAGTGCCAGCAGCACGAGAAACGCCGTTGAGAATTTTGAGCCCGGGTCGTACGCATCGGAGCACAGATGCGTGAAGGTGGCGATGATGAGCTGCTGCGACGCCGTGCAGTACGGGCAGTACACGGCGTGCGCGGCGGTGGCGTTCGCGTAGGAAGTGGCGTTGCACAGCGCCGAGCCACCGCTGCACTGGCGGGCCCGCTGCACCATGCACAGTGCTTCGTCGACGGCGGTGGGGACGGTCCGGTAGATGAACACCATATTCCACCCATCCGCCATCGTCAGCCGGTTGCGCAGAGAGGCGAGCTGGTCCTTCATGATCCAGGAGATGCCGAAGTAGTACATGAGCAGGATGCAAGGAGCCGGTGAGCCAGAAGTACGCCGATTGCGTGACGCGGAAAACGCCGTCTGCCTTGAGGTGCCGGTGCAGCATCTCCGTACGGAGCGACTGTGACGCACGTGACGTGGACGGTTGCCGCGATGTCCGTGGCCACTGAAACTGCGCCTGCCCGTCCGGAGGCAGCGAACCCTCCGGCGCCTCAGCGGCTTCGGTTGTGGCCGTCGTCATCGCCATGGAGGGGGCGTAGGCGTGCCACGGCAGAAAGCGCAGGAGGCGGGATGTCATGCCGCGGTCGTGCATGTTACCAGCGGACACCGCCATCAGCCGCGGCGGTGGCGGCGCCCGTCGGGGCACCGTGGGCACCTGGATCTCCGGTCCAGACATGGCCATCACCCCCCTGCCCTCCCGCTCCTGCACCGAGGCCGCCGGCGAGCCCACCGTCGTCGGCGCCATCGTGGGGTCGCCCTCCACCATGGACCGCTTCGACACCGCCATTGAGGAGCCGTCTGTGTACACGTTGCGCACACTGATGCTGGCACCGCCCTCGCTTGCGAAGTGCGAGCCCCGCTGGTGTGTTCGGCTTGGACATCGACGGTGAGGCCGTCACCGCGGTGAGTGGGGTGCGCATGCGGTGATTAGCGCCGCTTCTCTTCTTTGCCGAGCTGTGCTTGGCCTGCTTTACTGACGAGGTCGCCGAGCCGTTGATGTGCCTCTCCGTCCCTGTGGACGTTGTCGAGGTCGTGGTGGTGGACACGGTTCTGGACAGGGCACCCTCGGAGTTCACCAGGGCTGCGAGCGTGTGCGTGCCGTGGTGCCCCCGCGGCAGCGGACGACGGCGCCGTGCGGGACCGCTGGACTCCACAGCCGTGGCGGCCCCGAAGGTGTGCTCGCTGGCCATTCGGCCCATCTCAGGCGCCAGGGGCGAGCACGGGTCGGAGCCGTCGGAGCCGTCGCGCGCGCCGCCGTCGTCGTAGCCGGCCGCCATGGCGGTCGTCGCCGCGCCGGCGTCGGAGGTGAGAGGCACTGTGGACACGTAGAAAGACGGGTGCGCCCCAGGCTGGTGCTGCCGCCGAAGGACCTCACCAACGCCACCGACGGCCCACCACTACGGACGGCCGTGCTCGGTGCGGCATGGGAGAGCGACATGCCGTAGACGTCCCTCGTGGATTGGACCGAGCTGGGGTGGGAGCCGGTGATGTGATCGGCGCCGGCTGCGGCAGTGGTGTCGCCAACAGTATCCTGCTCCTCCAGCGGGGGCTCGAAGCGCGTCGGCAGGGGCCGCGGCGACGGCGGCAACGCAATCATTCGCAGGGGCGGCGGCACGTGCGCCGGCGGCGGTCGCGGTGCCGAGCGCGACGACAGGGACGACGGCGATGACAACGACAGCTGAGATGGGTCGGTGAGCGACAGCACTGAGTCGCCGCGCTGTGACGCGCGCCGCCGTCTCTGCGTGACGGTGGGAGTGCCCTTCACCCTTGCCTCGCTGACGGAGCTCGTCTGCGGCTTATCCCCCGACGCCGCGGCAGCCACCGATCCTGTCGGCCCCGTGCGGCTGCTAAGCGGCACCATTGGTGGTAACCTGTCCACGTCGATGTGCACGTGGTGTGGCGGCGAGTGCGCGTGCGAGTCCGCGCTGAGCGTCGGGGTGTTCATGACGGTGATCAGGTTGTGCACGGCGCTAGACATGTCCACACTGGGAGGGCCTCTCTGCGACGAGACGCCGTTGCTCAACCTGTGCGACCACGGTCGCCTGCGTGTTGGCTGCAGCAGCGGCCAGGCAGCGCTCGTGTTCGCGCTGCATCCAGTAGCGTTGCCGCACCAGAGGGTACGCGACCATGCAGTAGAAGAAATACAAGGGCTGCACCGCACCAAATACGGCGCTGGCAATCATGTAGGCGCTGGCAAAGCGCACCCCTTTCCGTGACTCCGGGATAACCACGAAGTAGGCCATGAACAGATGCCGCTCCACAAGGGGACAATCAGCATGCTCAACGCCAGAAAGAAAGTGATGGCGTGCGACGCCACGAGGACGCCACGCGCCAACGCATACTGGCGCTCTGTTAGCTTGCGCGTCATCTGAGAGAAGAGGAAAGAGAGGAATGTGTGGCCGTTGAGGGGGCGTCGCTTCGAGAAGAAGCGGACCGAGGTTTATACCAAACAGAAAACAAAACAAAAAAACGGATGCCCCTCGAGAGAGGGGGGTGGGGGGGGGACGTCCACACACGAGAGCTCCAGTGGTCCACAGGAGAGAAGTGCAGCGTGGTGAAAACCACGAACAGCGACAAAAAGGGAAAAGAGCAACGCTTCTTCTTTTTTTATTATTTTTGTTCTTAAAGTTGGAGTGTGCGTTGATGGACTCGGACGTGGCACGTGATAGCTCTTGGTGTGTGTGCATGCATGTGTGTGTGTGTGTGTGTGTGTGTGTGTGTGTGTGTGTGTGTGTGTGTGTGTGTGTGCGTGATAGAGAAAGTGAGCCAGGCAAGAGCGTATTAAGCGAAAAGAAGGGAGAAGTGAGAGTTGGGGAAAAGAAGAACGGCCGGTGCTGCAGTCGCCGCCCCGCTGTGTAGGCGGCATGCCTTGTTACAACTATGAGGCCTCTGTCACCGCAACGACAGAGGTGGGGAGGGAGGGAGAGAGGGAGGGGGGAGTGAGTCGATTCCGTTCCGTCTCCTCCACTCCCCCCACCTTCCCCCCTACCTCTTCAGCACGGCACGCGTCTGAGCTACTGCAGCCTACTCGAGTGCCAGGCTGGCCTGCACGGGGGTGTTTCAGCCCAGCGACTCATCTACAGCGACCGCCATCAGGTGCGGCATGCAACAAACAGCGCACTCAATGTCGGCTGATCTTTGTTCTCGTTTGCTGAGCACACGACGCTCTACATTTTTCTTTGATTTTTTTTTCGTCTCGCCTCTTTCATTCCTGTGGTGTCATGGCACGCTCGTGTTGCTGCTACCTCTTGCTCTCCTCTCACAGGTGTATACATTCAGGATGATGTCATGCGCGTCACTGGAATTTCTTTGTATCTTTTTTGTTGTTGTTGTTGGGCGCATTGGAGAGGAAGGCTGCGAGGAGGGCTTCACTACCTTGCAGGGAGAGGGGGGAGAGAGAGAGAGAGAGCTCCAGTGTGAGCGGGGTACCCTGTCAGAACGCTTTTCGACGCCCCGCCTCGACCCTCAGCGCCTCCCCCTTCTTTACCCCCCCCCCCCATCGACGGCAACCTCGGGAAGAGTAAAGCAAGACAACACACAATCACCTGCGTTTCAGCAAAAAGCAGACACACACACACACACACACACACACACGGGGGGCCGCACTCCTGCAACTGGCAAAAAGGGAACGCGCGGTAAAAGCCCGGATCCGTCGCATCACCATGCCGAGAAAGAAAACAAAAAAAAAGAAAGGACGCGCCACAAGGCGCAGGTAACTCGACTCGGGAATCGACCGAGAGGAGGGAAGCGGCGCCTCGGGGCACCCTCCTTGTGCAACCGCCGCCCTCCTCGCGCGCGCGTTTACAAGAGTAAAGCACGACAAAATGGTGCGGACGCCGTTTGGGGTTGGGGGTGCGTTGGGTGGGCCAAGCCCGCACTGCACTCCCGCTTGACACGTGTACAACGCGCGAGCGAGACATGCAGAAAGAAACACCTCGCCAAGCACAAAAAGCCTGAAGAGGCACTCCTGTAGCAGCGAGAACAAGATCAGGCAACGTGGCGGAGCGCACGCAGCTGGGTCGAGCGCTCCGCGAGGAACGCGATCCAAGACCAAAGGTGCACTCCCGCATCCCCACCCCTTCCCTCACCCTTATCATCGCATCAGTTTGCCAGCTGCGCTGTGCAGGTCCCGCTTGTGTAGATGCGAACGAGGTACTTGTCTGACGAGGGACTCTCCGCGCTCACGACAAGCAAGTACGGTGTCTTGGCCTCCAGCTCCACCGGCGGCGTGGAGACCCCGCCATGTGCGTACTCGTCGGCGGCGCAGACAAGCTCCATCGTCGCCGCGTCGTGCACGCGGAAGAGGCTCAGGTTCGTCGCTGTGGCCCTCGTTGGCTTGCCCTTCGCCTCAGCATCCACCATGTCCATCAGCACAAACAGACGGCTCACAAACACGCTGCGCGCCGGGCACGTGATCTGCACCTTGCTGTTCTCGAAGAACGCGTCGCGCATGTTCAGCACCGCCTTGGGCTTCAGCAGGGCGAGCGAGAGACGCGCCGCGACAGGGCGCAGGGCACCGCGCAGGAGCGTCTCCTGCATGTTGTGCCCTCCTCCGGAATAGCACCCAGCTTGTGCGGCTGTGCCGTTTCTACCGTCAGCTCGAAGGTTCCAGGCGACCCTTCTCCCACAAGGACGGGATGATGGTGTAGTCGCCGGCCGGCAGCTGCGGCAGCAGCGTCTGCGGTGTCTGGGCCGAGCGCACCGCACCGGCGCACCGCTTGACGTAATCGCCCAGATAGGCCGCAAGCTCCAGAACGTATGCCCGCACGTCGGCGTCCGCGTTGTCGGTCAGCAACGCGTTCGCCTGCCGTGCGAGGTGCGTGAGGCGCGGCACGTAGCTGCTGAACTGCGAGGCGCACTTGAGCACATCCGACACGATTTCACCGAGCGTGTCCTTCATCTTCTTCGCCGCCGCGCCACTCGCCGCCGCAATGGCCGCCGCCTTGTTGTCGAGCTCGAGCACCGCCGTCACGGACTTCGCCGTTTTCGCGCCCTCGCCGCCCTCACCGCCGAGCGTGCGCCGCCAACGCTGGAGGCGAGCTGGAAGAGCGACGCGATGCTGGCCTCTAGCATCACCGGCTTGCCGTTCACGGTCAGGCGCGCATCGCGCGGGGAGGCGGCGCGGCCCTTCTTGATGGCGTGCAGTAGCAGCAACGCCGCGGCGTCCGTGTCCTCGACGTCGTAGACGATGAACGACTCCGGCGCCTGCCCAGGCACGGCCACGTCGACGACGACCTTCTTCGTCTCCCGCCACTGCAGCTTGCCAAGCGCGCGGTAGCGGTCGTAGCAGACGCAAAAAGGCAGTGCGCTGTCGAGCACGGCCCCACCGAATGCGTAGCGCGCGCTCTCCAGCACCAGCTCACCCGCCCGAGCCCCGTTCCCACCCGCCCATCGAAGTCCACGAGCTTCTGTTGTTTAGCGTTGCCGCTGTTGGGGTCGTACTTGTTGTTTGCGAGCGGCTTGATGAGCTGCACCGAGCACGGCACGTCGCGGCCCGTGACGGCGAGCCGCACCGACACGTGTGAGGGCTGATCAAGGTGGAGGCGGTACTGTGGGTTGAAGACGTAGGTCGTCGCATCGGTGCGGCCGCCACAGGTCTTCCCCTTCACCCACGCGCCGGCCACCTGCGACGTGGACTTAAGTGAGGTGGCGGGGATCATGTGCATGTACACGCCGGCGTGCGGGTTGCCGGCATTTGCGTTGGCGCTCGCGAGGAGAGAGTTGTTGTCTTCTGTCGCGCTGCCAAATCGAGTTTGCAGTCGCTGCAGCCGCATCTGCTCGAGCTCCGTGTGCAGCGTGACGGTGAAGTTGAAGGGCTGCTGCCGCGCTCGACGCGGTGCGGCTGACCACCACGACGAGGTTGCTCGTCCCGGCCGGGCAGTCGAAGCTGAAAGTGCGCGCCGACGAGGTCCGGTACACAACGTCGTTCAGCGGCTCGATGCTCGTCTTGAAGTCCGAGTTGGAGGCGAGGCGGCGGCAGTAGCACATCTCCAGCGAGCACTTCCCGCCGAGGTGGTGCGCCACAGAGGGGAAGTCGGTCACGTCGTACACCTTGAGCGCCAGGAAGGGCGTCGTGTCGTCGTCCTTGTCATACTGCCGCCCGAACTCGGAGACGTCCGTGATGTGGCGGGTCAGGATGAGGTGCATGCGGGTCCGCTTTGGCGCCTCGACGACGCCGATGTGCAGCTGCGGTGAAAGGGCGGTGCTGAGGGTGTAGTCGAAGATGCCGTGGCAGGCCATCCGCACGGGCCGACGCGGCTGCCCCTCCGGCGTGCGGAAGAGCATGTACGGGTTCCAGCTGAGGCTGCAGTTTTCGAAGTGGCTCACAACGTCGCTGTAGGAGATGCAGAAGACGCCAATCTCCTCCTTCTCGCGGGTCAAGTCACATGCGGCGCGGACGGCGACGCTCGTCTCGCTTGTGTCGCCGCGTCCGTACTTGCCCTTCCACTCCTGCTTGCCCCACGGGTACGCAGCAGCGTGACGCGCTCAGCCCCCACCTCCCGCACATCGAGCACGGCGTAGGCGTGCCCGGAGGCGAGGCCGAGGGCCTGGTCGGCCGCGGTCAGCTCGTTCCGCGTGCTCACCGTGAAGAGCAGCGCGCCGGCGCGGAAGTTCTGGTGTAGCCGCTGCCACTGGAACTCGCTGTCGAACTCCGGCTTGTCGAAGGCGATCGAGTCCGGCAGCCAGCCACTGAGCTTGTACAGGTCCGTGCAGCTCACGCTGCCGGGGAAGCTGTAGCTGCCACCGCACACCTTCACGAAGGCCTTCTCGATGATGGACACCCACAGCTCGCTCGGGTCAGTGCTGCTGGTGCAGAGAAAGCGGCGCGACTGCGGCCGCACCGGCAGCCGATCGTCCACTGTGACGATGCGGGTGATGCCGTTGATCAGCATCTTGACGCAGTACTTGCCCTTGGGTTTAGAATGGGGTTGCCGTCGAGGTCCTGGGGGTAGATGACGTTGCTGATGATCTTCGCGTTGGGGAAGCGCTTCTGGTAGCTGGCGCAAATCATGAGACTGCAGACGAGGGAGCAGTCGCCGACGACGCTCTGCTGGATGTGCAGCGGGTCCGCCTCCCGCACAATCGTGTACTCGAGCCCGGCCCTCTGGTACGCCGAGAAGTGCTGAAGAACGGCGCCGGAGCTGATCTGCTTCGGGCACAGCTTCGGTGTGAAGGCGTCCTCCCAGACGCCCTCGCAGGGCATGAAGATGTTCTCGGCCCCGTAGCCCTCCCTCACATCGTCCCACAGGGGCAGCAAGATGGTGCTTGTGATGCCGCTCTTGCGCAGCAGCTCCATCTCGCCGGGCAGGATGGGGTTGTCCTGGAGAAAGCGCGGCGGGTACTTGGCGTAGTACTTCTCCCGCATCACATTCAGCGTCTCTGCGATCTCCTTGAAGTTGCCGGGGTTGTTGCGCTCGCGGCTTCCCTGCGTGTAGGCGTGCTGAAGCACGTCCACGGCTCGCTTCAGCTCCCCCTGCCGGCTGAGCTGAATGGCCACCTCGATCGCCTTGTAGACCATCTCCGACGTGCGTGGTGCGAAGTGTGCTGCCACGCCGAAGAGCCGCTGCGGCCGCGCCGGGCGGCCGGCGGAGGCGGGGCTGTTGAGGCGGGCGTCGCACCACCGGCCCTGCCGCTCCCGTCAGCTCCTGCGCCGCCTGCGCTCGGGGCCCGCCCTGAGCCGTTAGACGGCGCCGGTGATGCCGTGGAGGAGGAGGTGGCGGCGTGCCTGTTGGAGCCGGGGCTGCCTGACGGGTCCGTCTGGTTTATTTGAATGGCGTCCAGCAGGGCGAGGTCGTTGTCAATGCCGTCCGGCGGCTTCTTCGCGTCCCTGCCGGCGCCAGTCGGCGCTCCGGCGGCGGTCGACCCAAGCGCAGAGGACTGGTCGCTGGAGAAGCTGGAGGTGCCGTGTCGGGCCGGTGACCCAGAGGGTGAGGCGTGGGACTCCGGTGAGGGTACGGTGGCGACACCTGCGCCGCCACCGAAAGCGGCATCGTGGGCGGCCTGCGAACTTCGGATAAGCGCGCGGAGGCGCTGGATGCGCTTGGCCACGTCGCTCATGTAGTTCATCAGCGTGTGGCGCTCCTGCTCGGTCATGCTCGGGTCGGAGAGGGCCTGGCGGAAGAGAAGGATGGCCTTGGTGTAGCACTCTTCTGCCTCGACGTACTTGTGGTCCGTGTCGAGGTGGACGGCGTTCTGCATCCACATGGAAGCCTCGCCCGAGGAGGACGGCATGGTTGGACAGGACAGGGAGGAGGGGGGAGGCGGGTGAAGGGGGTGGATGCTTGGAAGCAACGTCACCGCACACACAGCGCGTGAAGAGAGTCTTGAGTGAGGGGGGAGAAAGAGAGAGAGCGACAGAGACAGAGGGGGGAGGTATGCAGGAGCGCGTGCCGCTGTGAAACCCCCAGGAGACGATCACACCAAACTTGGGTGGAGAAAGGGGGGGTGACAGAATGGGACGAAGGACTTTACTGAAACGCCGTCGGAGGACAACGTTGGAGGGAGGGGGGTTCAGGGACTGGATGAGTCGTGCGAGAAGCTGTCGGAGGGAGGCGGGGGGAAGGGGGACGTCACACACACATGCACGGAGATCCCCAAAAAGAGAAAAGAAAGGGTGGCAACGAGACAACAGGAGAGATGAGAAGGAGGAGGGAGCTGATGAGATGGAAAAGATAAAGTGCAGAGAGCGGCGTGGACGGGTGGAGGGGGGGAAGCAAGTAAAGCCAGCAAGAGATCGAGAAGTGGATGATGAATGGCTAGCGCGGCGACTTCAACAAGTGCAACACGCTGACGGTGTACTGACACCAACGCACAATCGCAGAGCGGATAAGATGGGCAGGGGTGGGGGTGGCGACCACAATGGAGAGGGGAGGAGCGGGGGGGGGCGAGTGGACGAGTGGGTTATCAGCAGTACCGGACAGAGGAAAAAAAAAAATGCAACCACAGAGAGCGATTTGATGGGGGAATGGTGGAGAGCGCGTGTGTGTGTGTGTGTGTTGAAGTCGGCGCTGTATACGAGAAGAGGCACAGACTGCGCTGTAACTGCAGACGTAAGTTGTTGTGTTGTTGTTTTTTGGAATCAAGAGTGCAACGGTGTGTTGTAGAGATGGAGCGTGGGTAGACGGGGACAGGCGGGTGTGTTGGAGACCAGTACTGCAACGAACAGCATCATAGTACGAAACTCGGGTAGCGGGGCCTGCACAGGAGGAACGACGGCAGGTGCACGTGATGGTGAGCGCTGCACTGCTGTCCGACGCACAAGACTTACCTGCAACCGCGAACTCAGTCGTCTTCTTTTTTTTTTCTTCATAGGTTGGACTTTGTGGTTTCGGGGTCACCCAACTACGCAGCGGCACAGACTGAAAGTAACGCAACAGCAGCTCCAGCACACGAGATATTCAAAAGAAAAAAACACGAGTTGAAGACGTGTGCACGCAACGGACACAGCCCTCACCCGTGAGGCCGACTTAACGACCAACCCGCTGACATCGCAGCGCGTCTCGTCGATTTTCTTTTCTTCTCTGTGATCAGACAAGAAGGATCAAAATGGGGATTGAGAGCCATCTCGCAGAGACAGGGAAACACCTCGACGGTGCCGTGGCTACGCAGAGCTGCTCGAGCCGCTGGATGAGCCGTCGACGTTGTTGCTGCCGCTGTCGGAGGCGTTCGCTGCGAAGAAGCCCCACTGGAAGGTGTCCTGGAATGGCGCTATCACCCACAGCGGGCTCGATGGGGGGAGCGCCCAGAGGAGAACGAGCGACACCGCGACGAAAACAGCGGCGCCGGCAAGGCTGTACTGCCGCGCACGGGCCACGTACCAGCGGATGTGCTCGCTTTCCTCTTCGTAGTGCCGGAAGAGGAGCCAGAGCAGGCCCCACAGCCACGGTAGGCCGAGGAAACCGAAGCGGTAGTACCACTGGCACACCCCGCTCCGCCTTCTCCACGGTGAAGGGGCCGCGGACGAGCATCTGGAAGAGAGAAAAAAAAAACGGAGTAGCACAGAGGGAGGGTGAAAAGGGTAGAGAGGGGAAGAACAAGAGAAAAAAAAGAGCAAGCGGGCTTGAGCGCACGAGGTGAATGTGTGTCTGTGTCTGTGTGTACGTGTGTGTGTGTGTGTGTCTGTGTACGTGTATGTGCACGCTCGCGGTATCGTTACAAGGCAGAGTCGAGAAGCCCCTTCTTTCAAATTTAGCTCTTCTTTTCGGAGTGGGAGTGTACGGTGCTCCTCCCTCCCTCGATTTTCGCTTTTTTCTTTACGAAAGACACACACAGATATGCTGCGAGTTTGTGTGTGTGGGTGGGTGTTGTTGGACAGTTCGGCAGCCACGGTACATTGGATAGGTCGCAGCACCCCGTGCCGTGCATGCGCACAATCAGCCATCGAGAACGGAACATGGAAAGAAAGGGGAGAAGGGAGAGCAGGAGGAGATGAATGATGAAGGATTACGAGCGCCACCAAACTCCGGCCTGTGACGGCGTGCGCACGTGATAGAGAGCGCGTCGCTCTACGCGCCCGCACACAACGGCGCCGCCCTGCGTGTTCCTCAGCACAGCTGTGAGCAGAGACGACCTCGTGACAAACATTTGCACGACAGCAGCGTCACTCTTCACCTTCAGCTCTTTCTCTCTGTTGATTTTTCGTTCTGCGATTTCCGTCACGAGGTACGCGCTTGCAGCTCGTTGTCTTCTCTCCTTGTGAAGACGGGGGCACGTCACGGCGCTCTCCGCGTCGGGAACCCAAAACAGCAACACATGCGTGTGTGTCGGTGTGGAGGGGGGGGAGGGAGGGAAGGGGGGTTAGTAGGGCGTCACCATGATGGTGTTTTCCCGCTTCATCTGGCGAAGCAGCGCGAGTCGCTGATCTCCGGACAAGATAGAGAGCGGTGCCGGTGTTTTCGTCGTGGTCATTGCCGAGGAGTCCACCGCCTCACTTGTAGCGGAGCCGCTAGCGCCGTTGTTGCGGTTCGCGTCAGGCACGGCCGCGCCGACACCCGCGGCTTTGCCTCGCTGCTTGCCTGCTTGCCTCGACCCCGCAGCGGCGGCAGCGGCACTCTTCCTCTTCGCGGTGCTTGCAGGTGCTGTACCGGGTGATGTGTTGCCACCTTTCGCAGAGCTGCCCCGCGCCGCACCAGGCGGGGGTGATGCCGCTGACACTGGGGCCGTTTCTGCGAGAACCGCGGCGTCGCGACTGCTGCTCACTGCCGGGACGATCCACGGCTCTGTCAGCGCCGTCGCTCCAGTGAGCTGCCATCCAGTCGCGTTGGGGAGGACGCAGGCGGCCTCTGACTCATCGCCACCGGGGTGCGCAGGCCCAAGGAAGGACATCACGAGCTCGTCCTCCGTGTGGTCCATGAGCCACGCGGCGAGGTACGTGGCGCACAGCTCCACCAGCGGCTGCGTCCCCATGAAGTCGGCCACCGCGATCAGCTCTAGCAAACAGCACTGCTGCGCGGCGCTGAAGGGAGCGTCAATGCTGTCACGGCCTGAAGGGGACATGGCCGGGGTTTCTGCAGGCGGCACCATCACCCCGGGTGCACGCTGTGGCAGCAGCACGTGCTCCAGAAAGAAGATGTCCTCGGGTATGTCGAGCGCCACGTACTTGCCGTAACCGAGCGTTTCGCACATGCCGGCCTGGCGCCTGTCGCCGTGGGACGGACTCGAAGCGGCCTTGTCGGTCCCCGCCGCGTTGCGTGCCGGCTGCGCACCGTGCGGCGCAAGCCGTGGCGTTGAGGTGCCGGACGAGGAGGCTGAAGAGGACAGCGAAGAGGAAGAGGACGAGGAGGGCATGAAGGAGTAGCGGCGCTGCCGCAATCGGCCCTGGTCGCGGGGTGACCCACTGCTGAGGTGCGGGAAGGAGAGAGGCGGCATGGGCTCGGCTGGAGATGCTCCTGTGGCGGCGGAGGGTCGATGCACCGATGCCGGAGCGGCGGCGTTCGGCGACGACGAGGTGGACGTGGATGCGGGAGAGCGGCGGTGGCCCAGGGGACGGGCGCCGGCACCGCCAGCCGTTGCTGCTGCTGCTGCTGCTGCCGTGGTGGTCGTTGCAGCTACCCGTGTCCCCGCCGCCGTGTCTGCAGACAGGGAGATGAGCTCTGCGGCAGTGAACCAGTGACGGAGGTGTGCAGCATGCTCGACGTAGGCGCGATCGCAGTCCAAGGGCTGCACGACGAAGCCGCGGGCCCCCTCCGCGTGGATCAGCCCGGGGTCGTCCCAAAGCGCTGGTGCGGCGAGCTCGGCCATGTTGATGTCGCCCTTGTCGCGAACCTCTGCCTCCTCGTCCTCTGGAAAATCATCAAGCAGGGAGGTGGTTGGCTTGACTGAAGCAGGTGGCCCCTTTGGACTGTGGACTACGGGTGAGCGGGCGAGCTCCGCGGCGAGCTGCTCCCGCAAGTCACTGTACTGCATATACGTGATGTAGTCACGGACGGCCTGCGTGGAGCCGACCGGCACGACCCCGTCCGTCGCCGCCACCTCGCGTGCGCTGTGTAAATACAAGGAGCGTGCGCACATGTTCGATGTTACGCAAAAACGGACTGGCACGCCACTTGCTGAGACGAGGGAGAAAAAGAAGGTCTCGTGGTTGGCGGCTTGGTCTGCAGACCAAGTCGCAGTGGTGGAAGAGGAGGTGGTAAGGCCGGGCATGTGCTGTGGCTGCTGTGGATTCATTGCGGTACCTACTTCGGAAAACGTCACACACACACACAAGCACACAAACACACACCACGTTGACAGCGCCGTCTGCTACACCGTGTTTTTTTTTTGAAATGTGAGGACGCTCTTGTTACTCTTGTTGCTGATTTTCTTTGCTTCTTTTCCTTGTTCGTTGCGATGCCCTCAGAAGGGATGGGTGTGCGGGAGGACAACGCGGGCCGACCAGTAAAGTGCGGCGATGTCGTGTGTCTTCGTTTTCATGCCCACTTCCAAGAGGGGGAGGGTAGTTCGCATGGGTGTATGTGTGTGGGGGGGGGGGGGGGGTTCGCAGTCGTTGAAGTCCCTGACGAGAGGCGCGTGACAGAATGGGGAAAGGGGGGTGGCGGGTCAGCTGAGTACGTGCGTTGGGTACGGCGTCCCCCGCTATCGGGCTCCCAAAAAAAAGACGGTGCCGTATTCGCAGCAGAGGAGGGACACGAGGACGGCACAGATCCCGGTGCAAGACGCTCCGGCGGCCGGAGGAGGTGACGCGGTGCGTGATGAGTGGTCTGTGCTGTGCATTGAGAGACAGTGTGCATGTGTGTGTGTGTGCATGTGTGTGTGTGTGCATGTGTGTATGTGTGTGTGTGTGTGTGTGTGTGTAAGTGGGGAAGAGAGAGAAGGGGGGAGGGGGGGGCGAAATGAAGAGGCTAGGACACGTACAGGTGTAGAGGTGTACCGTGAAAGAGCGAGCTGTGGACGAAGCGTCTCTAGAAACGGGCTTCTATTGTACCTTCTCTTGTTCTATTGTTTTTTTTTTTCCTTTCTCTCCGAGTCAAGGCTGCCCATCCGCGATGGGAGGTAAGACGCGTGTCGAAAGAGTCGATGAAGGCGGGCTGGAAGCCCATGTGAGCGGAGCTCTGCGCGTGTGTGTGTGTGTGTTTGTGTGTGTGTGTGTGTGTGTGTGTGTGTGTGTGTGTGTTGTGTGTGTGTGTGTCTGTGCAGTGACGAGACGCACACCTGAGCACTGCTTCTCTCTTTTCACTTCTCGGAACCGCAGCTTGGAGTGTTCGTCGCACGAAGAGCTCCTCCCCTCTCCCTCCTCTACCGTACCTAATTTTCTCAGCTATTATCTGTTTTCTTTTTGTTTCTTTTCTTTTTGTATTTTGTGTCACGCCAACGACACAGTCCCCCATGGTGAGTAATGTGACGGAGCGGGGGAGGGAGGGGGGGAAAACGGTGAAGGAAAACGAGAAGAACGCGGCCTGTCCCGCAGGCAGACGTGCACGCACCCGCAGGCACAAAGACACACACACACACGTATATACCCTCTTACGCATAGATACACGCAGGTCCACGAGACGGTGCAGAGAGCTGGGGGGAAAAGGAAGGGAGGGGAGGGGGAACTGACTCAATGTGCACGTACGTGGCAACAGACGCGTTTCAAGCATGCAGACCAATCGACAAACACACACACACATACACACAGACACACAGACAGACACAAACAGACAGAGAGAAAGACAAAAAAAACACCTAATTTTTTTTTAGCACGCAGACGCGGCACTCACCCCCCGGGCGCAGTTCAAGAACAGAGGCCTATGACGCGACGCCCACTGTTCGCTCGCACGTGTGCGACCGAGGACAAAGCGTCAACACGGAGCAGAGTGCCAAAGCTCCGTCTTCGAAAAAGTCAAAAAAAAAAAGGACAACAGCACAATCGCCAGACAACAACCCCCGCCAAGGAAAAAAAGAAAAAAAGGAGAGCAAAAAAAGGAGCAGCACAACAGACGTGTGCCGTGCCCTCGAGCAGCAGTGCGGAGATGCATGCCGACCAGAGAACGATCCACGTAGCGGGAGATGTGAGGAAGCACAAAGCGTAAGAAAAAAAAATGAGAGAAAAGAAAAGGAGATTTTCAACATCTACTGGATAGGAAGTCGTCGAGGTAAAAAGAAAAACAAAAGGGGGGTAGGTAGAGAGATTTGCTGAACATGGGAAGAAAAAATGAGTGAGAAAAAAAAAGCACCGAGGACGGAGAGAAGGGAGAGGGCAAAGCGCGCCATGGTAGAAAAAGCGACATCAACGGAGTGTGAGAGAGACACAGGAGGAGGGGGGGGGGGGGGTCACACAAACGGGAAAAAACAGTCGGAGCCGGGGAGGCAGGAAGAAAAACGCTGAGAGAGCGAAAAGCTGAAAAAAGGCGGGGTGTGCACTGGGGTGATGGGGTGGTGGGGACAGAAGTCGAATCAAACAAAAAAAAAACGAGACGGTCGGGACGAGAAAATGGACAAGCTGTCCTTGAGATTTTTTTCTTTTCAAAATGACGCATCAAGGCAAACGACGAATGCACGTCGACACCGCAGGAGAGAGGAGGAGGACGGCACAAGAAGAAACCCCCAAAACCAGAAGCACACACACAAATACACACACAAACACACACACCCACACGAGTGGTAAGAAAAGAAGAGGCGAGAGGACGAGTGGTAATACTGTCATTGGGGGAAAAAAAAAAAGAGAGAGACACAGAGAGGGAGGAGAAGGAGGATGAGCGTGAGGGAGCTGGCGAAGGAGAAGCACGATGAGCGACGTAAAGGCGCTTTTTGGTGGTAACGGGGGGGGGGGGGGGCCGAGGGGGAAGCGGCCACACATAAAGGAAGGGGGGAAGGGGAAGAGGGGGGAACGGTGAGCAAAAAAAAAAACAGCGTGAAGGAGCATGTCATGAAAGCGAAATTCACGGCTGTTTGATACCCTTTTTTTTCTTTTTTTTGTTGTTGTTCCTCTTCTTCCTACGGATTTAGATTCCAGACCTTTCTCCATGAAGGCAACGTGTTTACAGCCCGGTTGTCTCCCTATCTCTCTTTTTGTTTTGTTTTTTTGGAGGGATGGTCAAGATGGGGGGGGGGTTGAGGGGGGGGTTGAGGGGGGGGGGGGATTGGTGGTGTACGGGGTGCCGTTGTTAGACAACAAAAGGGAAACAAGGGAAGCCGCCCCGTGACAGCAAGTGTTCGAAGAAACCGCCGTGAACTGTGTAAGAAGGGTGGGGGGATGGGTGGGGGGTGGGGAGATGGAAAAAAAAAACACAGGCGCAGACACGTACCCCCCCTCCACACTCCGGTGCGTTACGACTCGCCGAACGCCGGTGGGGATGGGAGGGGGGGGGCACAGCGTCCCCACCAACTCAAACGAAAGTACGGGGCGATCCAGGCACCAGACACGCGGATACACGCACGCACGTGGATGCGTGGGCCTGTGGCACCGCAGTGCCTTCCTCATTGAAGGGGGGGAGGGGTAGGGGCCGGCCGGCCGGTTCCCTACTCCGTTCTCCGTGGTAGCCCATGCCGCAGCCAGAAGCAAACAAGACAACAACACGGTCCTTCCTTCGTTTTTTTTCTCTCTCTCCACCCCTCCTTCCCTCCCCTTGGTCGTTCCGCCAAAACAAAAGACAAGAGAAGACGCAGAAGAGTCATGGGCCACAAGCATCGAGGGAGTCCGCATTTACATTGTACAGGGGGGGGCGCCAGGAGAGCAACGCCAAGGGGGGAGGGAGGGGGGAAAAAAACGCAGTGTATACTTCCAGAGCCATCCCAACGCAGCAACACAAAAAGCGGGATGCGTTTGGAAATGGCACGCGGTGCGTGCATCAGCCAACAACCTCAGCACCACCACCACAAAAGCCCGTTCACAAAACGAAGCGCACACCACCCTGCGCCTCTGCTTCCCCCCCCCCGTCCTCCGCCCTTCTCACGAACCTCTCAATTGCGTTGGAAGAGTCGTGTCCAGCGGCCTGCCCACCTACAGGAGGTGGAAGGTAGGTGGGGGGGGGGGGGGGGGGGAAGCGACAGGCGAGACCGGGTGTCGCCACGCGACAAACACACCAACGCTTAAAGAGACAGAGAGAGAGATAAAGAAAGGGGTGGGGAGGGGGGGACGATGGAACGCCTGGTGTGTTTAGAGGAAAAAGCAAACACAGCTGGCTTGTCCCTCCCCCTCCCCACCCCCCCCCCCTCAATGGACGGCCTGCGAGGTCAACGCCATCAGCAGTGGGGAGGGGGGATGGGGATGGGGGGAACAGGAAGGAAAGAACAACAACAATAACAACCCAGGAGGCGCTACCAAAAAAGGAGAGAGAGAGTCGCGCAGTGCGAGCGGGGGCAACGCATGGAGGGGCGGAGAGAGGCGGGGAGGAGCGGCAGAGTGGAAGGGCGCCTGTCTGCCTCTTGTGGCAAAGAAGGGGGGAGGTGGTCGTACAGGAGGCTAGAACAGGGTAACACAGAGCGCGGACAGTCGAGTTGTGAAGGGGGTGAAACCGTCTTACGAGACGCCAATCGACTGCTGTATCTTGTGCACCCACACCTCTGCCATCTCGGGCGGCAGCGCCTGAAACCACATCGTCTTCGCGTCCGTCAGGTTCATGGCAAACACACCCGGTGAGCCGGCCGACTGCTCCGGCACGAACACGGCACTGTTGATGAAAGAAACGGGCAGCGGCTTCGTTTCCTTGTCGCCCTTGTGCCGGCTGATGACCAGGCCGCCGTTGCGCAGCACGAGAAATCTCTCCTTCCACGTGTTGCCGCTCTCCTTGCGCACGTAGCCCTCGAAGTACACGGAGGTGCAGACGGAACCGACGGGGCCGACGAAGCTGAGGGCCTCAGGGTCGTTGGCGTTCGTCTGTCGAATCTCGCGGATGTTCTCGTGGATCTTCTGCTTGAGAACGTCGCTCACGAGGTCCGAGTTATCCACGCTCGTCTCAAAGTCAGACAGCAGCTTGATCATGTGGGGCAGCTTGAAGAGCTGCGCGCAGGACGGCCGCCGGTTCGGGTCAGCGTGCAGCATGATGTTGCACAGGTCCTTCAGCGAGCGGCTGTACCGCGACGGCAGCTCGCAGTCCCGCTTGTTGCCCATGACCGCCTCCGACAGCGCCCGCATGCCCTGTCCGACGAACGGGCGGCGCAGGGCCATCATCTCGAAGAGAAGAATGCCCATGGCCCACACGTCGGCCTTCTTGCTGTACTTTTGGTGGTTCCAGAGCTCCGGGGCAAGGTAGTAGGGCGTGCCACAGAACGTCTGCGCGACCTGGTCGCTCACCGTATTCTCGTATTTGTGGCTGAAGCCGAAGTCACCGAGCTTGATGACGCCGTTCGTCATCAGCATCACGTTGGCGCCCTTGATGTCGCGGTGCAGCATGCGGCGACGATGGATGTGGCCGACCGCCATGGCGAGCTGCACGAAGGTGTACCCCACCTCGTGCTCCTCGAAGTACAAGAAGCCGTCCTTAGCGCGCTGCTTGATCTGCATGTTGAGGTCACCGGCGTCGGCGAACTCCATGATGATGAGCATGTACGGCTCCTCCACAAAGTCCTCGTGGTACTTGATGATCGCAAAGTGGTTGCACGAGGCGAGGCACTGGATCTCCGCCGTGGCGTACTTCTTGTCCTTTTCTGACATGGCTGCCAGGTCCATGCGCTTGGCGACCAGCAGCAGGCCGTCCGAGATGCGGCGGACGAGGAGTGCCTTGCCGAAAGACCCGGAGCCGAGCTCGCGCACCCTCTCGTACTTGCACGTCTTGCTGCCCAAGGGGCCGAGAATGTCTTTGAACTGGGTTTCAACATCGCCAGCGCCACCGCCCACCTGCTGGCTCGAGATGGGGATTGCATCGGTCATGATTCGGCGTGCACGTGGTGCTAGCGCAGGAAGCCCGGTATGTGGGTTTGTGTGTGGATGTGGGTGTGTAAATGTGGATGGGTGGATGGGTGACTGTGAAGATTGCACACGAAAAGCAAAGAACGGATTTGCGTGGTTGGTGGCGCAATGCGTCGAGGTCAGTGATGGTGGACTCAACCAGGCACTCGGTGGGGAGCTTCAGCTGGTGGTAACCTTTTCCCTGCTGTTTTGTTTTTTTTTTAGCTCGAGTTTGTGGGTTGGTGGTTGCGAAGCCGTGTTGCGGATGGAAACTCTGTGGTGGCAACTTGTATCGGTGTTACAGAGACGATGATGCCCTTCTTGGCTACTTGTCTATTACTTGTGTGTGAGTGAGTGTGTGGCGTTTTCTTTTCGTTTTTTTTTCTCTCCCGCTTTCTCTTTTTCTCTCTCCTGTCGCTGTCACACACACGTGATGTTGAACGGCGGCAAAGCGAGCTTCAAAGCAGTGGCGGGGTGTGGGGGGGGCAGGAGTGCGGGGGTATGAAAGACAACACGATGGTGATGGAGTCGAAGCGCAAGGAAGGGGGGGAGTAGGCCGTGAAGGCGTGAGAAACACTGAAAGCGACTCCTAGACGCGAAATCTGCAGCTCTGCAGTCCCCCCCCCCCCCCCCCCCAAGCCGGTGTCGAGGGTGGTGGTGCGAGGGAGGTGTTCCATCACCGAAGCATCAACACCCACCACCACCACCACCTCCGCTCTATTTCTTTCATATTTTTTCTCTCCATCAGAAAAACGGGCAGAGCACAACTTAGGGAGGGGAAGGGGGGAGGAGGGAGTGCCGGCTGAAGCGGCGCGGCAACCCACGCCATGACGACATCAGCTGCCCTGCCCATAGTGCAACAAGAGCTGTCTCTCTCGCTCTCTATTTTTTTTTGTTGTCGTCGTTGTCGTTGTTCCTCGTCCTGTCTGGCTGCCGAGCGTGTGGATGGACCTAAAGAATCGCATGTGGATCCATGCATGTGTGTGTGAGAGAGAGGGAAAGAAGGAAGGAAGACAAGGAAGACAGACACACAGACAGACAGATGTAAAGAGCTGCGGTCCCACCATGACCTCCAGGCTTGACCCGTGCACAGGGAAGCCGCGTAAAAAGCCGCAAAGCCCAAAGAGTGCAACACTCCCCCCTCTCCTAAAAGAGCACTTCAGCACGTGCTCCCCTCGCCACGCGGCACACGTGCACGTGCCCACAACGCGTCTCGGCGGAAAGCTACGTGTCGTGCTTCTTCGTCTTGATCGCCGTGAAGAGCGGGGAGGACGGCGCCACGTCCAGGCTCCGCCACGCCGCCGCTCGCAACCGCATGTCCAGCTGAAGCGGCTCCCAGTGCTTTCCGGTACTGTGCGCGGCAGAGATGAACTCCGGGTCAGCGAGTGACGGAGCTGCAGCAGCAGCAGCAGCAGTGGCTGCCTCATCGCCCTGCGCGGGTTCAGCAGTAGCCGCGTCCTTGACAGGCCCGCCCACGTCACGGAAGGGGAAGTACGACGCCAAGAGGCACCTGCCTGCAGCCTTGCCAGGCGCCAGTTGCTCGGTGGCTGCCGGGGGCGGAGTCGGATGGGCCGCCAGTGGGGCACACCGGGGATCCATCCACAACGCACACCCGGCCGCACCAGCGCCACCGCCTTCCTCGTCCGCCGCCGCCACATCGGGCCGTGCTGGCGAGCGCGCGTGGTGCCTCGCCTCCTCCTGGAACCGCCGCCACACCACGGTGCCCTCATCCACAATGCGTTGAAGGGCGTCGTGGACAAGCTCGGCGATCAAGTTCTCGCGAGCGTGACCGGCAAGCACGTGCAGCACGATGGCGTCGGCCGCCTCCTTGTTTGCGACGGAGCGGGGTCGAGTGCGGTCGTGGAAGCAGTGAAGCTCACCAAGGCACGCGCACACGATGAGCGACTTGTTCTCGCGCGTAAGGGTCCAACGCGGAGCCGCGGCGGGGGCGGTCTGTGCGGCTGCGTCGCCAGACCCCTCGGGGGTGGCACGTGTGCCGCTCTCCGGTTGCGCTCCGGGCCGCGCAACGAGCAGGTCCAGCAGCGCCAGCTCATCGAACACGCGAGCCAGCTGGCGCGGCGTCGTCAAGTACGTCGCCACACTGTACAGCTCGTGCGCCATCAGCGTTGGCATCAGCCGGGCACACCGGTCCAGCACCTCCCGCCGCATCACCGCTTCGCCAAGGAGCACATCCTTCATGAAGTTGTCTGCATGCACGTTCAGCGCCGCAGCAGTGATGCCTCGCGCCGTGCCTGTCGACGGCGGCTTGCCCGCCAGCTCGGGAATGCTGTCACGCAGCACGCCTTCCTCAACGAGGTGGAGCATGCCGGCAAGAAGGCGCGTGCGACGGCGCTGCACCTTGCGGAGGGCGAGCGCGTCCACCTCGCGCAGGTCCAGTGCGATGTGGCGCTCCAAGTGCTGCATGATGCTCTCGCTTCGCTCCGGCATCACAAAGAAGCGGCACACCACCGCGCGGGCAACGTGTGCGTTCTCTGTGCTGTGCTCCTGCCACGAGTCAAACGATGCGTCGCAGAGACTGCAGAAGCGACCGTCCAGCTCGGTGGGGGCGGCGGCCACGGCGGCAGCGCGGTCGGCCTGCGCCGTCTCCGTCGGATGCATCCCCGGTGGTGATGGAGCAGGCTCTGCCGGAGTAGACGACGAGGTCGCGGCGACGGTGACCCGGAAACGGGCGGAGGTGCTGCAGGCGCAGTACCCCGAGGCGACGAGGGAGCCGACGCCGCCGTCACCCGACGTGTGCCCCGCTGCAAGAGGCAGACGGCGGAGAGGAGCGGCAGCGGAAGAACATGCCCTAATGGCAGCAGCCGCTCGGTGAAGCACCTGCGCTGTCCCGCTCCCGCGCACACCACACGTGGACCGCATGATCGTGATGCCGCACGTCTGTGTACGGGAGCGAGCAAACATAAAGATGGCAAGCAATGTGGCAGCGCTGGAAATAGAAAAAAAAAGTCCACAAGGGTGTGTGTGTGTGTATGTGTGTACGAGCTTGGGACGTGCAGGCCACGTGTGCTCCTTGCTGTTGTGTGTAGGTCACGTGGATGTTGGTTGTGTGTTGGCCGTTGAGACATAAAAAGAAAAGAAAAGAAAGAGGAACACAAAAGGAGTCCGAGAGAGAGAAGGGGAATAGGGAGTGTGCGTATGTATGTGTGTACGTATGTCTGCAGTGGAAGCTAACGAGGCGGATCCACGGAGGGATGCGCCGCCGTCGCTGTGCAACGGTGAACTCGACAGAGAAGATCGAGTTGACGTCGACGGCTTCTGGAATGGCAGAGGTCAGCCAGAGGAGAGGGGATGGCGAACACAGCACTGCCCGCAGAGTGTGTGTATCGGGCAAGCCAGGCCCTCCACAGTGTTGTCGTGCTTCATCTTGTCGAAAGGCAAGGCGCGAGTCACCAAGGTGGGGAAAGGCGGGCGGCGTTGGCGTGGCGTGGGGGGGAACTCGATGGCCGTAGAAGATGATGAGCAGAAGAGCAGCAGACACCACAAAACTAGACCAGAAGAAAAAGAAAAAATGAATAGCAGATGAGAGACCCAAGCCCTTCCCCGGTTGTCTCGCCGGGGGGGAGGGGAGGGGTAGGGTGGCGCGAGGTGCGTGTCACCGCCCGTGCGCAGGGCATTCCTCGTCGAAGATAGCAGTGGAGACGCTGACGGTGGGGGTGCTGAGGATGGTGGTGGTGGTAGTCCCTGCGCCATCCACAGACCTCGCCGCGTGCGACACCGTCTCGCTGCCAATGTCTTCCTCCGTCCCCCACGCGTCCTCCCCGCTGCTTGGGTCGTCCTTTAGCAGCCCCCCCAACAGCGCCACGAGTGCGGGGGTGTGGTGGACGACCGGTGTGGTGCCGTACTCCTCTCCGAGAAGGAACGACAGCGCAGCGTGCGGGCCGAGGAGACGGAGCAGATCGCTTGTCTGCGCTTGCAGCGCCGTGGCCGACTTGGCGGAGTCCTCGGTGAGACGCGCGACCTGTTGCTGCACCTGTGCAGCCTCAGCGAAAAAGACAGCGTCGGACGCGTAGTACCGCCTTGGGTCATCACCGCCGCGACGGCAGTCGTGTCGCTGCCCCGCCTGTTCCTCGTCCCCCTCCTCTGCCCCACCGTCCGGTGAGGTGTCTGCCCGCTCCACCGCCGCCGCCCGCGCGCACGCCGCCTGCGCCTCCGCGATGAGCTGCCGGAGCGCCGCGCTGGAGAGATTGGAGGCAGCAGTGCAACTCGCTGCCGTTGCGAGTGCGGCGGCAGGGCGCGACGTTGACTTCGAAGTTTCTGACGCCGCAACAGTAGCAGCAGCAGCAGCAGCAGCGGCTGCCGGCACGGTGAGACGGCGCGGTCCGTGCGACGATGCGGGACGTGAGGCCGACCACGTCCCGTCGGTGTGAGAGAGTGCTGGCGCTGGTGGCTGCGGCGGCGGTGGTGGTGGTGGAGGTGCGTTGTCCTCCTCCGCTTCCACAGCATGCGCTGTCGGGTGGTCGTGTGGTGCGTCGGCCGCGACGTGGAGATGCGAGCAGCGGCGGGGGTTGGCCGAGGCGTTTGTTCGAGCTCTGTCCTGCACTCGGTAGGCCCGCTTCCCCTCGTGTCCCTCGCCTCCTCGTCCCCCGCCGCCGCCGCCGCTGCTGCTGCTGCTTTGTTCACGTCTCTGTCTGCCTCGTGCGCTGGCTGCGCAATGGGCAGCGCGGCGACGACGGCGGTGTTGGAGTTGGCAGTGCCCACGGTGGTGGTTGTTGGTGCAGCGGGCGGCGGCACCGCTGCAGTAGAGGCCTCCTCCAGCGTCTCTGTTTCCTCTGCTGTCGTCGTTGCCGCCCCCCACGCGGGCTGGGGCTGGCCGCAAAGACGTCTGCGAAGTTGAAGGTCAGTATGTCTGAGAAGTCCTCCGCACCGTCCCAGCTCCTCGAGCCGCCGTGCGCTGGCAGGTTGAGCGAGACAGTCGTCATCGAAGTGACACTCGGCCTCGTCGAATCGATCGACGTTGTTGTCGACGCCGGCTCAGTCCGCGGCCAGTGCGCAACAGACAGTGAAGCGGGGGATGCACTGAGGCGATCAAAAACGTCGTTGGCGTCGTCGTGGCCAGCGGAAGCTCGAATAGAGTTTGGGCCTGCGGTCGTCGTTGCGGATGGAAAGTTTGGCATGATGCGGTCCTCCTCCCGAGGTGCTCCGACGCGACCTACTGGGACCCCGCCGCCGTTGACGTCCAAGCCGAAGGACGCGTCAAAAAACGAGAAGGGCGAAGACGATGGCGGTGCTGGGAAGCCGCCCCCGTGCGTCTCACCCGTCAGGCCGTCGCCACTCACAGATGCGTCCTCCCCCGCGCCGACCATGACAGGCATCTGTGCGAGGAAGTCTGCCATCCAGAAGACCGCATCCGGTGTCGCCGCCGCGTGCGAGGCCGCCGGCGGCGGGGGCGGGGGCGGGGCAAGCGGCGGGAGCTGCGACCTCACCGGGTCGTCAAGCCGCGGCACCCCGCCGCCACCGTTGCCGCCGCTGGAGGGTGAGGAGGGCGCTGTCCTGCGCGGTCCTGGTGGCGGTGGCATGTGTGTGTGTGTGTGTGTGTGTGTGTGTGTGTGTGTGTGTGTGTGTGTGTGTGTGTGTGTGTAAGCGTGTGTGTGCGTGCGTGTCTGTGGGTGGCTCTGTGGCTCAAAGGAGGGGGGAGGGTACGCGTCAGCTGCGGAAGTGAGAGCCCTTCTGGAGTGGACGCCCAAGAGAAAAGATATGTCTGGCCGTCACCTGCCACGTGCACTGTGCTGTCAGCGACCAGTGCTTTAACCTTCTAATCGCTCCTCCTCGCCTTTGTTTGCCCTCGTGGGCTGCACTGCTGGTGAGTGGGTGTCCACGCGGACGAGAGCGAGTGCCGCACCTGTGTGTCGTCTTGGGGGGGAAGGGGCGAGGTACGACGATGTGCCTGTGAGAAGGGGCAAAACACAGAGAGGCGGAGGACGGTCAAGTTCATGTCATTGAGTGAGTAAGGAAGGTGCGGCCTGCCGTTGTGAGAGTGGAGGCGAGGGAGGTGGAGGAAGATGGGGCTGTGACCAGCCCAGGTCTTGTCTCTTCACAAGCGCCATGAGCCGGCCTCACATTCCACCCTTCACCCCACCTCTCCCAGAGTAGATGTCAAGCCACGCCATCCACCTGCCACCAAGAGCAGAAGAAGAGAGTCAGGGAGAAGGCGGTGACGCATTCCTCGCGCTGTCTCGCCATCCCTTTCTCTCTTTGTGTGTCCCAGTGGTATACTGTTCGCTACATGCACACGCCTGTACACCACAAAGTGCAGCTCTTGCCGTACATCGATGCGAGACAACTTCGCGTCCATCAGTAAGTGCAGTCATGATCGCTATTTTATTATTCTTTGTTGTTGTTTTTCGGAGGTGAAGTGAGGGAAATGAAAAACCAAGCGAGAGGCCCGCGCACAACAGCGATCAACACAGTGCGCGAAGAGGTGAACAGGGATCGAAGAAAAAGGAGAGGCAAGGAGGCCAGCGCTAGGCGATGGCGTGCCACGCTGGAGCATGACACGGCTTCACGCACGAAGCAACATAGGCCCTATCTCCTTCTTCTTCGCATAACGCTGCCCTTCTTCGCACGCGACGTGTGATTTGCTTGTGACTTACGCCTTGGGAGTCTTGAAGTGGTTGGCGATGCGGCGGTTCACCACCTTCAGGTAGCGGCAGCGGCCCGTGCCGGTGCGGCGGCGCTTGATGGCCTTCACAGACCAGTTGTAGCGCCGGCGGCTCGCACGCGGGTAGGCGCAGGCGGCGCAGCGCTCCCACTGAACGTGGTAAGAGTTGCGGCCACAGCGGCGGCACAGAATGTGCGTGCGCCCGTGGCGCTGACCCATCGACGTCGTACCCTTCGTCATCTTTGCTGCCTCACTGACACTTTTTTTTTTTCAAGACTGCAGTCGTGACGGACAAGACGTGGTGTGAGTGTGCGCAAGTGTGTATGTATGCGTATGTAGGTACGTGTGTGTGTGTGTGTGTGTGTGTGTGCGGAGTGATGAGGAAGCGGAGAGTCAGAAGACGTGAGCGTAGAGAGTAGCGGGTGGAGAAGGAGGGAAAAGGTTAAGAGGGGGGAGGGAGAGGGGGACATGGGCGTCAAGGCGATCTTCTGTGTGGTTGCCGCGAGACACGCGGGGGAGGAGGGGAAGGGAGCACCACAGTGAACGACCTCAAAGCGACTGGTGCAGTGAGCCATTGAAGCGCCCCGTGTGTGTGTGTGTGTGTGTGTGTGTGTGTGTGTGTGTGTTTCGAAAGGTGAAGCAGCGCAAGCGCAAGGTTATGTGTTCCCTTTTTCATGTGTGCGGTTCCGCGATCCGAGCCGTTCGACAACGTCCGGTGCTGGTGAATGTCAGTGGTCACGCTTCTCCTTTTGTTCGTTTATGTGCGTGTGTGTGTGTGTGTGTTGCAGGTACTCTGTGAAGGGAGGAGGGAGGGGCGATGACCACTACCACCCCCCCCCAACCACGACGCATCCGCTGCGATGCACAGTGAACGAGGACCCCCTCGTCAATCCCCGCTGAAGTGCGCGTCATGGACAGGAGAGTGGGAGGGGGAGGAAAGGGAAGGAGACAGAGCAGCGGCGCAGAGACACGGCGGCGCGCTCCTCGTATCGAAAAGCAAAGGCAGTGCGCGCTGCGCATCAGAGCCGGTGCTAAACACTCGCATGGGCCATCGGGGTGGCGCGGCGCACCGTCAAGCAAGCCCACGGGCCCGGCTTTGCCGGCGTCACCTCAGTCGCGCTCACCTCGCTCATCAACGCACAGTCGCCCGTCTCGTCGAGCTCCTCCTCCGCCGCGCTCCCCTGTTCCTTCAGCTCAGCTTCCGCAGGCGCCTCCGTCACCGAGATCGGGATGTGCCACACCGTCGTGACCGTCGGAGAGGTTGCTGCTGCCTGCGGCGGTGCGGCGCCTTGCGTGTCGTGGCGCTGGATGCAACGCTCGAAGGGCGCCGGCAGCGTCCAGTGCAGCTCCGTGCGACTCTCCACCCGAGCGCAGCGGAACGCGATGCGGTGCCGGTCCCGCCACCGCGTGAAGGCGCGTGGGCTCAGGAGGCGAAAGTGGTGGTCGCGCATCTTGTCGTTGGTGCACACAAGCGTGCGGTGCGGCGCGGCCGACGTGGTGGTCGTCGTGGTGGCGCTGCTGCAGCCGTGTACCGTGTCGGTTGGGTCTGTGAGAAGGAGGGCCCCGTACAGCCAGCATAGGTCATCGTTCAACCCGGTGGGGGAGCAGTAGAGCCATCCCCGCGCGCGCCAGCGCTCCACAATCGCCGTGCTCTCCGGCGTCATGAACTTGGGCTCCACGTGGCGCTCGTGCAGCATCACGAGCGGCTTGCGCAGCCCGTATGTCTCGGTGGCGAGCCGCACAGCGCTGTCGATGAGTTCGAAATTGACGCCAACGTCGACACCGTGGCTAGACGCTTTGCACTGCGCGTGGAAATCAAGGTCGTTCGCTGTAATGCGGCTCTCGGGTACGCCGCGGTGCAGCAACAACGCCTTCTTCGCAAGGTCGTACCAGCTCGAGAGACCGTAGTAGCCGATGTTGGCACCGTCAATGAAGACGTCGACGCGGTCGCCAGCATCGCGGCGGGCGTGGATGTAGCGCCGCCAGTGCTCAAACCCCATCTTGGCACGGTTGCTTCGACACGCTCGCGGGATGACAAGCTCCGTCAGCTCTCGCAGGAGGTGTGCGCGGCAGGCGGTCGTGAAGGGGTAGCCAGACAGCTCCGTCGCACACGCCGGGCACACGCCAGACTGACATCCCAGGTCACCGGATGGAGCGGCGGGGTCTGACAGGAACCGGGAAGGAGCGGTGGAGGGCGATACGTGGGGTGCGGCGCACTCCAGTCGCATTGCATCCACCTGCCGGAGCTGCACATGCGCCATCGCACCACCGCCCACAGCCGCCACGCGGCTGTCGTCACGCGTGAGGCGCACCCACGGCTCGAGGACGTCACGCACCATCGCCTCGCTCACCTCCGCGACGTGCTCGCGCATCTCCTGCAGCATGTACAGCAGCGTCCGGATCGGCTCGCCGACACGCACGCAGACGCGGCCAAGCGCCAGGTAGTCCGGCTCCGTGAGCTCAATTTTGTGTCGCAGCGCTGCCTCGTACACAGCCATGGCCAGAACGCGGCTCTGCAGCTGGGTGCAGCAGAAGGACAAGTACGCCGCAGCGCTGCGCAGGCGGAGCAGCGAGCGCTGATCGAGGTACGCGAACATGCGTCGTGCACCTTCCGCGTCACCTGCCGCACACTGCAGCCGCAGCACCACGGACAGGACGTGCTCTGTCGAGAGCCACTCGGCCGAGATGCCGGCGGACGCGCAGCGCCGAACCTCGTCCACGAGCGACAAGCCCGCCGCCGCATCGCCGGTCGCCTCGCACGCGAAGAGCGCGGCAGCGAAGGCCTTGGTGGAGAAGACCGGCGGACGCCGTTCGGCAGTGGCGGCGGCGCCTGGAGCAGACGAAGGCGCAGCGCCCGCCCGTGTCCCTGTGGTGGGGGTATCGGTGGTGGGAGGCGTGGCAGGGCCCGCGTTTCCCTTGAGTGCCGCCTTCACAGCCTGCACCGCCGCCGCGGCGTCGCGCTGGCCCACCAGCGTGTTCACGCGGCGCACGAGCAAATCCTCTGGAGAGGGCTCGCGCTTCTTGCTGCGCTTTGGACTTGACGGTGGTGGCACAGCCTTGGCAGAGGAGGCCGTGTTGCTGCTGCTGCTGCCTCCGGGAGGGCTGCACGGACGAAGCGCCAGTGCGGGGCTGCTAACGTGAAAAGTGCGGAGCTGCATGAGAGTCGCACTGACAGCGCGCGGCACGGCGTCAGGTGTGGCCAGCACCAACGCATTGCGGTACGGCGGATGTCGTGCAGGCAAGCAGTGAGGCGCTGAGGCTGCGGCAAGGGCGTACCACTGGGCAGTGACGAGCACACGGCAACCTCCCATGATCCCCGGCTTAGGCACAGTCCAAGAGAAACAGAGACAAGCCAGGAGGAGACC